>CM029540.1:26378291-26969898 GCA_017141395.1 Laodelphax striatellus | reverse complement strand
TAATTTCATCAGAGGATATTTATTTCTTTATTTATTCAAATCATACACATGAGAGCAAAAGGATAAATCCCACATTCCCATCTAGAATTCATTGATTGATAATTTCACCAAAGGATATTTATTTATTTATTCAAATCATACATATGAGAGCAAAAGGATAAATCCCATATTGCTCTCTTGACACAATAATGAATTAAACTATAAAGAGTAGTAAACAATAATCATAGCACAATATAAAATAGTACAATAACAAGTAAGATAACAAGGTAGAGAAAAAATATATAAATATAAAAGTAAATAGAGCAATGCCGGGTTTCACCAACATTGGTCAAATATTCAACGATGTTCAAACGCATCAACAGGTGAAAAGGTACACTATGTGAAAAATTGATCTGTGTACATTGGTGCATTGCTATATTAGCATTTTATCCGGATGTTTATGTTTGAGAATTCCAGTCACTTGAAATTCATTATAAAAGATCAGCTGGAGTTTCTGCTTCTTTGCAACAATTTTTTACCGTGTGCGCCTTGGCCTTTTTTGAACATGGTCAAATTCTATTTGACCAAGGTTGGTGAAACCCGGCATCAGTGAATTAACAATATTCAGTTTACTGTTCATATTTTTAATTAATTTCAATTATCAACGTCTCATACTTTAAAAATGTATAAGTTACCATCCCAATTTATGTATGTTATTTCAAGACATTAATCTGAAAAATGTATATTTTCTTTCTTGTTTGATCATTATCGTCCAACTGTGGAAATGAATGTGGATTGGAATGAATGCAACCGTACCTAATTATTGTTACTGTATTATATATTTATATATTATGTATACTCAAGTGATTTTCATCCTTGAAGAACCGTGAGCAGAGAAACAGTCCTCCACTACTTTCTGAGCTAGCAAATCACACGCCTGCAATGTTACAAAAAAAAAAACAATTTGTACCAATACTAACGCTTACTATCACATGATAGTTATGAAAAAATGTGAGAGAAAAATTTCTGATAATCTATATATGTAAGCAGGAAGAATCCACTATATTTTGTACTGAGGCGGAACTGGCTATAGCATATGATTAATGTTATTAAAAATAATTATGTCCAACAAAATATGATATTCAACTTATTCATGTTACAGAATGCAACCGAAACAGTCACTGGGTGGATATTGCGGAAGAAAACATCCCAATTTATTTGGAACTAGCTCATTCATATTCGAGCGTGTAGCCGACTCTGAATAATACCAACCAAGTAAGCACTATAATTAATCACTGTAGCTCCAGTTCCAATTAGTCACTGTAGGCCAAGGTTGCGATCCCAGGTATGACGAAGAGCCATTTATTGGGCCACTCTCGTGTTGCAGATGGACATGTCAAGTTGTCAGTCCTGGCTACCTAAAAAAAATTGTTGTCAGTCAGAGGCCCTGAACTTATTCAGTTGTGGCCTGATAACATACCTGAGCCAGCCAGGTCACACATTATTATCAGCATTATTTACTAACATAATATAGTATGGAGAATAATGTTACAAGAAACAACAGTTGCTATAGTAGTTTCTAGTTGTTGCTTATTCAAAAAACATTTTCAGCCAAATAAGACTCAAAACCAATTCATGTTTCTAGATAACTCAAAACCTGTTATGTCTTTCTAGTAAAATACTATGAACATGTAAATGGTTGAATAAATTAATAGAATAATTTCTGTGACCCCAATTCAAGTTCAAGACTTGTGCTAGGTATTAATGCTGGATATGAGGGGACCTACATTTTCAGGTGGGTTCGAGATCACCGTGAAATGATTTCATAGTTGGTGTGTCAGTGCTGTTGGATACAAAGTGTTAGATAGCATTTCTTAAGACGATTATATTTAATGAAATTCAACGAAATATTCATGAGGATAAAACTAATCTTGAAGCTCATGTAGCCATGTTTATTATTGAAGATGTAAGTTACATATTAAGTTATTTCATTTTCAACAGTCTCAACTCATCTCTATTCTAGTTAAGCCTACCTTGGCTAGCCTACAAGTTGAAAATCCAGTCTTTCTTGTTGATGTTTGATTTTGAATTCATACTTACTGAGTCATTGTATGGAATTCATGCAGGCCTATACATAGTGGATGGAGTGTATCATACATTCTGAATTCAAACATCGTAGAAAGCTGTATTAAGTTGTAATGACGCAATAATTCATTTACAATCCAGGTGATTTATTAATAGAATGAATCACATTTTAGTTTTGTGATAAATTATTGTAGTCTAATAATATAGAAGATATACTGCCATGGAGAAAACACTGCTACCGAATGTGAAGAACTAATTATATTGAAGATCAAAATTTAAAATAAAACCTTCTAACCATCAAATGAAAAATAGACTATTAATTATCGTATTTCAGAGCGTATAGACACACAAATGTTTAGAGTTTAGTTCTTAGACCACGTATAGAATTCTATGCATGGTCTAAGGTTCAGTTATTACTAGATCTTTTCAGTTTAAAGGAAATGAATTTCTATTCAATAAGAGCCTTAATCAAAAGTACGAGAATTTATGATAGGAATAATAAGCTGAAAATCTAAAATAATATATAGAAAATGGATTGTTAGTTTGTTGATTTGTTTAAAAATGATGGAATCTTTCAAAATTGATTAAATTTACTTTTAAAAGATGCCTGTGACTAAAACCTAATAACTATTTTTCAATAATAAGATAATTAAACGAAAATTCAAGTTTTTCTGAACGGATTGATGTATAATTTCACTCATTCACACGTGTTTTACTATTTTAAATGATTTTTTGAAAAAATCATTGCAACGCTCCGCGTTGCGTATCATCTAGCACTAGAAAGCTTTTGGAAGACCGAGCGAAAAAGCATTGTAAAGATAGGAGAGTTCCACGAAGAGCTGCTGACTTGATACACTCTTTGTTCAAGCGTATCATTCACGCTAGAGCTGCTTGAAAGTATCTGGGATTTAACATGCGTTTAAATGGAAGTGGAATAACATTGCGTGGATGGGAGGATCAAATCGTTCCGCACAGAGCTGCTCGCTTGATACGGAAGCTGTATTCTCAGCTTATGAAGCCCAAATATTATTCGAATTTTGAGTTGTTTCACTTTATATTCTCTGGCCTATCTATAATTTTCAAAATAATCAGTACTTTTCGGATGCATTGTTTTCTTACCTTATACATCCCATGTTATATAATTATACCATAATAAACAATATTGAGTGAAATTCATACAAGTTCATAAGTGCATCCAATGTAGAATAATACTGATAATGATAATACATGAAACTTATAAATTACGTTACACAGGAGAATCTCCTCTAATATTTATAGGGGTCTCTTTTTCCATACAACTTCTCACGTGTAAAACGATATTTTAGGAGCGAATCGCACGTATTATAGGTTTTAAGATCATCTTATATTATTACGTTATATAAATTAGTACAATAACAAACATTTTAAAAGCTCAATTACTAACCTAGGATTTTTTTAAATGCAGGTTACCAAAAAAATTGATTAAATGCTATTTTTAAAATGAAGATACCTCAAGTATGATTTTCTTCTTAAGTTATGTTGTAGGAATTATAGCTGATTCTATAAAAAATACGGAGCCTGTAAATCGTGTGTTTCAGTAGTGGATTTTAGAAACTATTTTTCTACAGTATAATTATAGGCTATATATTTTATTATTTGATATTTTCCATTTGGAAACATCAACATTGAAAACAATTCATGATATTTTAATTGGTCTTTATTTTTCAGGTGAAATCCTTCAAGCCTCCCCGACCACCAGCTTCCAGTGCAAAGAAATCCAGCCTGACAGTGCCTTCTCCTGGAAAGGCTGCTGCATATCGTCGCTGGCGTTGAAAGACCTCCTATGTGTCAAAATTCTCATTTTTCGTTTTTGGTATCATTTTGTTCAGAATTTCAAGCTCTACAGGATGGTAAACACCTGGTTTGTGTAAAATGTTTTTTAAAATAATTATTAAGGAAAAAAGAATTACTCCTATGTGATCAGTGCAATTTTGTTGGTGCTAAATACCTCCTATGTGAATGAATTCACATAAGAGCTTTTCAAAAGTGTGAAATTCCAGCAGTCTGTATGTTGGAGAATGACACATGGGAGCTATTCTGCACATAGGAGATATTCTAGTGACCACTGTTCATCTGTTCCGTGATCCACATGACTCACGTGGAAAGAATTCTCGGTTGCATGTTGCAATAAATAATTAGTTCATTAATATTTTGTATTTTTCCTGAATTACTGAAAGAATTATTCAACTTAGAAGAAGAGAAGACAGCAGAAAAAAGAATGGTAAGTTTCCATTTATTTACTTAATTGACCTTTAAACTCAATTTAATCACTATGTTACAGTGTTGTAAGTTATTCCTAACAAAATCGTTTTCATGTGTTCGAAAAAATTGATTGATTTGTTCCATCAGAGTTTTTGAATATTTTTTGAATTATTACTGAGTTTTAATAATTTTATAATTACTAATCAAATTGATAGAATCAGTTATAGGCCTATAATTTACTTTGCCACTTCCAATAAAACCTTAGGCTAGGCGTACACTGGTTAGTCAAGACGAGACAAGACGAGATTAGTCACGTTTAGTCACAGTAATTCACATAGTTGCTTATGAAGTAGCACACATAGGTGTAAGAACTAATCGGTGAGTGTTGCTTCATAAGCAACTATGTGAAGTACTGTGACTAAACGTGACTAATCTCGTCTTGTCTTGACTAACCGGTGTACGCCTAGCCTTATACAATATACATCATATGTTTGTGGATTTCAGTAGAGTTTCTGGTGATTGATAATAGTGACTACTGAATAGTAAGAACGTTAATATTGCTTACATCATTCCTCAGCAATTGAAATTAATAAATCGAGCATATCAATGAACTTTTGTGATGTCAAGCAGGAAAATACAAGAATTCAATTATTCAAGTTGGAGCAGGACATTATTTTCAACTCCTGTACAATATACTGGTACTTCTAAACCATTCACTTATTTTTCACATTCACCATCAACTATTCCGGTACATAACTTCATTATTTTAAAATTAAAATGAGTTTGGATTTGAGTTTTGATTAAATCAGGTGTTTTCTGACAAGTTAAAAGAATCCTTACTATACTGAGCATTATTATCGTGAACACAACCTTTGAAATAAAATTCAAGGCAAATCTTTGGCATGATATAATAGTGCTTGAAGAGACAAACTTTACGAATTATACAAGATAAACAATCTTTTGTACAAGATTCGGTTTAGTTCAGAAGATGGAATGTTAACATTTGAATTTAACTTATCCTACCTCATTTATTGAGAGTAGAGTAGTAAATATAAAATCATCGACAAATCAAAATAAAAAAAAGAAAATCCATCTTCAGTTCTAAATGAATTTTTATTTTTATTCGAGAACACTTCCGAATATCACAACATGCTAAAAATAACATTATTGCTTATTTTATTAGCGGATATATAACAAAATTTAAAAAATACCGTACATTATAAAGCTTAAAATAATAATAATAATAAAGCTTAAAAATTGATGAAAGTAAAGAACCAGCTTGGTGAGCTTTTCGACTATTTAAAATGTATTTTAAGTAAACTAAAAACGTTGATAGTTTTCCTAAATGAGAAATCAAATTGAGTTTGTCTCACAATTTTTTAAAAATAATATTCCGAACTTTTTGTGCAATTTATTTGATTGGAGCATTTTTCATAGATTTACACGAGACGATTCCGAGTTTGGTTTCTAGACTGTTGCCTTTCCACTGGGCCTCGCACCTAGATGATGTTTTCAGGTCAACCTAAAACAAAAAATAAATAAATGAATTTTCAAATAGATAGTAGAATACCGATAAAAAGATAATAGCATTCAAGCAAGAAAACAAGGTAATCTTCAGTCGCAACTCAGTCTAAAGCATTGAGCCAGCTGATCTTGTGACTGTACTGAAGATCGACTGCTCATTTTTCAGTATCTTTAACATGTTGAATTCAGCAATATTATTTCACTTTCATCTATATTATTAATTAGCTAAAGCTGCGTTTACACCTGAGTTAATAACAAAAGTTTTTAATAAAGAGGCCGTGTGTCCACGGAGCAACTGCTATCTGACTTTAGTCAGCAACCCAGCATTGCCAGATGACATTGGCTGATAGGTTAGATTACCTGATCACCCGAAAAACAGCCAAATGTCATCTGGCAACGCTAGGTTGCTGACTGAAGTCAGATAGCAGTTGCTCCGTGGGCACACGGCCTCTAATAACCTAGTGTTATTAACTTCGGTGTAAACGCAGCTCAAGGTTTTTAGTTTTTTCCACGGCGTGTGAATACCATACATCCGATTTTCACGGAACTTTGCATATTACATCATTTCAACCCAAGGATGGTTCTTAGCCACTAATCAATGTCCTGAACCTCGAGGAGTTCATTCTACAGGACTTTGAAATTATCAATTTATCTTTATGGAGTAGTAATTTTTCAACTTAACGTCAAGTTTTCACCTGTAATAAAGTTCAATGATAACAAACAGATGTTCTCTATATCATTATAGCAGGATCCATTTAACTTGTCATAAAACATATGATCGACGAGCATAATATGATCACAATACTTAACCTACAAATGCTGAATCTCGCAGATTATTGAAAAGGTCTTTTAAAAAGTTATTCTTTGAAAGGTCTTCTTTAAAAAGGTCTTTTAAAGACTTTAAAGGTCTTTAAGACTTTCAAGCCTTTTGATTATTGTGTAGAAATCACTGTTTAATTATTACTGGAACAGCTGATTTCTGACAAGTTGATTGGATCCTTGATTACGAAATGAGAAAGGTGTCAGTGAAGTATAGATGGAACAACCTTTGGGTCTCCCCACCGACAAAAGCCATACGCTAAATAAATAATAATAAGTATGTATGTCAATGGCGCAACAGCCCTATGTGGGCTTAGGCCTACCTAACGCTAAATAATAAGTATAGATGAGCCAAAATTTCTTGGAACTTAGCTAGAACCGGTCGAGCTATGGCGAGGGGGGTAGTGCGGGTCCGTTTCTGAAAATATTGGTCTACTACATGCACCGATCAGCTGAGAGCATAATCACAATCATGGGGGATTTAAATATTTATAGTAACAGGCAATGTTTTTAATGCGGTTAGTAGTAGACAGCTGCCAAGTGCCAAGAAATTTTGGCCCATCTATAATTTGAAAAAGAACATATGTTGAAAGTATTTTTTTATCGTATGGCTTTTTATCGGTGGAAAGTATGATCAAAGATGATGAAAACATAGATTTATAGCACGATCCTTTTAACTTAGCAGAAATCAGCTGTTTCGGTAATAATTAAACAGTGATTTTGATACAATAATCAAAAGGCTTAAAAGTCTTAAAGACCTTTAAAATCCTTGAAAGACCTTTTTAAAGAAGACCTTCCAAAGAATAACTTTTTAAAAGAGCTTTTCAATAATCTGCGAGATTCAGCATTTGTAGGTTAAGTATTGTACTGGTGGCCGAGTAAAACATATGTTTTCTGACAAGTTAAAAGGATCCTGCTATACCATAATCCATCAAAAATGTATCCCAGATTTTCTATCAGTAACCTCATTTAAATTTACATCTATCAAATAGGCCTACTTACAGAGAGTGTATAGTAACAGTGTGGATATTGTATGTCACACTCTTTGATTGGTTAGCTCGGACAAATCCACCATACTTTTGCCAATTCCCATAAGATTGCATTGAAAAGATACGCAAATCATATGTTATGTAGATTAATAAATTTCCAACCCACAATTTTGCCTTTGCCAGTGTTGGTTTTTCATAATTTCAAGTTTTTAAAGCAATACCAAGAGTGAAGAGACTATTTTTAATGTTAGAAGAGTTATTCTTGATGTTGTTTCTCTTTTAAAATAAGTTTGACAAATGAGTGAATGGGTTCATGTTTGCCTGTAACCCCACATCAAAATTTAAAAAAATTGGCAAAAGTATGGCGGCGGTGGGAAAAGAAATGATCTCCACATACTGTTATGGAGTGCTTCACACAAATGGCCACAATGTTACTATACACTCTCTGTAGGCCTAATCATGTAAATTTTTTGGGTTCTATGTCAAAGTTAACATGCAAAATAGCGTGTTTAATATGTTAATAGCGGGATTTGAGTTTCACATATCTTTAAAATTCCCTCTAACAAAGTGCAGGCAGGGATTAGATATTTCACACAAATATCCTCAACTTCAACGGGATTTCTGAGACCCCGTAGCGAAACACGGGTGACCTGCTAAATTTCTCAATTATAACCAGAAATTGAAATAAGTTTTTTTTTTTGTTAATAGGGTTGGAACAATATGTTGTCAACTATTATTATAATAGGTGCTTCTGTGATCTAGGCAGAAATAAATTATAAATCATCTAACTATAAATCATCACATTGAATATATTTTTACTTCATATTTTGTGATGAGTTAAACATGACTCTAGGCATAAGGTAATGCTGGTCCACTAGTTTTTTTTAAATACTGTATGATTTTCAAAGACACTAAAATGTTCAGATTTGCGCATGCGTAGTAGCATTTACCAACCAACTTTGTGGGAGCACTATACAAGAAGATAGATAGAAATGGATAGATAGATAGATGTAGAAGATACATTATGGACGAATAGTTTGAATTACAGACTGTACAACAATAGTGGTCATTTCTGTAAATGGGATTGTATTTAAATATTTTGAATATTTAAACTTATTTTGGGAGAAACAACATCATAAATAACTTTTTTAACATTGAAATTTGTCTACTCTTTGTATTGTGTTAAAAGCTTGAAATTATAAAACTAACACTGGCAAAGACAAATTGCAAGTAAGAAGTGAATTACTCAACATAATTATTATGATTTGCGTTTCATTTCAAAGCAAATTTTATGGGAATTAGCAATAGTATGGTGGATTTGTCCGAGCTAACCAATCAAAAGTGTGACATGAAATGGCCACACTGTTATTATACAGACTCTGCAGTTTGAATAGGATGTGACGATGATTTATTTATTTATTTATACATACATATAAAAGCTCACAGACACAAGGTCCATTACAAGCCTTATTGACATTGCTATTGGAATTTCAAGTAAAAAAAAGAACAATACAAAAAATACAAAACAAAATACATCACACTTCACTAAATTAGAAATTAAAGAAATTTAAGAGATTAGAAGAGACGATTTATGAGTAAAATAGAGAAAAAAAGGAAGTTAATCAAGAGTTAGTATAATGTAAATGTGATATACAACTACAAAGGTTAAAGAAAAAGGAAAGGAAAAGAAAGGGGAAGGTTGAGTCTAGTAGAGCTCGGAAAAATGAAATTAACTATCGATAGAGCGGCATGATTTTTCACAGGATTTCTTGAAAGTATTGTAGCGGTCAAAAAAAGGATCAAGGCTTTGGCTCAGTCTATTGTACAGTCTCATTGTTCTGTTTAGGTATGAGTTGAAATGATGAGTGGTTCGGACAAACGGTATATGAAATAGCATATTTGGTCTCGGCCTATTGTATGGAACATTAAAATTCAGCAAATGAAGGAAATCTGGCATGAATACTCTATCATTCAAAATTTCATACAACAACAGTAAGGCTCTGACAGATCTTCTGGTTTTTAATTTTTTAACGTTAAAAATTGATCTCAGGGCATCCGTGGAAAAATGCATTAAACTTCTTAAAATACAAGTACCTCAATAATTTATTTTGAATTATCTTGTTACCTGTAGCTGTTCCCAAACTTTTTTCTTTGGATTGAGAACAGGGTCGGGTTGTGGCGAAGTTTCGAATCCTTGGACATAAACTCTGTCGCCGGCAGCGCTCCCGGCGGGAGGATCCAGAGGCTCCACACTCTTATTATCACCCTCTTCACTGCAATTCCAAAAAAATGAAATTAATATCAATTAGCTAATAAAAATTAACTATAATCCAGTATTGTTACAGTAAAGTTTCCAACATGACATTTTGCCAATAAAAATGATTATAATGCAGAAAAAGGCTGTCGGCGCGCATCGCCAGAACTCAAATTCGTGAACATTGTTGAGACATTTTCAAAGAGCTTTGTATATTAATGCTCTTCTTATTATACCTATTGCAGTGCTTACTGTTTTTGAAAGAAAATCCTGATAAAATTGAGGTAACAAGTGTTACACATTCATAAAAAAACAAGATCTAGTCAATCTCTCAATGTAACCCAAGGCAGACTCGACAAAACAGACTAAAGTCCCCCTAAAGCCGCAATAAAAACTGATGAGTAGGCTTTCCTATTAAGGTGAGGCAAATCAAGTACAGGGAATTCAAAAATATTTTAGAACCATTTCTCTCGAGTCATTCCTTCTTCTCTATTCAAGTAGGATTTTAAATTATTGTAGAAATAATGTATTATTATTATTTGTCGTAGAGCTCCCTAATTGGAAGACGCTGAGTGAAAATGATTCATTTATGGGACTTTGAGGTGTTCTTTTTGTTTGCCCACCAACTTTTCATTCTCTGTGCAAAAGCAGCCTTTCTTTCATCGCTCCATTTAATAATGTATTATAGTATATTAATTATGGCTAATGTACAGTGTAATTCAATTTCATAAGAAATTTTTTGTTTCGATGTTTAAAAAAGAAAATGGCAATAAATTAGTTTGAGTTTGATATAAGTGATTTTGGAAGGCGCGCTGGGCAACAATCACATAAGATTCATTAAAAGAAGAGGACTTTTTGTTATATTAAAACGCATGATGGCGACTGAAATGGGTGGAAATGAGACTCTATAATCACACCTTTCAAATGAAATTACTCACAGTGCACCGAAGTAACTAGAATACAAGGTAGTGTTGATGAGGATGATGCGCAGTAGCAACTGATCAGTGTGACGTCACTGCAGAGCAAGAGATCAATTTCTCCTAACTTTTACAAGTTAAATTCAGCAATTCTTTTTTCACAGAATCTATATGTTTTTACAACCACCGACACCCCTCCTAAGCTTCATTGTACATTTATCTACAACTGGTAGAATCATCCAACAATAAGACCAGCATATTATTAATTTGAACATGTTTGCTTAACTGGCTTTATCCTGCATCAATAGAGAGCTGAGAGTGACCTTCAAACCCTTCATTGCACCCTAGTAAAAATTAGCTGAACCTGTGTATAAGGTTTCAACGTTCTTACTTCAGTCGTTCTTATTATTAAGCTTATGACTTTTTTGGCGGAGAGACCCTTTCGGGTGTTCCACCATGCCGAATCATCCAGTTTTCCCTAATGGGAAAGATGGAAAACATTATAGGTTAAGTCCAACACTGAATTTTCAACTTATAAATAACGACTTATAAAGTCGTTGAAAAATCTGCGAAAACGCCGAATTCTGGGAAAATCTCAAACATTTTTCAACAATTATTTTTAGACCTTGAACGAACCTAAGTACCAAATTTCAACATTTTCTGCCAATTAGTTCTCGAAAAAGCTGAGAAAACGCACAAAATCGCTAGTAAAACGCGAATATTGGGCGTATTTTTGGGATGTTCTAAAAATTTGTTATTAGTGCGCGTCTAAAGGTCCAACTCAACATGCATGACACGTTCGAACGTATTTGGTTTAGTAGATTTTTGGTTCTGCTGAATGAATGAGTGTCATTTCGCTTCTATATATTGATAGATTCTTCGTAGTTTCAATACTATCAGACAGCTAATTATTTCAGAGCACTGAATAATAGACAGGCATGCACATCTGATTGGGAGTATCGACCATGTGATTTTCCATACCATTAAATATCTGAGTGTTCTGAAATAATTGGCGATCCGATAGTATTGAATCTGTTGAAGATAAATACAGGAGTGGTCCGTAGCCGAGGGCGAAAAGCGCCTGTCTGATAATCCAAAGGTTCCAAAATCGAATACAGTTGCCGGAACGGATTTTGACAGAAACGGCCACTCCCGTCTTTCGGAGGAGACGAAAAGCCGTCGGTCCCGACTGCCTAAAAACAGTCGTCATCTCTCATCATCACCCACAAGCCTAGAGCTCATGTGGGCATCACCCTCAAAGAAAAATTAATATACAATAAAGCCCATTACCCACGCACAAGCCTAGAGCACATGTGGGCATCACCCTCAAAAAAAAAATTAATATAAATCCCAGAAGACGTTGCAATGGTTCTAAAAACATTAATTTTTCGATGAAAATACCCACAGGATTGTTCAATTCAACACATAACCCCGGTCGTACACCGGAGCAATAAGCAATAGGCAACTAGCAACATATGGATCATATGATTGTCTACTCTATACAAAGCAATAGTTCAATGCACACCGAAACAGCTGCTTTAGGTGTGCATTGGACTATTTGTTTCTATAGAGTAGACAATCATATGATCCAAATGTTGCTTATTGCCTATTGCTTATTGCTCCGGTGTACGAGCTGCCTAAGAGATAAGGATAATGGATCTCTTGATCTCCGTCACATCAGCTGGCTCAGAGCTTTCAATAGACTGAGAACACTACCTTCTATTCTAATTAACTTGCAGTACGCTATGACCCCATTTGAAATAGAAGAAGAAATTACTCGCCTGGAAGCACACAACACCATTCCTTGAGACTCGACGCCTCGCATCTTGGCCGGCTTCAGATTGCACAGCACAACCACCATCCTATCCTGCATTTCGTCTACAGGCACATACTTCACCAGCCCACTGACAATGGTTCGTGGCTTTTCTTCGCCTGAAACATTTTCAGCAATTCACTGTCTAAGAATTTCATAAAACAACTTTCCAATATTGTTGCAGAGCTTACAGAGTTGTCAAAAATGTGTTGCAAATATCTCTCTACGATAGTCGATAACAATGTCAATGATAAATAATAAGAAACAATAGAGCGAAGTACACACGTAATAAGTATTCAAGAACCGTAATAATTGATATCAATCAATCAATCATCATTTATTGTCATAAACATTACAATGTTGAAACAATCGTCATTCAAGTATACTACAATGAGTCTAAAACAAGGAAATAATAAAGTCAAATACCATATACGTACAATATGTCAGTAACAAGAGAATAATTAATAGTAACTAAATAAACCGATACAACGAAGTATCCAAGGACCCTATATGCTATAGTGTTCACAAATGAAAATTTAATTTTCAATTTTTGCAGTTGATATCAAATTTAATTTTAAATGTAATATTATTCTCAAAAAAACCTAATATTACTTTAAAAATTACAGTTCTTGACATGAATAAAATCGAAATCAGTTGCAAGAAAAAGTAGCCAAGACTGAGATTCGAACCCCGGACCTTGTGCTCCATAGCATGCATAGTACACTCTTGGAGGTTAAAATACTTACGTTTTTGCTTGTAAATTTTTTTAAATTCAACCCTCAATGTTCAAAATCAATAGGCTTCTTACTTGATCTATGAAGATATTATATTCCGTGGCGAAGCGTGGTATGCTTATTTGGTCATCGCCGGGTAAATATCCTATAAAAAATATACCCGGCGATGACCAAATAAGCATACCACGCTTCGCCACTCATTATATTTCAAATTTCAAAACTGTACGATCTTCCGTTCGTTAGATATCGTACGGACGGACGAACGGACACCAGCACGATCACATTAAGGCCCTATCGGGTCCTTATCTTAACAATAAAGATAGATAGGCTAGTGAGTATAACACAAAGTATTTAAAAAAATATTTACATATATATTTAACATATATATTTAATTTACATATATATTAAATATTTTTAAAAATATTTAAACATATTTTACAGATGCACAGAGTATTTAAATGACTAAAATAATACAAATTGTATATAAAAATACTCACAAAATTAGAAATTTATTGAACAAATTATCACAAATTTTCCGTAATTATACCCTGCATCAGCAACAAGGCATATGGAACATTTGTGGTGAATTTATTTAACATTTGTGGTGAATTGTTCTACTTAAATGAGTATTTCTATACACATTTTGTATTATTTTAGTTGTTTCCTGTAATAAAGGAGCGTTTACACTTGCAACAGTATCAGGTGTCGCCAATGAGGTTTTTCAGTCACTAACCTACTGTTGCATTATATAAGGATAACAGATTACTTTCTCTGGCGATAAGAAAAGCCGCATACGTGTACATTGAAAAACCATTAAAAAGCAATTGAGTAACTTGAGGCTAACATTCGACGCGACAAATTTACAGACAAATTGCGTTTTATTTGCCGCAAATGTGTGAGGGATTCAGAACTCCAGAATGTTGAGAATGTTGCATGTCACGAGATTTGAACATAAATGACATGAAACCCATAAAATAAAGTCGATTTCACAGACACTGAGAACATTTTTCAGATGTCCCATTTCAACTTGAGTCTCTAAAAAACATCCTATGCATGAGTGAATCTTCGTATAATATGACAAAGTCCAGACCTTATATTTAAAGATCTTATTATTCGAAGTAAGTAGAGTAGTTGAAGTATTAATCTAATTCTATAATTACCTAGATCGATTTGTTCCACATAGAGAGCGTCGGCGTCGGGATGTTTATCGACTTTTACTATCTTTCCTACTCTGATGTCCAGTCTACTGGGATCTATTGCATCGTTGCTGCTACTCACACCTCCACCTACTCAAACAAATAGACAATATTGTACCTCGAGCCCATTGAAAATAATAATCATACGATAATACCAAAAGAAAATAAAGAATAGATTATTGAAATTCTATTATTGATTTCTACGGCATTACGAATGCATTTGATTCGTATAAATTGGTTCATAAATTTGGCAACTTTTCAATTGCCAGTGGACTTATTTATAGGAAAGTGGCTGCTATATCTGTGCTTTGCACCGAAGAAAAAGTCAGTATAAACGGTTTATATCATGAAACATTATAATAAATAGTACAATAGTTGAAATTATATAAATAATTTCACACTGACTTTTTCCCCCGTGCAATATAATAATATTCACACAATACAAACCAAAATCTTCTTTCATATAGGACCTTAACCAAGCATCCATTCCTTTAATTATCATTAAAAACTTCTCTATCAATTTATTTTTTGTATCTAGAATTTATAAATACTTGAACTTAATTATAAAGGTGGGTTTTCGTTACTGCGACCGAGTGCCGCAGCGGAGCCCGACCCAGCGTTGCCAGATATTTATAGTTGGGATTTTTCATCAATTGCATCTGGCAACGCTGGGTCGGGCTCCGCTGCGGCACTCGGTCGCAGTAACGAAAACCTACCTTAAGAAGAAAAAACTATTTATGAATGGTTCGTAAGAATAAATGTTATTTATAATACAATAATACTTCAACGCCACTCATAATTCCAACTTATTTCAAGAGAAATAACATAGAAAATAAGTTTTCTAACATTAAAAGTTGTCTGTCTACTCTAGTATAGTGGTAAAAGCTTAAAATGATAAAAACGAACACTGGAAAAAGCAAATTATTGTTGGTAAGGCTAGGCGTACACCTGTTAGTCAAGGCAAGACAAAATTAGTCACGTTTAGTCACAGTACTCCACATAGTTGCTTATCAAGCAACATACACCGATTAGTCATTGCATCGGTGTCTACTGCTTCATAAACAACTATGTGAATTACTGTTTCTAAACGTGACTAATCTCGTCTTGTCTTGTCTTGACTAACCGGTGTACGCCTAGCCTTATTGTACAGTCTCTGAAGTACAAACAAGGCACTGTTAAAAACTCGGTATCGCGCACAGGTCTTTCAAACCCTATGTGACACTTTATTGTGTAACAATGTTTTGTACAGTGTAATTTTGTCAATGTGTACTATAGTCCGTGCAAACCTTAGTTTGCAGTGTTACGTTTATGGAGCGCAGTGTGCCGGATTGCACCGTAGCCAGCAAAGCCAACTCGGAGGAGTAGTATTCAAAACTTGACATTCTATGCAGACGGCTCCAATGACTGGAGTACCAAATTTTGCCGCTATTACTAGGTAGCGATAGTCAAGTCTGCACTGACATTCTGATAGGGATTTAAAACTAAGTCGTTCTCAGTTCTGGACTAAACCATGATTGTTATTTTTTGTTCTTTTGATTGATTGTTTGCTCCATAGCCTACGGTATTTCAATCATACTGTAAAGCACAAATAAATTTATTGTTTAACTAAAACTACCTTCGGCTCTTGATATACGACCGGAATTAATTTTTCTGCGCATGCGTCAATAACGTCGGACCAATCACAGAGCACTGTGATCATCTATGATTGGAGAAGTGTCATTAACGCATGCGCAGGAAAATTAATTCCGATCGTATATCAAGAGCCGAAGGTAGTTTTAGAACGACTTTTAAGCTGTGATTGATAATACGGCCCTAAAAGAACTGAATGTTGAAATATGCTTTCTCAATTAATTCTGTCTCTGGTTGTGCTAATGTTTTCTCATTTATGTAGTTTTGATAGAATACGAAATGTAAACAAAACAAGAGAAAGAGCGGAAAAGAGAGCGAACAGCTGTGAGTAAGGAGTAAAGCCCGGTCTAGACGCAACGATAAGTTTGTCAAACTTTTTGTTCAAACTTATCAGGATTATTTTAAATTGTCATAAAACAGCTGATTTAACGTTAGTAAACGAGCGTTCGTCAATCAGCTGTTTTCTGAAAAGTTAAATGGATCCTGCTGAATAGCAGGATTATTTTAAATTGTTAGAAAACAGCTGATTATTGTAAGCTTGTTTACTGACGTTAAATCAGCTGTTTTATGACAATTTAAAATAATCATGAAAAGTTTGAACAAAAAGTTTGACAAACTTATCGTTGTGTCTAGACCGGGCTTAATAAACAAATAAGCAAAACATGGCAACAGCGCTTCCATATCCCCATATGAAATAGCATTGCCATTTAAACGCTTACTGCATTCTAAGGTTTGCACAGACTATAGTAGGCCACCGACCTTTTTTGGCAGAGTGTTCTTTGCTGGGCGATGGATAGGCTGCGGCCGCCAGCCGGGCGAGGTCGGGTGCTTGGAAGGCGCGCCGAATCGGCGCCAGCAGCCGGTTGATGTGGGCCTCGGTGGCCGCCTTCAGGTCGGCCGGGTGCACACCCGCGGCGCCGAAACACGCCTCCAACTCGGCGTAGCTGCCGAACGACAAATTGCCGCCGTTCTTCGCGTCGCGCTCTATTTCAAACTCTGCAACACAACATTACTTACAGCTGATCAATATATAAGATAATCCAGGGACCTGACATCTTAGGCACTGGAAGTAAGAGAAATAAGAGGAGTAGGATGACGCTAGTTTCCGGACGGACTTTTAGCGGTGTATTTGAAAACATCGTAAATTGATAATAATTACAGCTGATTCTGATTGAATAGCGAATGGTTCAAAAGGTTGATACACGCATAACGATATTAGATCAATGATATTGAAGAATAATCCAAAAGTTTGATACATGCGTAACGATATTAGAAGTTAACCATTATTAGTGAATTAGTGAATAACCATTCTAACCTGTAGCAGAAATCACACCTACTTCTACTCAAACCAACCTAAAAAACAAAGAATCTTACAAAAATGTTATATTTTGCCGTAAATATTAACCATATTCTCTCAACAGTTTTGATTTATACCGCAAAAGATACCATAAACTTTTAAAAGTCTTTATGAAAATGAAACTTAACATAAAGGCTCTGAATTCAAATACAGCGCCAAAACTCCGTCCGGAAACTAGCGTGATCGAGACTCAGCCTACACCCCTTTTTAACATAGGGGAGATACAATACTTCCACTCCGTCTATGACAGCCCCCTGAGATAATCTATCTATAGTCCGATTCACGTAAAGAAGTCAGCATCGTTTATATGAGGAGCATTGATGCCAAGTTTCATTGAGAGAGAAAGAGAAAACTGCACCAAACGTGTTTGTTGGGACTGTGTGCGACAACAATGCACAGTGCGGCAACTATGCACAGTGCGAATAGGATAGAGACATCAGCAACTGCTTTGTGCTGAACAAGGATAGCAAACTCCCATCTAAGCAATGCTGACTTCTTGACGTGAATTGCACTATACTCAAGACAGCATATCATACAGGATGGCGCAGAGAAACAGGAAATTTTGAAATTATCAAATCAATTTATCTAGCCAGAAGATACTACAAGCAGGTGCATAAGGCTACGTCAAAACAAACTATTCACTCGTAATAGTCACAATTTGCTCACATAATTCAAATGAAATTAAGTATACGTATTAGGCTAGGCGTACACCGGTTAGTCAAGACAAGACAAGATGAGATTAGTCACGTTTAGTCACAGTACTTCACATATTCGCTTATGAAGCACACACCGATTAGTCATTGCATCAGTGTGTGCTGCTGCTTCGTAAGCAACTATGTAAATTACTGTGACTAAACGTGACTAATCTCGTCTTGACTTGTCTTGACTAACCGGTGTACGCCTAGCCTTATACATTACAACATTGAACTGATAAACTATCTAATTATTCAACATTTATTCAAAATTGATCATTTATCCCACATACTTCTTGAATTCGTCTATAGAATAAAAAGGATTTGCAACCAAACATTTTCTCAAAACTCTGAGGCTAAAGCCACACTACTAAGAGCTATGCTTGGTTCTAAAAGCCAAGTGCCTCGCATAGTAACTGATCCTAGTGAACGAACGCATTGCGTACTATTGCAGATGGCCACACTACGAGCGACGTGCTAAGGCTAGGCGTACACCGGTTAGTCAAGATAAGACAAGACGTGATTAGTCACGTTTAGTCACAGTAATTCACATAGTTGCTTATGAAGCATGACACACTGATGCAATGACTAATCGGTGTGTGTTGCTTCATAAGCAACTATGGGAAGTACTGTGACTAATCTCGTCTTGTCTTGTCTTGACTAACCGGTGTATGCCTAGCCTTACAAGGCTGAAAATATAACTTTTAAAGTTTTAGGGTAAAATCATTAATAAAGTACTTGCTATCAACTGTCCTAAAGAATAAATTTCAATTCTTGTGGACAATATCCTTTAGGTGATGACCTAAATGTATTCTTGGAAGCCAACGGCGAAATTTTGCATGCGGAGTGAAGCTCATTTCCATACCAGAGGTTTTGTTCATACCAGTAGGATACTGTCTAAAAATTGAAGTTTCTTCGCTAGAACACTTAATGGCAAGTATTTCTCTTCATGATCTTACTTTTATAATTTGAAAGTAAATTCTTCTTATATTCGTTTGTGTAATTTCGAAATTTCCCGTTTCTCTGCGCCACCCTATACAATAAATACAGTTGAATATCGTCATAGGTTATTCTTCAAAGAATTGTTGAAAATATACAAACAGCAATAAACATTAAATAGATACAGGTAAAAATGTAGATTTGAAAAGCATGAATATCATGATTATAGTAGCAGCCACGAAATTAGGCGGCTGACAAATTTTGCGCTGTTGCCAGATTTGGAACCGGTAAAGCGAGGGAAAGTCGAAAATTGCTTAATCACGAATAATGTCAACGCTGTGCTTCCAGTGTTGCCTATTTTGAGCGTCGGAGTCGATTCCCCTGCATAACTAGAGTAGTCAGCTGGCACGAGTTGACAACAGCTCAAAATGTCTCAGCCGCCTTATTTGGTTGTCGCCATTTTCATGAGCATGCGTAGTAGCATTTCTCTCTGCATGCCACTGACCAACCAACTTTGTTCTCTTTGTTGGAGCACTATTAGACGTACAGTAATTATTTGTTTTTTAATAATATACTACTGAGACGTAGCTCACAAACTTTAGCGCGCTCAAGTGAGAGACAGAGGAACAACCTGGGAGGATTGAAGGTAGGTTATCATTGAATCAAATGTAAAAATGCCTGTTTTCAAAAACATCGTATTTGATAAATATTCAGCCAAAATATTCCAGTAGCTTATAAAATCAAAGCTACGATGTTTAAGAACACTTCAGTCGTCTTTTTAAGAGAAAAGAAACAAAGATAATTTTAATTTGATCCTCTTTTCAAAAGCATTCCTTTCCAAAAGAGAGTGGAATATTTAGTGATATAAAATATAATATTGAACGTAAATAGATGAAATATGGAAAATATAAGATGTAAATGTAATGTTGTAATTGAATTAGATATTATATGTGTGAAATAGTTTATGACTCTGGAATAATAATGTTTATCATACGTACGATACCGACGGTTACACATAGCAGGAAGTTCAAACTCCAAAAATCCTAACCTAGCAAGATTTGTCTAGCAACAAGATGACGAAAATTCTGATAAAAGGACTTTAATCCAATTAATACATATATTAAAACACCTTGAAGCCACTAAATGATAGAAAGCAATAAAGTATTGATGATACCTTAATTGAATTCTATCTCAAAATCGTGTTTTGTACCTATCTCACAATGGTTAAATCCCCCCAGGTTGTTCACTCTCTCTCTCACTAGAGCGCGCTGATCAGGTCTATGAGCTACTCCTCAATAGTATTTCAACAACCTTTGATTGAAATCGGGGAGATCTAGTTATGTACTCACTTTGGCCAGGCTTGAAGAGGCTGAATATGACGTGTTTGGCGAATGCTAGCACTCCGTTGTCGGTCACGTTGCCCGGTTCGCAGAACGCTTTCTTCAGTTTCTTCTTGACGGCAGCTGGCGAATCTAGCAAATCGATTTTGCTATCCTCCTCCGACGAAGACATCTTGCCACCTGACAGGCCTGCAACTGCAACAAATACAAACAAAATAGGTGAGATAAGATTGTATGCTCTTCATTGTCACAGAATGTATAGCAGGATTATTTCAAATTGTCAGAATACAGCTGATTGATGTACGCTGATTCACAGACGTTAAATCAGCTGTTTTCTGACAATTTAAAATAATCCTGCTATACTAAATACATTACAGACAACGGACAACGTCATTGATATTGTACACGATATTTACATACATTTCAGTTTTATTTAAAGATAAGTTTTCAAATTTAAGGAGAAATATTGTATACAATAAGGCCTATGTTGCTAGGAAGGCACTATATCAAAGAAATTTCAATCATCTAGCCCCAAAATTATAGAATTTACTTCCTGAAAACATTAAACACATAACTCACTTTAAACAATGTATTCGATCTTGGAACCTTCGGATTATCAGACAGGCGCTTATCGCCCTCGGCTACGGCTACCACTCCAAAATTTCACACTAATTTCATTAGTGTGATAGAAATTAATGCTCAAAGTTGCACAAGGACTAAGCTAAATGTTTTAAATGATTTTATTGATGAGACAAACGACTGACCCATGGGATTCATGAGATGAATTCGCTTGGCATATCCCAGTTGAGGCAGGTACTTTTCCGACATGGTGAATATCTTTCTCTGGTCCACACCTCCGAACTGAGCGTCCACTTTTAAGTACTCTTCATCAAGTGCTTGTAGCCCTAGAACAAAAAACAACCGCCTTTAGAAAGAACATGATAGAAAAAATATCGTAGTTTCGATAGAGCATGATAGAAAAAATACCATAGTTCTTAAATAACAAGATAGAAAAAATACCGTAGCTTTTTATACATGCATGAATAGAAAATATAATTTTTGAATTTGAAGTGCAGGTTATGAGATATTGTAGGCCTAAAAAATATCGTGTACTACAGTGAACTAACTGAATTGAGAATCTAATAATCTTGAATTGATTAGCTTATTCAAGAAATGTTTTAAAAAAATTCCATGATTAGCCTACTATGAGTTACTACATCATTCTGATCAGTCTATTTTATGTGAGTTCGCCATTTTCCTGTCTTACAAGACTTCTAAACTTATAACCTTAAAGAATCTTATAATTTTAAATTGATATAATTTTATTCAAGAGATGTTTAAACAATTTTGATAATTATTAACTATGAGTTCCTGCAACTGATCTATCTATAGTGTGAGTTCGCCAATTCCCTGTTTAACATGAAAAACTGGCCCTAGGGCTGCTTCCATAAGAATAAAAAGACATAAAACATAAGACATAAAACTATACTTGTACAAAAAAACGCCAAATTTCCTTCTAAAACGCATTGATTATCAATGACAAACGCAGGTGATTTTCATCTATCAAGTGACTTCTGAGTTATAAAACAGGCCTGGGCAGTATTCTCAAATAGTGAACACTCTTGACAATAATTTGAATAATCTACTACATGAAAAAAAAACTTTTGGCGCATTCCTTTCTACAGTACTTCCACCACTGCGAGATTTGATGTGAAATCTAGAGGAAACTAAAACTGATAAAAGTTTGTTGCAATTTTACATTTTACAATATAGCAATGTTACAGTATTTATTGAATAAACTCCCTGCATGAATGATTTGTCGTGTGCGAATGATACTGTATTCCCAAACGATACAGTACTGAGCAAGCAAGCGGCACTTTGCGCTACACGGGGTGAACTAGTACCTAATAATGGAAAATGAATTGAGTTATTGAGAGGAAGCTCACCAGGATACAAAAGTCCCGAGAGCAGAGGATGCTCAACTTGTTTGACGACTTCGGCTCCGGCTTTCTTAGCGTCGTGCTCCGTTATTACTGAACTCAGTCGGTACACATCCAGAGTGTATTCTCTGCAATAAAAGCCAACCATTCATTATTATTCACAAAATAAAGTGGGTCTTGGAAGTCCAATAAATCTTGAAATTTACTCTAGAGGACGATTCTGCGGTCCGACGAATTAAATCAAATCAAATCAGCAGAGTTGGCGATTGAGGCACTCTGAGGCCCAGCGCCCACGGAGCAACTGCTATCTGACTGCAGTCGCAAACCCAGCGTTGCCAGATACCATTGGCTGATAGGTTAGATAACCCGATTATAGCAGGATTCTTTTAACTTGTCAGAAAACAGCTGATTTAACGTTAGTAAACGAGCGTACATCAATCAGCTGTTTTCTGACAGTTTGAAAGAATCCTGCTATACCTGGCAACACTGGGTTTGCGACTGCAGTCAGATAGCAATAATTGCTCCGTGGGCGCTGGGCCTCAGTGGCGGGATTACAAGTTCTGGTCCTCAATTCTTACCTATGATATATGGATCTGATATATGCATAACATTGAATAATCGAATGCTCTGAAATATTTAGCAGTTGAAAACTGCAAAACAAAATAGTCAGAACTGCAAAGATGAAAACAATGAAGAGGTCGCGGTGGCTTCAAATGAAATCAAATAATATAAAATTAATCACAAATAAAAGAATACATTACAAGATTACATTTAAAACTAGAGAAAGACTGCGGAAAGAGAAATGGATAAAATTGGACATAATAAATATAGAAAAAAATTAAAGACTGCGATATTATTGAAAGCTACAGATTGGCTGAGATAAGCTTTGAATAGACAGAGCGTGCCATCCAAATTGGCGTCTAGTCCAAGGAAAGAGAGACGGGATAATCTCTCCACCACGCTTCCCCTCCAGCCGCTAAAGGCTAGTACAGTCAGTGAAGCAAATAACATCATAGTACTGCTAGGTAACCGAAGCGAATATGAATTTTTTATGACTGAGTTGTCAGCTGAATGTAGTGGAGAAAGCGACTCGCATGTCAGTGAGACGCCAATTTAGTGGATCAACGCATGCTCTTGGAATTTTGTACCTTGTATTCTATTTACCTTATGAAACAGGCATCTGGCCATAGTTACAGTAGAAAGTATCCTACTTTTTATGCGTTTTCAAGTGAGAATGAAATTAATTACTCATGAATTAGTAGGATTTATTGACTCACTTGGACAATTGGTAGTCGGTGCCGCGAACGAACTTCAGTTTGTCCAATGGCACTCCGATAGACTGCAGCATGGCTTTGATCACATGCTCGTAGTACTGGGTTCGCAGCGCCAGCAATTCCCACGGCGCCTTCATGTTGTCCAAATAGGCATGCAGGTCTGCAAACAGTATTGTTACCTGGTGAGACAAGTAAATATTGCATTGCATAAAAGGTGAAAACAAAAACACGAAATTTATTTAAAATAATAATATAGTCGCCTGGCTGCTTGGTATATGGTCGGGCCGAGAAGCATCTAAAGCCCGCACAAACTCGCCGTACATGTGAGAGATTCATTCCCGTTCAATAAACTATTGAATCAATAACTTTTTTTGCATTTGAAAACACATGGTTATTGATTCAATAGTGCTATTGGATCCATAAACTGGCTATTGAGCGACTGAAAAACCGGGCATCGATCTTGGCCTTTTTGAAACTTTCAGTTGATCTTTTTCGCAATGCAGCACTCTTGAGCTAAATAAATTAATTTCTACTATCCAATAAACACTAATGGAGCTTGTAAATGCAATTAATATCAAGAGTTAATTAATTCAAGACAAGACGACATTAGTCACGTTTAGTCACAGTACTTCACATAGTTGCTTATGAAGCAACGCACACCGATTAGTCATTGCATCGGTGTGTGCTGCTTCATAAGCAGCTATGTGAATTACTGTGACTAAACGTGACTAATGTCGTCTTGTCTTGTCTTGACTAACCGGTGTACGCCTAGCCTAATTGTGAATGTTTGTACTTTCAAAATTATGAATACTGGGCTGCGAATTTTATAAGATTAATGATAAACCCATGTTAGCCTACTTTTGCACTACTTCTAGAACAACTTCAACGGTTGTGAGATCAATAGGCTAATAATTGGCTTCTCTGTATTTCCATTTTGAGTTTCTGTATACGAAAACAAATTTTTGTATTAAATATTCTCTTACTAAAATAAACAACAGTCTTTGAAGGCGCGGTTTCACGATACCAGTAGACGTGTAGGTTACTGGCAGCAGTTTGGTCATAAATGATCTACAACTCTATACAAACAAATAGAGCAATGCACACCAGTCAGCGTGCATTGTCCTATTTGTTTGTATAGAGTGGACGATCATATGACCAACCTGCCTGCCAGTAACCTACACGTCTACTGGTATCGTGAAACCGCGCCATAACATAACACGGAACAAAATACCAAGAAAGAGACACTTAGGGGCCCGTGTTTATGAACGTTCCTATCTTAAGAGTTTTCTTACAGAAGCTGAAAACGGTATTCAGAAAATGGCTATCTTACACTAGACAGCTCGTAGTAAAAATTTGTCAAATTTTATTTCATATTTGTGGAGATTTTAAATTTCTTATTGCCAATATTCACAAATATTGAATACAACTTGAAAAACTTCAAACCAAAAAATTTTCATGATCACTGAGTAAGTTACAGCTGATCAGTCTGTTTACTGTGAGATCGCCATTTTCTGAATAGTCATATGATACCGGGTGGCGCAAAAAGAATGGATGGATTTGAGTAGAATAGTATCAGTGGACTAGAGCTGTCTGTGACCGCAGAGCGACACCATTTTGTAGGTTAAAGTATCCAGTTTTAGTATCAATGGCGCAATTGACCTTGCAAAATCGCGTATTTGCTGTAGAACAATATTTCCAATAGAATGAATCTGCAATCGTCGTTCAACGGAGCTTCAGCAGAAAGTTTCAAGTCGAGCTTATTGGCATAAGATTCTTCTTTACTTGAAATTCAAGTTTACTATCGTAAATATCGTTACATTGAAGATTTGAATACTGCAATACATGAATGAATTGCTGCTGTATCAAAAGTTAAGGACCAATTTGAGGCTTTTAATGAGCATTAACGCATTAAGGGCGAAATCTTTCCTATGTAATTTCTGAAATATACTCAAGTGGGTTGAGTTCAAATTAGGTTATTTACTTGTTCAACTTGTTCAGCTGTTTGTCAAAGAGCAATATTTACTTAGTAACCACAAAAATATGGAGTTTCGCAGATTAGAAAGGTCTTTTAAAAATTCTTTAGACAGTTTTGATTGTTCTTTAAAAATCACTTTTTAATTATTACTGATCAATGACGTTAATTGAATCTGCTATACTTAGTATTTTGGTGTTAGGAAGATAAATGTATGATTCAAAAAAACGTTCTTATAACACTTTGAAAAACATTCGTTCTTTATGCGCCACCCTGTATAAGAAACACTTTACGAAAGCAACGTTCATGAATATGGCCCAAAACTTTGAAATTTTCTCACTCCATAAACAAACTTTGCATTGTAAAAGCTCACCTCACAGCCGGCGCGCAGGAAATCGCCAATCTTGGACATAGGCACAAAGTAGGCGATGTGAGGCCGCCCGGTGGTGGCCGTGCCCCAATAGATCTTCAGATCGCGTTCTTTCAGTATGGCCGTCATGCGATCTTCGCCCAGCACCTCTTGCAAATTGCGCGAAATAAGTTCCAGTTTCGTTTGCCACGAGTTAGTGTCATCGTTGCTGCTAACGCCCATTTTTTCGTCTGAAAATAATAAAAATCTAAATTAAATCTTCAAATACTGTACAGTCAGTTCAATTCGCTAATGGGCACCTGGACTTACAATGAATTAGGTATTTAATATCTAAATTAAATCTTCAAATAGAAATAGAAATTAATTTATTGACATGTAACATATTACAATGCATGGTCAACGTCATATAATATAATTATAATTATATAAAAAGTGTAGTACACAAAATCTCACACGAAACTATAAAAATATTAAAAAAAACAACAATTAGAGATATTATGACATCATTCAGATATATCCTTGAAAATCAATTTCATAAAATTCTGCCACTTTATACAAACACTCATTCAGTAGAATATTTTTAACTTTGTCTTTGAAGGTAGTAGATGGAAGATCCTTATCAATTAATGGCAAAGAATTATATAATTTTTTCCCTGTATAAAGCCAACTTTTTTGGGATCTTGCACATTGTAGAAATTGAGTTCTAAGATCATTCCTGTGCCTTGTATTATAGTTATGCACATCACTGTTTGTCTCAAACTGTGCTTTATTTCCATGAACATGAAGTAGCAAGTTCAATACATATATAGAGGGAAAAGTCAACAATTTAGAGTTTTGAACAGTGGTTTGCAGTGAGCTCTTCAAGGAGCATTCATGATAATAATACTGTACAGTCAGTTCACTAATGGGCACCTGCAACTGTAATGAACATTACAGCTTTTTAGAACGAAGGAACTGTATAAAAATTCATATTTTATTTATTTAGCGTATGGCTTTTAATAGTGCGGAGACCCGAGTAGGGTTGTTCCACTTCACCAACATAACCAATTATCCCTTAATAGGAAACATGGTGAAAGTCACATAAATTATGATGCAGCCGTATCAATATTGTATAGTGGATAAAATTGTATATCATTAGATGATAGAGAACAACCAAGCAAGACAAAAGAAGGAAAAACTTTAAAAAGCGAAAAGTGAAGATAAAAATAAAAGTGTACAGGCTAATATGGGAAGAAAGTGGAAGAGAGAGAAGAAATATATATGTGCACTACAAGAGGAAGAAGAGAATCCTACATGCGCACTGCTAGAAAAAGGAGAAAAGCATGAACTACTAAAAAATGTGAAAGGGTTTAGTAAAAAAGGATATAAGAATGAAAATATCAGGTGTCGTGTAACTAAGGAAGGCACATACAAAGCTTCCAAATACTATCCCTATAATAGATACGGTAGGTACATGTTTAACGTAACTATGCTAGAATTCAGAGCATACCGATTCTGAAAGATTGATGTCAAGAAGAGATACTAATAAAGTTGAAATAAATCGAGCGAGTAGAAATTCAGCAGCACTTTAAGAGCCACAACATTAAGTGGTGGGAAATGTCTTAGATTTATGGAAATACCAATTTCTAAAAGAGGGTTTTGGTATTCTAATTTAATATACGGATCCCTGGACATTCAATAGACAAAATTTGAATTGCATATGCACTTGAATTGATGTTTTAGGAACCATCTAATAACGTTCAAGCTTAACTTTTGAATTTGAGCGTTTCAACGCGTATTCATTTATACGTATTGTTTATTCGTGTAGAATATACATGATATTGTATAGCCGATTTGGCTATTCAACTTATTGAATGTCAAAGGGTTCTTTACTGGAACTCACAATGTAACTGTAAAATCTGGAACGTAAACTAACCTACAAGTCGAATGTGATTTGTATTAAACGCTCAAGCAAACAATAAAATTACTAAAGAGAAATCATATAAGATACATAAATTTTTCAGTCATTCTCAAATTATTTTCCTGTAAATATAAGATTTTTGTTTAATTGAAACGTGAGTAGTCTAACATAAAAGCGATAGTAGTCTAAAAGCTGAAGGCGACCAATTCAAGAATGGCTTATAGCTATGTATAATTTAAAATGATAGTAATATGATTGATGATAAATATGAATTGATATTACTACTGATAGATACAGAACTAGACTGACGATAACATAGAAAGAATTTTGAATGATAAAATCAGAATTACTATGTTATGTTGATGTATTCAGAATCCTCTGAAACTTCAGACCGGAATGAATAATGTTTGGATAAACGCAAACCGAGATTTTCAATCCGGATTCAACCGTTTCAACTCAGTCCTGATTTTTTGCAGGGTTGAACAAAATTTTAGGACTGAAAACTTGTTGGATAAACACTCAAAAAGGAACTTGTGGTAATCCTTAGACCATGTATTTTCAAAAATTCAATCTTACCTACCTACTTAATTTAGTAGTATAATTTAATCATGAGTATTTACAAAAAATCAAGAAAAATTAACATCTCTGATAATTACTACGCAGTATTAACATACAAATTTATTTATTCATTTCATTTATAGAGAATTAACAGGAAATTTTCGAATTAAGCAATTCAATTTATTGAAATTAATAATTATAAGCAATTTCGAATTATTGAGGACTTCGTTCTAATTGTGGCTTCCACTCTACTAAAAGCAAGTTAGTGTCTGTTCCATAGAAATTTAGAAGTCCTGTAGCATAGGAAAAAGGGGAGCTAGACGCATTATTTTTATTCAATAGAACGCGGTGCTATCAATGTGTAATGAGTGTCCGCCTTTTCCATATGTTTTACAGGAATCCTCAAATTTCATGGAAAAGGCTTCAGAAAATTTATTTTTGACAAATTAAAATAGTATAAAGTAAGTAGTACCATATAGTCAATAATATCGAGTTTGAAATGGATGGATTTACGCCACTTCTGTATCTATTGATGGAAAAATTGCTAATGAATCAAATGAGTACCTATATCTCTGAATCTGATCTCTACTTGCATAGCCAATGGCTCTTATGTCATTTTGTATGGGTGTATGAATTTGAAATCTTACAATATAGGCTAGGCTTTCATGTACCCTATACCATAATATTATAAAATAAAGTTTTCTAGGAGAAGCCATTAAGGGGATGCGGAGAGGAAGGATGAACTGTAGGAGGAGGTGGAGATGGAAGAAGAAGAGTAAGAAAAGGAGAAGGAGAAGAAGAAATGAGAGGAGAATATTATTGAAATCCTATACAGCCCACATGCATCTTGAGGTCTCACCGGAAACAGTGTCAAATTTGTCTTTGCAGTTGCACAATGCACAACACTAAACTCACACCTCTTCTCTTTCTTCTTTGACATCTTCTTTTTCTTCTTTGTCTCTCTTCTTCTTACTCTTCTTCTTCTTCTTCTTCCTCTTCTTCTCTTCTTCTTTTGATAGTCAGCAAGTTGACCCACTTTACAACTTTAATCTTTATTCATTCATTCATGATACAGGCTGGTTTCATTCATAAATAAATTCAGCTACGACACTCGCCCACGTGACACCTTGGGTTGGGTGTGTGTGTAAATCAAGCCCTCATTCATAAAAAAAAAACGCCTGCTGATAGTAAAACGTTTCTGTCGTATTATTTGAAATAGTGACAGGTGATAATCTAATATGTGGTAATCTAATATGTACAAATTACAGTATGTACAAAGATCGTTGATCCATTTATGAAATGGACATAACCAATATCTAACGCCAGATTTCAATTAATCTATAGGCTACTTGAATAGACATTACTTCCGTATCGAAAACCTGTTATTCCGTATCTACGTGCTACGCCGATACGGAAGTTATATCTATTCAAGATTCAAGTAGGCTATAGTGGTAGAGTTTACTAGGAAAGTACTATTTGTACCATCTTACTAGGCAAATTCCATTTTGTACCATCTTGTAAACTTCCCCAATTTTTATGGCTTTTTATCGGTGGGGAGATCCTTACGGGTGGGTTCCACCTCGCCTAATTGCACAATTTTTTTAATTTTAAAATAACTTCCCCAATAAAAACCTGCAACGCAGAAAAATTAGATATTTGAATTTTAATTTAAATCTTCATTTAATCATTTCGTTGAACCCTATCTCAGAAGTTCTAGTACTGTTAGTATATTTTAGTTCTATAAATCTAATTAATTCTTATAATTTTAATATTTGTTCTGTGGATTGTGGCATATCAATATTTGAAAAAAGGGTTTCTCTAGGACTTGAATTATCAATGGAAAACCCAAGATTTCGAACTTGATCTGTAAAATATCTAGTTTGAATTCAGGGGATTATAATTATGCGAATTAAATACGCACAAACTATATTATTAAGAGCTATTGGAAATCAAAAAAATTACAATGAATTTGTTTCAAAATTAAACATGACTGTGTCAAGTCATGATCAAGTTTTCCATCTAATAAAATGGAATGAAGTTTCAAATCTTGTTCAATTCTTGACAAGACTTTAGAAGGCTTTTCAAAGTAGATTTGGAGCTCTATTAATTGTTTGATGGAAATTTGAAGTTGTATCAACGCCTTAAGTATTAATTAGACTATTAATTTATCGAGTTTACTCAACATTTGTACTTTCAAATTTTAAAAACTGATTGATTGGTGAATGTCCTTATGATTGGCAAGTTATGATGAACTAGGGTTTATTTAATGGTGAATCATATGCGACAGAGGCATGTCAAATCATGGTATATTTACAATTATTAGACTATAATGTTATATATATGTATATGTATATGAAAAATTATTAAATTAGTGATGTTATTTTACCTTACTGCACTGCAACCAACACAACATGTACCAAAACAAAAAACCCAATCGTCTAAATTAACATGGAACCTAGCCTACACACCAATGTCAAATCGAACCGTTTAGTTTCTACATAAACCGAACACTGTACAATCGTGTTCTTGTTACAATAATCTTCGATGAAAGCTATACAAACTTCATTGAAGCGTCGTTCTGTTCTAGAAATACGGCAGACTCTCTCTAAAAAGATATCCAAACGTGTTTTTAGGCAATGGAATTTTACTATCTGATAGAATAAAATTGAATTTAGGTCTAATAGCTGACTTGAAAGGTATCCACACAATAATGTCAAGCATACAATGCTCTGCTTGTCTAGTGTATGGGTAAATCACACATCAGCTGTTTTGTTAAAGGAAATTATTTTATTGGATAGAATTTGATGGAAGTATTTTCAATAGGATTTGGTTCTCTATAGCTGGATGGGTAAGTTGAAGAATAGCAATAATGAGATGAATGAAGGGCAAGAATAAGAAAAAGGGATGGAGGACGGAGGAGGAGGAGAAAAGAAAGAGAAGAAGGAGAAAAAGGAGGAGAAAAGAAAGAGGAGAAGGAGAAGAGGGAGGAAAAGGAAGAGAAGGAGGAGAAGTAGAAGAAGAAGAAAAAAGGGGAGAAGAAGGAGAAGTAGGAGAAGAAGGAGGAGGAAGAGAAGGTGAGGAAGTAGAAGAAGAAGGAGAAAGAGGAGAAGAAGGGAGAGGAGAAGAAGGAGGAGAAAAAGGAGGAGAAGAAGGAGAAATAGGAGAAGGAAGAGAAGGAGAGGAAGGTGGAGAAGGAGGACAAAACAAAGAAAAAATAATTGAAATTAGAAACAATAATCACATCAAAGATCTTATTATCAATTCAATCCAGGCTGTATGAGCATAACCTACTTTTTACTCTTAGACTGAGGTAAACAATATTTATGACCATTTGATCATCAACAGAAGAAGAAGATGAAGAAGAGGAAGTACAAAGCATAAGAAGTGGAAGAATAAGTTTAGAAGAATATGAAGAAGGAAAAGAGAACATAAAAATATAATGTCACACAGCATGTTTAAAATTACTGGTTGTCCCCCATAACAATAGTAATTGCTATCTTTGAATGCACCTCTATATTTATGCTAAACGACATTTTGGTTTCCTGTATTGTCTGCTTATAGAATAGAACAAGTTAGTAATTACATTATAATGCTATTCACAGTCACAGTGTCTCCACATATAAGAAGATCGCATCTTTTTAATTATAAACTCTTAACAAGAGACAAGGCGACAGATTTGATTTCTTCTTGAATGTTTGTTGGTTTCTTTTTGTTCTGTCCGATTTCTTTTCTCGTTTTTGCCTTGGTGTAGACTTCAGTAAGGTAGTGGTTGAAGCCAACATATATGAGACAAGGATAAAAAAAAACTGGAAGATGAACATCTCAATAAAGACAACGCCTACATGATCCTGTATGACTCATTCTAAATATCAGTGTATTTCCGTTTCACATAATGTATTCTATGTTGTATTTGAATGTTGTCTATTATTAGAATTTGTTCTGGAGTCTGCTATCCATGTCCTTTCAATTTTTATTGGACACTATGTACTGTGAAAATGTATTGCTTTTTGAAATGTTTTTATGAGTTAAAATAATAAGAGAATGCTGAGGACAGATTCCTTCCCCCATTGTAGTGATTGGATCGCTGTTTGAATTCCATTTTGCTTAAATATAATCTTATACTAGTCTTTTACCACAAAAGTATGTTTCTCCCTCCACAAAAAAATGAATGAGAGGAGATAACAAATAATTATAATGATTGTGGGTTGCAAGAGTCAATAATAACAACAATAATAATATTATTATTTTTGACTCATTCTAAATATCAGTGTATTTCAGTGTATATCAGTGTATTGCTTACTTTATTATAATGATGAAGCAGTAGCATAGACTAACTGTATAGTTAGTCTATGGCAGTAGTCTTCTTTTATCACCTCCTTCAAAAAAAAAAAAATTATAATAATAAGTTAAATAATAAATTGAACGAATAAAATAGATAAAGTGAGATGAAAATGCAAAATGAATTTCATGATGGAGGGTAGGAGACATCAATAATGAGTTCAAATTTTATCAATCTATGGCTGCCCATTATGGTATAATAATCAACAAAGTAATCAAGCAATTTCTTTGGCGAAGAACATTGAAACAAATGGACAATTATTACAAAACCAGCATTGCTGCACTGATTTACATAGAAACTGCACTTTGAAGCATCCGACTGCATTTGAAGAAACGTCTTCAAGAGATCGCCGACTAAAGCCAGTGATTAGCGATAATAGGCTAATTGATATCAATTTCATTCGCAATAGTCCACAAATTATGCTAGTATTGAAAAAGGAAATTACAGTGATCGGGCTCTTGCATGCCTTGACATGGAAAACTGGATCGTTTTATGGATTTTATGAGACTTTTTATGATAATTAATGTCGGCCGTTGATGGATGGCTCTCAGTATTTGCCAAGACAAGTTTTCTGTTGTGCGCGGCGCGAGTCTCCACCAGGCTATCAAAATACAATTGCTCGATTTAATGAAAGCTTTTGACAGCCGTTTGAATTTATTTAGCCAGATCGAATTTCACCACCGGCGACGATCAAGTGCTCTAAGTACTTCAATTAAACGCAATCGCCATCTGTATTTTATCGGTATGAAATCTTCAATTAGCCCCTTTAAATACACACCGCTTGCAGTGTTCTATTAATCAATGTGTAGCTTGAAGTATGGCGCAGTTTAGGTTGAGCCTTCAATTACACTTTTTTTGTAAAGTTGATTTATTCAGGCGTTCCAATTTATAGGCCTAGTTTAGTTACACGCTTCTTGAGAATCGATCAGTCTAAACAACCATCTAGTGAGGTTTGGTCAGAAACATTTTCAAGTTTTTAGATTTTCAATAATAAGGTCTTAGATTGATTCCTTATACTTTAATTCCATTTGCTGCTATTTAAAAAATATATCAGTTCAAATAACTGCCAGAACTGCCATTGATTTACTAATATTTATTAAACTATATTCACCCTAGTATTTTTTTTGTATTATTGTTTTATTAGCATCAAAGAATATAAACTTATACAGTATAGCAGGATGATTTTAATTTGTCAGAAAACAGCTGATTTAACGTCAGTAAACGAGCGTACATCAATAAGCTGTTTTCTGACAATTTAAAATAATCTTGCTTTAACTAATAGTTGATTATCTCTAATTCTAAAATTGTTCTGCTTTTGTTTTTGAAGAAGAAATTGGTGAATTAGTAAGATGTTATGACATAAACTGAATTTGAACTGTTTGTATAAATTGGAATAGGAATAGTTTTGTACTCTCCTTCGTAAATTATTGCTTAACGATTGATTGATTGATGTTTGGTAGTATCATAGTTAAGCCAAATGTTCATGAATATCTAAAATATCTTGTCTATGGTAGTATACATGGAATGTAAATATTATGCAGTTATAGGTAATTAACTACAATTATGTGCATCCAAGGAAAATGTAGACTACATGTTTTGGTTAAACAACAAAATTCAATGCAATTCTCTCAAAAAAAAACTTCTATATTAGATTATTTTATCAAGTTGATTTATAAAGACTCTTAAAATGAAGTCTTGTAGATAATTTGATAATAAGCTTTTGAGTAATTATTCTGTGGTTGTAAGAAAATTGATTTTGCTTCATATTTATACGACAAAGTAGGTTTATTGGACCTCCCGCATGTTAAGTAATGCAAGCTAAATTTAGCTCACATGTTGGTACAAGCTCTGAATATATTATTATTTATTGAACGATTCTATATTCTACTGGGTAATTAGATTAATTTAATTTGAAACTCAATCGACGTTCATTGAGTTCAATACTTCACCAACAGTTCGATTCATGACAAAATATGGTATTTTATTTACTTACTGTTGGAATTGTTTATCCCAGACTTTGAGATTGATTCCGATATTCTGTTGAATGTTTATATTCCAGACTTTGAGATTGATTCCGATATTCTGTTGAAGTCAAGACAAGACAAGATGATTTGACATATTATTAAATAGTATTATAGTATTATTTGTTATGTTATTAAATATATTAATATTGTAAAAGGCCTATTTGCTCTTGTCAATAAAAAAACCTAGTAAACAATGGCACGGGTTATGAAAGTAACAAAACATAATTTCAAACATGAAAAATGACAATTTGATTGATGTGGGTCTGGAGCTTTCAGGTAGGACCAGTATAAAAAAATACATATCATACTTTATCTAATAGCATCAATCTGTTATAGATATGGCTCTAACAACCTTCCAGCCAGCATGCTCCATTAAAATTTTAATTAGTTTAAAGCATTCATTAATAATCACCAAGACATGACCGTTTTATAATCAATCTGGCTTGAAAATGACTTGAATATCAGGCTCGGTGTATGGTTTATACATATCACAGGTTTACTAGTTGAAGCGAATACAGCGACTATAGAATATTCTATTCAAAGTGAATAGGTTTTGAATACATGTATTTATAGTGTTAATGACAAGATTATCACTTTCTCGCCCATAACCCACGCGATTTTACGCTTCGAAATGAATTCGATTCATCCAGATTATTCATCAATTCATCATCCAGCCCTGTGCAACATTACAAGTCTATCAGGCGTCGACCCACACAACAAAGCTGATAAAAATTAACGCCTGACAAGAGATTGATCGGAGATTAAAGTGTCAGTTAAAGTTGTAATCAACGTTTAAGTTGTGTCAGTCGAGAGGCTCTGCAATCAAGGTGATGGCTCTGCAGATTGATTAGCTTCTAGAAGAGGGGTCTGCACTTCAATTCATATCTATAACTTACTGAATCAGTAATGACTGTGTAAAATCAAATCTACTAAAGGGAAGGCTTCCACCCAAATAATGTTCCCTTACGAATAGGAAAAAAGAAGAGTTTAAATCAAGGTTTTTCATCACGTTTCAATAGATCACCGATTTCCACTTTTAATCCGAATTTCGAATTTATAAAAATAAAATTCAAACGTTTCAAAAAAGAAGTAACCATAATTATTAACAATAATCCAAATCTTCGAACATTTTTGAAAAAAACTTACTCATAAGTCTACTCAAACTAAAACCATTATTAAAATGTTGCATCTATTTCTTATCTCTTTCATCTTAATTCTAGTTCCATTCCAATTTTAATCTACCTACCTTTATAAGATTTTTATTCCAAAATTTCTTCCTTTACAAATCCTGTTATTTGTTCTCTAATCCTTTTGTTTATTTCTATATTGTAGTTTTGGATACAGTATTTATTTGTAATGTGTTTTGTAATCCCTTGTATAGTTTGTATTCTCGGCCTAACAAGGACAAACTCACTTACATTCTAGAATATAAAATAGAATTTGAGAGAAAAAAGTGAAACAAACGTTTTGTACACTGAAAACAGTCAAAGTGACATAAAGCTATCTCTGTAAATTGTCTTTCGGGAATAAACTGAGATATTCATATAGCATGTACTCAACATAACAGGCTCTAAACAGTGCATGTAAAATGTTAATCTCCTGACTACAAATTGCTGATTGAATTTGAATAAATTGTCAATGTGTGCAACATCTCAATATCATTGGAATAGGCCCAACACGCTCAATGCAGTCCATTGCAATAGGCAAGTGTTCGATGTTAATAGTTTGGTTGCTAAATGGCGCAATTTGAATAACATTTTAATTATGCTATCTTACTGGACACTGTCACGTGGTGTAGCTTAGAAGACGTAGAAGAAGAAGAAGAATTCCTTTATTTTTTTGCTTACCTTTGTGTAGTTTTCCGCTTATCAGTAAGCTGGTCTTATCACTTTCAACATCAGGCTTAAAAATGCCAACTAGCAGCATTTGAGAAACATTTTTTTTTCCATGAAATCATATTTCTCATATACACAGTTCAACGTGATTGTTATAAGTGGTATCTTTCAATTTTCCTATTCCACCACCCATAATTGATACATTATCAGAATTGAGTAAGAATTAAAAATGTTTTAACGATTTCCAAGGTACCTATTCAAACGGTATTTAAGGTACTCTACTCTCTGATATCAAGATCATAATTATACTATAACATTATATTATAATCTTATAATTATATTACAATCATACTACTAATATTCTCCACTTCTGATTATATTACTATTCTAAGCATTGGAACCCATGAAACATGACCTTTCTTAGAAGCTTTTGAAAGCCAATTTCTACTTGGAATAAAATAACTTACCATTTTATGGCTAAGCCCTTTTCATCTCGACCTTTAAAGCGCGCGCGCTGAACAATAGGGCCTGAAACTAAGTTTAAAGTTTAGACTAAGTACCTCTATACTTTGAATGGCGCAAGCCCGCTGCGCTTGCAAAGCACACAGCAAATAAGTCATTGCTGGCGATTATCTTGGCCGAGATTTTCAAACTATAACGATTTGAATAGTGCACGACAATACACTAACTTCAATATTGTTCCTAGTTCATACTATCATAGATAACTAAACTAGGGGTAACTATCGTTTTCCTTTCTCTTCTTGTTATTCTTCGACTTCTTATTCCTCCTCCTCCTCCTCCTGCTTCTCCTCCTCCTCCTCCTCCTCCTCCTCCTCCTCCTCCTCCCTCCTCCTCCTCCTCCTCCTCCTCCTCCTCCTCCTCCTCCTCCTCCTCCTCCTCCTCCTCCTTCTCCTCCTCCCTCCTCCTCCCTCCTTCCTTCTCTTCCTCCTTCTTCTCCTCCTCCGCCTCCTCCGCCTCCTCCTCCTCCGCCTCCTCCTCCTCCCTCCTCCTCCTCCTCCTCCTCCTCCTCCTCCTCCTCCTCCTCCTCCTCCTCCTCCTCCTCCTCCTCCTCCTCCTCCTCCTCCTCCTACTCCCCCTTCTCCTCCTCCTTCTCTCTTACCACTTTTATTCAAATTCCTGTTCCTTCTCACACTATTCCTCATCTTCCATCAGTATAGTTCACTGTTTTGACTATGTGCATTTCAATGCAGTTTCAAAAGTACACCACATGCAAGGTTTTACCCATGTTATGTGGTTGTTAACGGTCTATTATTTATCATAATAATATTCATGAGAGTGAAAGTGCACATACTGGAGTCGCTCTTGGTAATCTATCTCATACCATACTTCTCCTCTTCATCTTCCTCCTCCTCCTCCTCCTCCTCCTCCTTCTTTCTTCTTCTTCTTCTTCTTCTTCTTTCTTCTTCTTCTTCTTCTTCTTCTTCTTCTTCTTCTTCTTCTTCTTCTTCTTCTCCTTCTTATTCTCTTCCTTCTTCTCTTCCTACTTATTCTCCTCCTCCTACTTCTTCTCCTCCTCCTCCTGCTTTTTCTTCATCGTCTCCTGCTTCGTCCCTTCCATCTCATTCTCCCCATTACCATTATCGCGTATTTTGCCGCTCGAGAAATGTCAGTATCAGCTCAGGTTAGTGCAATATGGAATAGCTATACTATATTATAGCTCACTCTATTATAGTAATCTTGCTAGAATTATTTATTCAGGTATAGAAAAGATGATAGTCTTTGAAATTGGGTCAGTGAACATGATATTCAATGGCATAAACTCTGAAAAACAAAATAAGCTCACGCAATTCTTACAGCAGAAATTTTTATGCAGAGGATAAATTTAATTTGATTGATAAGCAATAATACGAGTAGTATGGTATGCGGTAATTTAATGATCCAAGACGAAGTCTTACCCAGTAAAAAGTACAGTATGAAAGTACAGAAAGACATGTAGTAGAGAAAAATGTTTAAAAATACAACAGGAAAAAGTAGAAGAGGATAAAGAAGAAATATTATTGGTAGCCTAAAGCTCCAGAGTACCTAACTATGCCTATGGCATGCAGCAGTCAGGAAGTACAAAGTGACATTATAATGAATGAAACAGTACTGCAGTACTGGTAGTATTTTCTATGAATCAAACAAGATAGCAGTCAAGTTGCACATTTTCTGAAGCAGAAGAAGGAGAAGAAGAGGAAGAAAAAGGAGAGGAGGAGGAAGAAGAGAGGACAGTAAGTTGGTAAATTGCTCATTGCAGGATGAGAATGTTGAAGTTGTTTGATCATGATCATAATTATATGTTTAGTTGGATTGTATCCAAGATTCTAACTCAAATATCAGCGTACAGTGCCGTAAACTACAGTGTTGTAGTCTACCTACCAGTTGGAGGGGACACTTTTCTCCATACACTGTGGTGCATAATGCATTATAGATTTTGGTAATTCATACAGTTTTAGAAATAGAAAAGTAGGCTTTTATAATATTGAATTAATCAAAGATAAACAGTTACTGACAGATGATGCCCAACATTTCAAATCCTGAGTTTAGTTACATATTAGAGAGTTAGTAGCAAATCATCTCCACAAATGTATCATAATGATTCCTTTTTTTACCTTCAAATTTGAACGAAGGGCCACATTCTTAAAGTTTAAAGGGTATCTGGGTCAGTAGGGTGCTACCAAGGGAGTGCTATCTTGGGGGTATCGGATTACCCTCCAGGAGAGCAGAGGTTGACAAATCACTAAAAATTTCAAGATCACAGGGACATTCTACCACCCTCCATTGGGAGCCTGGCTAATCGTTAGTAAGGCTAGTCAGTCACTCCCTATATTTTGGAGGCATATTAAATTGTTGCATTGCACTATATAGCTGCTTAACACAATGTTATCCAGCAGTGCTTTGTTCCCATCACTGGGTTGCGAAGACTAGCCTATGGTTGAGATGTCAATGTGCTAACCACACGTTACATCTTTTCTGGTTAATGATCATTCACCTCTGCTGATTCAGTCAAGTGGATGTGAAACTGGCAACCAGCTGGTAGGCCTAAGCCCACAAAGGGCTGTTGAGCCATTGACAAACAAAAGACAGACAAACAAACAGGGACATTCTACCACTGATCTCCTTCAGTTTAAAACCATTCCTAACTGCATAGAAAGCTTCAACAGTAAAATATATATTTTATTTCAGTTTTCCTTCATAAAATGAATTGAAATGAAATGACTCAATCCCTTTTTAAAACTAAATACAAACCTTGCTTTCAAGTGATTCTCAATATCAAATGAGTTTTAAAAAAATGTGTTCATCGATAATTTCTCTCATCATACTGTTTGTGTTACGCTTGTCAACCCTTGGGAAATGGCTGGCTTTGAAAACCAAATGGCGGAACCTACGAAGCAGCTCTGTGATTGGACGAGAACTCTCACTCCCACTTTTAACACTGGGAGAAGCTGGCCAATGACAGTCGAGCCTAAGGAAATGGCTGGCTTTGAAAACCAAATGGCGGAACCTACGAAGCAGCTCTGTGATTGGACGAGAACTCTCCCTCCCTCTTTTAACACTGGGAAAAGCTGACCAATGAGAGTCAAGCGTTAAAGACAGTACCAGCTTACTTGTTTACATTTTTCTCCGATAGATACCGTTTGTGATACTATTTATGAAAATAGGCTACTCAACAAGTGAAATTGTTCACTGTGGATTACAAACGCGTATTTCTACGAACCCATTTTTCAGATATTAAGGCTCATATTATTCTGAATTATTTCAATATATTTGAGTTTTTTGTATTATATATTATATTGTCACTATTGTCTTGAAAATTGAAAAATCCCAAAAACAAATAAATGATCTCCAGGTCAATTTTTCTTCAAGAAAGGTAATACTGTATTAACTTAAAAAACTACATAATTTTAAAACATTCACCAAATTGGAGTGATGAAGCAAATATTACATTTTTTGTGCGAAATCATTGAGAATCTCTACTAATCATATAACAGAATAAAATATCAAGGATTTATTTTCTCAAATAAGGCTCACGGGCCTTAGGTGGGGATGGGGAGCCCTGACCTACACCATACTCTATCTCTCTCTCACTTCTCCTCCCCACTATTCTCTTCTCTTTGTAATCTTTCTCTTTTTCTCTTTCCGGCTTTCCTGTCTACAAGCTGTCAATATTCCACCAGAAGATAATGCATAGAGTAGTCAGTAGAAGCACAGGAAATAGTGTCTGCTGGAGAATAAATAACAATAAAATAGGTAGCAATAGAATTTCACGACATGGTAGATCAATATTTTAGCACTCAAATACACATACTATTTCTCTCTCTCTTGATTTTTTCTCTCTCTATTTTTCCTCTCTAGCCCTCTCTGTCTTACACATACTTTGGAAATAGCCACTGGTCATAGAAGCAGTCATTCTCTGCGAATAGAAAAGAGATATATTGTTTTCAGACCGCTACCATAAACCAACAAACCCCTTTTTTATTTTTTGCACTGGTTGAAATATTATTTGGGTTCTAACTTATTATGCATCACAGTTCCAGCTCCAGAGGAAGTGTATAAAGGCGCCTGGAGAAGTTGTGAGAGACTGTATTTATTTATTGGACAGGTTCCCCAGTTGAGTCCTTCCTTTGCTACTATACTCCGTTCTATACTTCTCCTTTTTATTCATTCTTGTTCCCGTTTTTATGTTTCCTTCTTCTTCTCCATCTCCTTCCTCTTCTCTTCACATATTTCACTTCTCAGTCCTTTACATAATTAACTTTAACTACTTAAACCCTTTTCTGTTCAGTAGACTAATGTTGGGTTGCAAAAAGCGAAATCGATTTTGATCCTGGATCAGTGCAATGCTAATTAAATGGGATCAAGTGATTTAGAATATTTGATCTCGGTTGGTGTAACCCATTATCGTAAAACTATGCAAGAAATAATTGTATCACTGGATAGAAGACTATAGCTACATACCAGCTAATAATTGGTTTCATATTTTGTAAGGATTAGAGTTTATATATTAAATTTCAATTGAGTGCCTTCATGAGATCTGCCTGTGTGAGTGATGAGAAACTATATATACTGTAATACTATTTTACATAGGTATTATTTGTAAATTACTGAATATAAGTATTCTGATAATCAGTTATTATAGAATTATAAGAAGAAGAAGAAGAAGAAGAAGAAGAAGAAGAAGAAGAAGAAGAAGAAGAAGAAGAAGAAGAAGAAGAAGAAGAAGAAGAAGAAGAAGAAAAATTAGAACAAGAAGTAGAAAAAGAAGAAAAACAAGAAGAACAAGGAAAGAGGAAGAAAAAGAAAAAGAAGGAGAGGAGAGAAACAGAAAAAAGTAAACTGAAGTAGAAAAGTGAAGAGGATCAGAGGATCAAAAGTGTGACAAGTCCAGTGTCCAGTATTGTTCTTGTGTCAACAGGGTAGTGACTTGGCACTTGGGTGACAGAAATGAAATGAGAAAAAAATTAAAATAACAGAAGTGTCATCATTTGATTCGTGTCTAAAGTCACGCGTTCAAACATGTTGCGCCACTTGTATGTGTCACAAGTATATTTATGTACCTCTATCTATAGATACCATTTGTCACAATCAAAACAAGTATAGCCTATCTACGTATCTTCATGACGTATAGATACTGTACATGCCTATGTCTGTACACTATAATGCTTGTGGGTGGTAGACAAAATTGTTCAAGTGTTATTATTTAGTGTCTTTCACTTTTTACTTCTTCTCTTCCTCTTCATCTACTTTTTATTCCCTCCTTTTCTTCCCAGTTTCTACTCTCCTCGTCTTCCCATTCCGTCTGTACCTTTTCATTCTCCTTCTTGTTCTTATTTATAATTTATAATAATTATTATTTTATTATACCTTACTGTGTTAGTTATTCACCTTACTTATTGTAACTTATTTCTTATTACTGTATAACATATTTATAAATGTCTTTCTCAATTTCTTATTTATGTAAATTATTATTATTTCTTCATACGTATAATAGTTTTAAAGGTTAGGTGAAGAATTGAAAAGAAATGGTTTTGATATAGATTTTAGGACACAACCAATTTTGAAGACAAAAGTTTAGAGAAAAATAATAAAATCTGTTACTAAGCCCCAAAAGGTATTCAAATAATAATAAAAACGACGATTCAATACACATTAAATACATTTTATATTCTGAGTGATGATATCAAGTTCAACAGTGATGCAATAAATAATGCCAAAATTATCACAAGCCTTGATTGTAGAAAAGGAAGAAAGCAAAATAAGGAGAAAGAGGAGGGAGAAAAAGGAGTGGGAGGAGGAGAAGAAGAAGAAAATTAAGAAAATGTTGATAATAATTGTTATTAAACGGACCACCAGCCAACATGGCTTAATCTGCAATCAACGTATGTGCAAAGGTCTCATTTAGTCAAAATTAGCCTCACACAAAAAGAAAAATTTTCAGCTGCCATTTGAAAAAGGAAAAGACGGAGTTGAAGTTGAAGAAGACGAAGACAAAGATGGGGGAAAATGAAAAGAAGTAAAAGGAAGAAGAAGAAGAAGAGAAGGAGGAGGAGGAGGAGGAGGAGGAGAAGGGAGAGCAAAAGGAAGAGAGAGAAGTCGATTGCATATAAAATTAAGTGAGAAATGTGTATAGATGGTAGAGGCGATGAACGTTCGAAATAATAATATAGCAAAACGAATACGAATATTATTATTAATAGCACTACTTAATAATGCTCGAGATGAAGATGAAATAATAATTGTTGGACATGCTTGAGCGAGGACTTAGCTAAGCACGAAGCGTCACGAGAGCTAAGTACCAAATTAAGTGCTGATGAAGATATTATACATTGCTGGCTGGTGGTCCGCTATTATAGACGCAGCTAAGTGCAATTTTGTCATAATTTTGAAGTATCAAAACAATTATTTGAGTAAATTATTTGAAAATATTGTAAATAACTTGAAGATAGGGAATGAGAAGAATCAGCCATACTGGACTATCTAAAGAATCATAAACTGTTATTTCTGGAATATCCTGAAAGTTTCATTAAATGAGAATTACGATTAAATACTATCAGCCGATTGCAAGAAAGCCAATTAAATTTAACCGCCGTAGAGTGACGTCATTTGACGAAGTTTACATAAGAACATGAAGAAAGAATACGCCAAGCATATGCGTTCTCTATGATAAGAAGTCTCAGTGCTTTGATTCTTAGGCTAGGCGTACACCGGTTAGTCAAGCCAAGACAAGACAAGATTAGTCACGTTTAGTCACAGTAATTCACATAGTTGCTTATGAAGCAACACACACCGATTAGTCATTGCATCAGTGTATGCTGCTTCATAAGCAACTATGTGAATTACTGTGACTAAACGTGACTAATCTCGTCTTGTCTTGTCTTGACTAACCGGTGTACGCCTAGCCTTAGAGTAAGCATGTTCACCATTAAACAAGCAGTAATATATTATAAGAATACTAGACGTATGACAAAAACGTATTGAAAAAGAGATTTAGTAGCCTAATCAATGGTTTATTTAAGTGGGATTGAGATAATTACAGCTTATAATTGAATATACAGGTAGAAGGTGATTTTCAGCATAATTTTCACTAGAACATTATTATGGATTCAATCTAAAAATAAAACTAAAAACTAAGTCCACTCCCTAAATACAATTTCTGAAATAACATTTACAGTTCCAAATAACAATTCACATACATAAATCCTTGGACAATGATTGAATATTATTGCCAGTATTCCACTGTGTTTTAACATGGGTGTTAATAGTCTTACCAATGTTTTAATGGCTCTGCTCAGAAAGTATGAAACTGCATGCATCCAATTTGAATAACAAATCACTTTGAAATGCAGTTATTATTATTTGCAGTTGTAACTATCGTAAATCAATATTTATGAAGTTCACAAATGTATTGAAATGAAATGGATTGCAAAATATCTGTCACAAGTCTGATGTTATGTGGGCTAGCCTGCATTGGTCATTCATGGTACAAAAGTGGGGTTGAGGAATTTTCACAACCTAACATATTGTTCATCTGAATATTTCATGAATTAGTGGAAAAATTAAGTTTTAATGTAATTTATTCCATGAAAGAAAGTATGTATTTATTTCATGAAAGAGTATATTTCATGAAAGAAACAAAGTAAAGTGAGTATGAATTGGAATAAGGACCTCATCCATATAATTCCCAAACTATTTGAATGTGCCATGGATATCTTTCTGGAATTCGCCTGTTGCTTTGTTCATATGTGTTACAGGATAAATTTCAAATACAACTCAAATATTCTTATAGATTTCTTCATTTTGAACCCCCCACACAAACTTGAAACTATCAATCCTGAACATTTTGTTCTACAAGACCTACAAGATCGTTTGGAAAACAATAAAAAATTTAGATCGATCTGTTTCTATTTCTAGATTTGAGGGTAAACAAAATAGGTACTATCAAATATATTCTCTTACAAGATTGGGAACTGTACCTTACAAAAACAGAATGTCCGTTCTCACCTTTGTGGAAACCGATTTGTGAATTTGTTGTTGGATCGTTTCGAACACAAAACTTTTTCTTGTAGCTGTTTTACATTTTTATTTGTGCGACTCAACTACGAAATCTAGTTCGTTTTTCTCTCTTTCTCTCCTCTTCTCACTATCTTCTTCTCTTTCTTAGCGCAGTGCTCACAGGTCAAAAAAAGAATACGTCATGTGTCCAGCAGGCTAGAGTGCGAGTGTTATTTCCAATAAGGTTCCGAATCGTAAATTTATTCACGCAATTCATTTTGAGAGAAGATGTTAACAACACTGCGTTTCTCTGGGTTTTTTACTGCTTCGGAAACATTTTGCTTTCAGAAAAAACAAGGTACTAAAATAAGAATAACATAACAGTAGACAGACCAATATGGAGGCTGGGAAATAGAATGGAGTATTGAGTTGTTTTTTTCAATAATGCACAAAGTTTTGAATATTTATTTATTCAGCAATGTACAATTAATATTTATTTGATGGTCTAACAGGCTTACGCCCAAAACTGTCCCATTTTCTATTCATGAAATGGACCAAATATAGGCTATATTCCATTTTGATAGAAAAAGAGTAAGAAGTGTTTGAGGCCTTGTCAAAGAGTATAAAAGGATAACTTTCTTATAATTCATTCCTAATACTAATATATTAGTATACTAATTTATACGAATATACTTAATACTTCTACCTATTTTAATTCTTAAAATAAAGTGAAATACATAAATTTTTTTATTTATATTCTCTCAGGAGGTAGCAAGTAGTAGAGTAGAATGTAGCTCAAGTTGTGATTGTTTTTCATTTCAGTGATAAAATAATATTGATAGTAGCTAAAGTGTTGAGAATGATCTTCGTGAAGCTAGCTTAGTTAGAGAAAGGTACACAACTTATTCCTTATTTTATAGAGAGCAACATTTTTCAAATAGGCCTACTTTTAATTAGTATGTATGCAAGTCATAAAGGCTCATAGAAGTCATAGGTTATTATACTTGAAAGATTATACAGTATTACTTTAAAAGTGAAATCTACTTACAGATTAGTGTTTATAGCTATTTCGGACTGTTGTTTGTCCATCTTCAGAACACGAGGTTACAGCACAGTGAAGTGTTACACAGTTATACACTTTAAAGTAAATCTTTTCAGTATAATAATTTTGAACAAGTGAAAAAAGATGGATCCACATCAAGTGAACTCATAGGTTGTTAATAATTGGGCTGTAAAACTCGTTTTTTTCAACTCACTTAACAGTTTAAAATTTATGATACAATATTGTGTTGATGTATGGTACTAGCCAATTTTAAATGGTTAACAAATTTCGGTTAATGGGCTAAAAGACCAATAAGAAGATCTATGAAGATAAGATGCATTATGATAAGAAAAAATGTGTGATGTATTCACATAAAATGATGGAATAAGAGCAAATGGCTTCCTCTTTTCTTGAGAAACGACCTTCTAGAAAACTATTCCTATTACATTTGAAAGTGTTGATTACACTTGATCAACACACCAACACTCTTGAAAGTGGGAGAGGTGCGAATAGCCCTACATTTTTAGGTGGGTTCCAATCCACTGGCAAGTGAGAACCATTATTATTGTCTAGATTATCATGTTGCAATGTATTTCAATCATTTTTACATAGAAATGTTGAATTAATTGCTTCCTTTCACCAGCAATGCCACTGGTAGTAATTGAAGTACCACTGTGTCTCCAACGGAGCGTAACGTAACCAATATCTCGAGACTCAATTAATCGATTTACTTAGATAGTCAACAGCAATTTATCGAGCATCGACAGTCGACCTTGTAAGGCTGCTGGAGACATGTATTGACACGTTGTTCCAGGCACCTTGTCTGCTCTGGAGCTCAGGAAGGAAACTGGAGAATTATATTAACGGTAGCTGCTGGAGCCTGGAGAGCACTGGAGCTCGATTGATATATGGAGAGCTATTTTTAACACCGCGCGCCATATAAATGCCATATAAATTACTGCTGTTATATATGCTGCTGGCATATTATATGAGTGGGCTGGTGGTGGCTTATCTATAGTTGTCTGCAATCCACAGATATATGTATAAAAATATCGATTTATAAATCCTCTATATATCAGCAATAATGCAAGGTTTATCTATAGCTGTCTGTTATGCACAGATATATGTATAGAAATGAAGATTTATAAATCTTGTATATAATGCAAGGTTGTTATGTTGTCTGTGCTTGGCGATAAGTTGGCTAACTTCATAAAATGCGAGCAGAGGTTTTCTCACATGAAACTTGCCGGTTCATTGGCTAAATGGAGTCTGGTGAAAGGCTGAATTCTGAAAATACAATTCAAAATTCATGTTTATCACACATAAATACACACAATATGATAGCTGATAGAAGTGGGAGTGTGTGGATACGAATAGTACAAACATCAAGTTATTGGAAAAAATAATATCACGGAATTAAAGGGATATGAGATTGATCATAGTTGATACAGAAGATTGAATAAATATATTTGATAAATAGGAGAAAGAAAGCAGAAGAGAGAGAAAAGAGGAGAATAGAAGAGAAAGTATAGGGAGGAAGAGGAAAATAGACAAATGATTAGAAGATAGAATGTTCTGGCCGCAGTAATAATATTATAACTTATTCCAAATTAATTGAAACTCATTTGAATAATATTGATAGGAATTTCAAAACTAATATTCTCCTAGACTATAATGTCCAATCTTTGTTGCTTAGAAATACAACAGAGAGAATTTTTGTGTTTTGAATTTTATTGAGTATTATTCTAACCTTAAATCCTTTTTCTTCCTTAACTCCAATCCTCTTTCCTTTCTCTTTGAATGTCTCCTTCGCAACTCCCCTTCAAACCTACACACTTATTTTCGTCAAATCATAACAACTGTTGTACCACAATTATTCATCGTTGTAAGCCCACATTGCTATTACTTTTAACTTCAAACGCTAATAACTACGTATTTTTTGTTGTCCCACAATGCTGATGAAATATAGAGTAATATCCTATTCTATTGTATGGATTCTATTACTATACAATGATCTAGTAGGTTGGCTACACGTGAAAGTTCACACTGAACAACATACATTATTCGCTCGAACCGTTTGGCAATAATAAAATAATTATACAAAATCACAACAATTGTCGGTAATTGGCTTGTACAGACACCCTTCTCCTCAACCCTTTACTTCTTCTTTTACTTCTTCTTCTTCTTCTTCTTCTTCTTCTTCTTCTTCTTCTTCTTCTTCTTCTTCTTCTTCTTCTTCTTCTTCTTCTTCTTCTTCTTCTTCTTCTTCTTCTTCTTCTTCTCTTCTTCTTCTTCTTCTTCTTCCTCCTCCTCCTCTTCCTCCTCCTCCTCCTCCTCCTCCTCCTCCTCTTCTCCTCCTCCCTCCTCCTCCTCCTCCTCCTCCTTCTCCTCCTCCTCCATTTTATTCTTGGTAAAACATTATCACGAAATAAGCCAATAATCGTTATTCTCTTTCATACTATGGTAGTTTCGGTACGGCCTCTTTGAGTTTACAATTTAAATCATGTAGCATAATATCTATGATAAGTGGGTGGTTTTGTGGTCGTTTGTTCAATTATTTTTATGAAAATCGCTGATATGATTCATAAGAGCGGTTCGAATCTTTTTAAAATATGCTGTGTGACCTACTTTTGATTCTGTGTGGTGCTGATATTGGGAGGCTTATAGTCGTACATTGTTTCATGCAATATTGCATTGATGGAAAGGTTTACATGAGTGGCCTACACAAAATCCATGGTTTCTGATATGATTATTACGGGGTTTTAATGTATTAAATTGAATGTATTTAAATATATTATATTACATTGAGAACCTTGGAGCTGTCTCCATTATTTGAAGAAGCATACAGTTGAAGAAGCATTTTGAGGAGGAAATGGCTTCATATTTCCTAAAAAAGAAAAATAGAAGAACAATTAATCGTCTGTCAATTAATGTAAGTTGAATGCGGTACTATACTAGTTGCTTTTTCACTGCTACTCACTTTATTATTCGATAAATGATATTGATAACAACACAAGATGAAGACAATGCAAACATAATAGACGTACAACGTTAAAGGTAATTTGATACCTTTGTCGAAAGAGCCTGCCCAGTACACCAGTAGGATGATTATAGAGACATTTTATTAATTCAATCGTCTTTCCTTCTTCTGATTTCACACCCTTTCTCTTCACTACAACACCCCAATCTAGTGTTTCCTCTAAACATTGCCTGTTGTAGACTATTTTATAGAATGCGTGTTATTAATTTTATGTGTGGGAGAATGGAGCCGCGCCGCCGAACTATACTGTCTTTGATTTTAGATAGCTCGCTCGATTGGACCGTAAATTATTGGCCGGTATATCTATATACACTAGTTGTAATCCACAAATACAGATATAGATTACAAGTGGTTTCAGCCCCTCAATAAACACCTGGACATATTGTCTCTAATTGCTCTGTGTTGACCCTAGCCTATTGAGTGAGTCTTCTGCATAGAATTATATACCTTTCCTCATATATCTAAGTATATTTTGTATGTATTGAGTATATCGATGTATATCACTGTATACGTGACGATATGTAGCAAGTATATCTATTTATTTATATGGTTTTCTAGTGATATACTCGCCATGTAATCCTCCAAACACTACACGAGTATCTATTATAGAATACAACGCTTCCTAGCGGCCAAGATTCTAATCTCAAAGAATTAATGTTCTATCAATGGCTGTATACACAATTAGTGTCAGACACTTGTTTTTTCTTCACTGCATGTTTATTTGTCAACAAAGAAATATTTAAATTATCCACCTGTTGAGTAAGTTTATAGAGGTGTTAGGCTACCTGGTGGCCGGAAGTGGAACTAATAAAGAGTGGTTCGAGGATAAGTGTCTCCCAGTTCTTGAAATATAGTGAAATTGTTGTCAAATTGGAAACTATTTTCAACAGCATACTTTGCCGAAAACTTTCAAAATAAATTTATAATTTTTACTAAACACCAATGACTGATACAAATTTTATTTATTTATTCCAAAAATCAAGGAAGACTACAGGCATTGCGCCCAAAACAGTCTTCACTATTTTTTTACAAAGCAATTCATCAGATACAATATGATAATATAAAACATGCAATAAACTCACAAAACAATACAGTATCAAGTGTAATAAAGGTTGAGAAAACAAAATTCACTAGATAATTTATAAAGTAACTAGTACAACAATAAGATGTAAGATAAGATGATATGAGGATAACATAACAAAGGTGAAAGAAAGTTAATAGAAAGAATATAGGTTGTTGTATAAGATTTATAAAGATCATTTAATAATGAATAATGTAGGCTTATAAGAAGTAAAATCTATTGTCAGATGGAAAGAAAAACTAGCTTCTTAGTTTAATGTGACGCTATGAAGAAGGAAATAGTACCAATTACTCCGAAAAATCTTAAAAATACCTCTTTTCCTTCAAATGTTTTGAGAAAGTGCAGTATCTGAACTACTGTTATAATTATAATCTTCAATCTTGGAGAAGAAGAAGATGAAGAAGAAGAAGAAGAAGAAGAAGAAGAAGAAGAAGAAGAAGAAGAAGAAGAAGAAGAAGAAGAAGAAGAAGAAGAATGGAAGAAGAAAGAAGATAGAAAGGGAGAAAGAAAGAAGAAGAAGAAGAAAGAAGGGGATATGAAAAGAAGGAAGAAGAAGAAGAAAAAGAAAAAGAAGAAAGTGGAGATGAAGAAGAAGGAAGGAAGAAGAAGTAGAAGAAGAGGAAGAAGAAAGAGGTGATGGTGAAGAAGGAGGAGGAGGAGGAGGAGGAGGAGGAGGAGGAGGAGGAGGAGGAGGAGGAGGAGGAGGAGGAGGAAAAGGAGAAGAGGAATCGGCGTGTTGTTTGATTTGAACAAACAAGCACCGACAAAGTAGTGTGTGTATTAGCAATAGGCAATCAGACAGTCGAAATTTTTCATGGAGAGGCTGAGTGCAATCATCCATCAAGCAACCGCAACAGCAAATAATAATGACAAATTAAATTTAAAACGCATTGTCTGAGAAAAATCACACCTCAACAGTAATTGGCGCAATTCATCATCGCTAATGATAAGCCAAGAACAAATTGACGCGACTTGATGAAACAAAAATAAAGAATGGAAGAAAGGAACGTTCCTCAAGCCGTTCCAATTACCGTTCCTCTGTCAGCTATAGTGTTTGGATTAGACAACAGAAATTTTGCAGTGTAATATGTCAACTGCCCAGTGAGATGAATTGGGTGCTTTTGTCCATGGGCTTTCTAATAAGGTGTCTAATTCCGATGAGCAACAAGAATCAGTATGATGAACAATCTTGAACTACAGCTGATTAACAAATTAGGTCCGGGATGATCAATTTTTAAGGTATAGCAGGATTCTTTTAAATTGTCAGAAAACAGCTGAACACAATTTCAGACAAACTTGTCACAAATTTGTGATAGATCTGCATCTATACAAATACAGTAAATAGTTTTTTTTAAATACCACCTTGAAGCATACATTTGCAAAAGTAGCCTGGAAGAGCATATTAATGTGAAATAGAGAAAGTTGAAGAGGAGCAACCGAGGGAGAGTATATTATGTGATAGATACAGTTGTGAAAAGAAGGAAAAAATATGTAAAATGATGATGAAGAAAGGATTCAGCAGTAGTTGATCAGATTTATGACAACAATGAAAAACGAATGATAAGATGGTCGAGGAATGGTACAGGGATAATGATGATGGACGGGCAAAATGATAGATAGGAAATGGAAGGAAGAAGAATAAGAAGAAGGAGAAGAAAAATGAGAAGAAAAAACGAAAAACGAGAGGGTGATAGAAGTATAAAAATAATGTGCTCGTGCTATAAGGTGGTTCATCAATCATTTGGTAGACATTGGATCAATTATGTTGTCCAATTCGCATCGCATCTACTGCAAACACCAAAAAAATCATTCTAATCACTTTCGGAATTTTTATTGAAATAAGATAGCTAACAAAATTTTTTATTCAATATTTTGTTTCTGAACTACAATGGAAATTTCACATTCACAATTTTCTCTACAATCGGTATTTTTAATTTTCCGTTCATGAAAAGTGTTACAAGTGTAGGCCAACTTGACCACACTTTGCCTTGACTGCCCCAGTGCCTTGTCCACACGGTTCCAGTAATGATAATTATGATGCCATAATACTCACTACTGTATAATTACTCGTGTTTAGGTTAGGTTAGGTTAGGGTATTAGAAATCCCACCTTATGAGAAACCCCATAGACAAAAGCACCCAATTCATCTCATTGAGGAGTTGACATATTGCTCCATTCTCATTTTTAAGGATGAATTGGTGATATCGTACATGACTTTCTTGAGAAATTTAATCATTGTATCACAGAGTACCATATCTCAGAGTATCAAAAGCACAATTTACAGAATTTTGCTTTTGCGTTACACTCCATACAAAAACAAAAAGTGGATTGAATTCGCAGCTATGTTTATCAGCAGCCAATACTACTAATGGAGGATAATATTTATCACCCAATGCAGTGAAATAATTAGAGACGACGACGCTGTCATACAATTCGATAACTGGTAATCTGCCATCGGTGGATATAAACTAAACTTGGCACTAAGCACAGTACTTGATTTTAATAAGAGTGGGGCAGCTAAGTGGCAAGTTCAAGTCCCAAGTGCGGAGGACTTTGTCAAGCACAATATTCGCGCTTATCTTAGCAACCGTAATGCACCCGGCCTCATTCTTCTTCTTCTTCTGCGTCTTCTTCTTCTTCTTCTTCTTCTTCTTCTTCTTCTTCTTCTTCTTCTTCTTCTTCTTCTTCTTCTTCTTCTTCTTCTTCTTCTTCTTCTTCTTCTTCTTCTTCTTCTTCTTCTTTCTTCTTCTTCTTCTTCTTCTTCTTCTTCTTCTTCTTCTTCTTCTTCTTCTTCTTCTTCTTCTTCTTCTTCTTCTTCTTCTTCTTCTTCTTCTTCTTCTTCTTCTTCTTCTTCTTCTTCTTCTTCTTCTTCTCTACTGGCTAAAATGAACACTGAAAAGGCTCTACTTCCATTCTATTGGTGGATTACAACTGCAACGTCAGAACAGATTCGTCCAATCACGTGCAAGCACAGTACACGCCCATCTGCAATCCCATTGGTTGATACTGAAAATGGCGTCCAATGGATGCCATTTTGTAACACACAAGAAATCTTGACTAATAGGATCTCATTGATGTTAGTAGCATTCGAATTTCTCGTAAAAAAATTTGAAGGAAGAATATTGATTCAAAGCACATAATTTAAAAGTTTTAATGATGATTTGAGCACGATTCTAATTTTCAAGTATTTTTTAAAGTTTATTTCGAGATAGATTATTACCAAGCTTTCAATTTTGACGTAGCCTAGCTACTACATTGTCATTGAACAAAAAGCACTGATAAAATTGAATAGAAATTAAATTAAAGAAATTGGAAAATAAATTGAATAGATGAATTAAAATCCTTCAAGTGTCCAAGTTATCTAAGAAATGAACACATAGTCAACTATAGAACAAGTAACTTTCTTGTAGGCCCTATCATAACTTCACCAAGTGTTTCGGACTTCACCTAGATTTGTGAGTGCAACAAATTAAACAAACCTCGGATGAAGAAGGTGAAGAATTTTTACGTTTTCATTCTCCACTATTATAGAGGCAATAGACCACTTTCAGTTTTGATTTAACAATATTTCAAGATGGACTGTTGTTTGTATAGGGTCTTGATGCAACCGAATCGAGAGCTGTTCTGATGCAATATCTTATGCTGATACACTATCAAACTTCTCACGTCATTCAAAATCATTATTATGTAAATAATATGTGACATGAGAAAAGATTGAGTTTGGCTAGGGTTTATGATACAATGCTTGAGTCAATAACTGCCAGCTATATTATGAAGACATATAACACCTGTCAGCCTTCAAAATTGAGGCACTCGTAAAATTTACATGTCTAAGCAAGCATTACCTACACCCTCGTAAAAAGTTCCACCTCAAAATGATCAAATATGAATTATTGCTTTCCTCGTTTGCGAGATTGTTTTCTTGCTGGGCACTCCACTGATCACAACTCGATGTCCTTTCTATAATGCTTTCCTGTCATTCCTCTATCAATGATTGTCTTCAATTTTTCACTCTTTTATTTATCTATTCGATCTGATTGAGTAGGAGAGTAGAGAGATAAAAATGAAAATGAAAGATTTTGTGGAGAGTTGAGAATAGAGTGGTAGACCCATGGAGTGCTCGTAAATCACAAAACCAATCCGAGCCGGTTACGACTTTATTATAATTTCATTATTGGAGTAAGCGCGTGTCGTAAAATCGCTCACACCTGTCTATGATGTTTACAGAACGAGTTTATGACGGCGTGTCAAAATATCAATCAACCGTTTTTTCTCGATTTTTTTCTCCGCCAAGATCTATTCGCTCGCTGTAGGAGGCCAACTCTGAGTCAGACTTCAAATTAAAGTACATGGGGTCCTTGGTACCTAAGATATAGGGATCCAGACTTGAGTGGAGTAGGGACTTCAAGTGGCAAAAATAGATAGTTTTGATTAGCCTATCTCGTGAACGTTACCATCGCTTTCCGGTAGTTCGAAAACCACCTTAATTTGTGGGTAATGATAATTTCACATAATCATCCTTCTCATTATTAGCCTTTGCTTGGGCTTATGTTCAATCCCCAGCAAGATTAATTGTAATAGAATCCAATTAGGCCTATATCATTGACAGGATGTCGCTATCTATTATTAAGTTGTTCTCAAGTGCTTAAATGTTTGTAAACTGAAAATACTTATCAGCCTAATTATTTGTTTTCTTGGTTGTTTCCCTGTTTCTTTCTTTGTTTTCTTGTTTTATTCTCTGTTGTAATTGTTGTTCCCTCTCATATTCTCAGTCTCTCTTGCTCCAACTCTTGTTCACCGATCTTGCAATAATTGTCTCTCTCACATGCAGCACTAGTGTCTGAAGTTTCGGCTCCAATATTTGATAACTAATTTTTCCCATGGCATCAATTTTGTTAGCAATAATTACTACAAGACGAATTAATTAGTGAATTGATTCATTTATATTGACACAAATCGCATAACAGTATGATTTGGCAGAGAAACAACAAGCTCGGCACAAATTGTTTTCAAGAAATTTTGATGAATAGTGTAGTGTAAAGAGATTCCTCCTCTCACAAAAAAATTCATTGTAACATATCCAGAATCAATACATTTCTATTGAACAGGTCTGCCCAAATAAGATCTTACACGTTAATTAACATGCAAAGGACATTCCCAGTGGAGATCCTTAGTCCTTACAGGAGGTCCTTGAGATTATTATTCTACATCAAACCCAGCAAATATGAACATAATAGCAATTGTTTCCTGTATTGCACTGTCAACTAACCTATTCTTTTGGGGTTTGCCTTCTACTATATACATATGCACACATAGTTTCAAGCAGATATATACAGATCTACAAGGAAGGCAGGCCCTGCCTTCACACGATATTACTGTATTATTATTTGAAGAGCAGACAGCAATATTGGGTGCATGGTAATTAATTACGCCCAGGCTTATTGTTTCAGCAAAACAATAAAACTAGGCCTATCACACGGTGCTCTATTGTCAATGAATTAATTCATGATTTACTATGGTGGGTGGTAGCCTATTCACTGGGAACATTCATGTTGGTTTTGTCTCAAATACTAATGCAAGCCTGAAACAAAACTTCATTCAGCATTCCAAATTGAAAATACTTTATTCAGTAGTATCACAAAGTAGAAAGGAATTTTTTCCTTTCTTCTCTGTGGTAGTATTCAATCTGAGGCGTGTTTCATAGAAACGTTGAGTAGGAAAGATAAATTGAAATTTTAAATAAAAAAACATAATGTCAACGACACATCAGACATAACTCAACCTTAAAACAAAAATTAAAACAATAAATTTTTAAAAATAAGAGAAAAACACATTCAAAAGCTTGGAATATGAAAATGCCAAAAAACCATAAAATCATTTATTTAGCTTATTTGACATGTCAAATAGGATAAAGATCCAGAAGATGTTAATTTGAATAAACTTGAAAGAATAAGGGTTGTAAAAGGTGTAATAATGTTATTTTACATAGCTGCATGACTTGTGTAAGTAAATAAATAAATTTCACTGTCGTAGACTGTGACTTTTGATCTTGGTGTAATAAATGTATCTTGGTGTCATTTGTGTTTCACTGGTACAATGGACATTATTGTCCAAACTTCGCCACGTTAGAAAAATAAAGAATTCATTCTATTCTTTCCTATATGCATGTAGCCTACATTGCGCTTTCTCTCATGGTTGGGCATATTGTTTCCTCATTATAATTATGTATAAATTGATATTTTGATTTTTCCAAAGAATGATTGAATAATATATGAATTATAGAAAAATTCCAATATAAATATAAATATTTTAGTCATTTGTCATGGTCATCTGTACAAGGATATAAATAGAGTACCTACTAATATAAACAACAATCAGGTAGTTACAACCTCATAGTATTGGTGATATTGATTTAGTATCAAATAAATCTATGGAAATCCTCTTTAATATGAAATAAAATAAGATAAACCCTAGTAAATAAGATAAATAACATCAAACCCTACTATAAGGAGAAAATAGGCGTAAGTAGATCATATAGAAGAGTCAGAGAATAGAATAAAGCGGCCCTTCTAAACAAATCTCATCGATAAGTAGAACCAGATCGATAAATTCCAATGTTGTCACATTAAATTCTCAGATTTTTCTGTTTAGAAGAGAAAATACAACCGCTCTTATCTACGAACCTGTCAGCAGGTTGACGCTCTACACCCTCACTATCAGTCTTCCTTTTCTTCCTTCTTCATCAATTTCTCTTCATGACTTTGTTTATCACCTCTCCTAGCCTGTAAATTGTTTTCTTTTTGGTGAATTATAATATATGTCTCTTTAACTTTATTCGTACCTTGAAAAAAGGTCCAACCCAGTTAACATACATCTGATACTTTTCTTATCGTTTTTATAACTTCATTTCAACAGTACGAAACTCCTTCAAACACTCCTTTCCAATTCAGCATTCCTTTTTGGCTTCAATTCTGTGTGAAATATTCCTTTAAATCGGTATACTGATGTTAATTCTTCGTTAACATCTTCAGACAAGTGGTGGTATTTATCACTCGATTTTGAAAAACAAGTGATGGAACAAAAATGGTAAAGATGCAGTTGAGATAGGAAAGAGATGCAGTTGAGATAGGTGAAGATAGACAGAGATAAAGAGAGAGTGAGAAAGTGAGTGAGAGAGAGACAAAGACAAAGATGGATGGAGCAGAGAGTAATGTACCTGTGATAACATTGGATATCAGAAACACTCTCTTGTTTTGGCAAAATCAAAGATACTTCAGCTCTCCTCTTCTGTTACAAAATACACAGAAAATAATCCTTCACATATAAGTAACAATAGAAAGAATACAGTAATAGGATTATTCTTCTTAGTACATTATTCACAAATTCAATTCTGTGACTACAGAATTTTTCCCAATTAAATTTTTATCGATTGGCTAGAACGAATTTTATAAGAATTTCATTAAGTGATTAAAATTGTGTAATGTGAATATTTTTATTATTACTCGTTAACAACCCCCAACCACCCCCCCCCCTGGTTACGCCTATGGTGAAATGAATACGAAATGAAAGTTTTGTTGAAATAACAGTCTTGCTGTGATTAGGTTCGGATATTCACTCAGAACGTTTGAATAAAACTGGAGACTCATCTTGCTTCTTAGAACTTCAATCTTCTATAGAACTTTGCGGAAATTCCATTTATTCCGGAAAGGAGGAAAAAATAAAACACACAATCAGAAAAAACCAAAACGTATTCAACTGATTGAAAAAAATCAATAGAAACTTCCAATTCAATTGCCTCTCAATAAACAAAGTCAGTGATTTTTTTGTTGTTCAACACAATCATATCTCTTTCCCTCTCTACTTACACTGTTTTCTCATTATCTTTTTCAGTCTTTTTTCAACACAACATCATTAAAATATCGGATTTTTTTCGAAGTGAGTATGTTTGCGTTTGCCTGTGATCGTTGGTCTCTGACTGGCCTCAGGCTATTTGAAATAGTTGTCTGTTTTCGAGTCGTAAATAAACACACACTGAAAGAAGAAAACGCAGAAGGAGATTGTAAGAAGAAGAAGAAGGAGAAGAAGAAGAAGGAAAGAGGAGAGAAGAGGAGGAGAGGAGGGAGAGGAGGAGAAAGAAGAAGGAGGAAGTGGAGGAGGAGGAGAGGAGGAGGAGGGGAGAGGAGGAAGAGGAGAAGAAGAGGATTATTCAAATGAGAGGTAGATATGGGAAAGCAAGTATATCACTTGACTCACAATCAAATAAATAAGTCATTACAATTGAAAAATGTTATAAATTATTATTGATGGTATTTTCTGTGTTTTTTTTTCACGGTGTGTGGACATTCTTAGACCTCTTACTTTATTTATTAGCTTGTTGGTAATGACTTGGTGAGACAGAAACAATTATCAGCCAGAAATAGAATATCATTCTTTGTTTATCTCCTTCTTTTTCTTTTATTCATTCACACCTATCTTCTTCTGATTTTGCTTGAGAACAATTTAATTTTCACATCTAAAAGATGAACGGCCAGTTGCACAGAGATCCAACTAGGTTGATCCACTGTTAAATGACGTAAGTGCATTGACGTCCGCTTCGTTCATTGGCTCTCGATCCATTTTATACGCATGGATGACATAATTTTATGGCGGTTAAACTTTGTTGGATTAGCGTGCAACTGGCCGTAAGACTGTAATTGATTGTAGAAAATAGAGATAATAAATTTAATCACAAAGATGGGATTAATTTATAATACGAGAAGGACAATAGAAAGTGGAATAACTAAAGCAGGGAACAAAGAAGAAGAAGAAAATGAAGAAGAAGAAGAAGAAGAAGAAGAAGAAGAAGAAGAAGAAGAAGAAGAAAATGAAGAAGAAGAAGAAGAGAAGAAGAAGAGAAGAAGAAGAGAGAAGAAGAAGAATAGAACAAATATATTTTGAAAATCAGGAGGTTTGGTTGAAGATTAGGATCTAAATTGATAAGAAAATAAAGGCAAAGCTAGGATTTGTGGTAGAAGAATTTGGAGGAGAAGAAATAATAAGAAGGCAAATAAGTGTGGTTTAGCATATGAGAAATGAGTACAAAAGCAATGCTATCTATTTATCGTTTACATATATGCCTATGAGAGTGTTAAAACGCATAAACATGAATACAGCATCATTTTATACATCATGAAACAAGTAATGTTCATGTAGGCCTGCCAGGTAGACAGATTGAAATGGTAATGATTGGGAAAAGATGCTAATCATACTCATAAATGATTCATTCATAGACTAGTTGGTCCTATCACTAACTATGAAATTGATTGGAGAATGGAGTAACAATTAAATTCACTGCCTTTAGACGCCTGAGGGCGTTTCTCACAAAGTTCTATCTCACTGTGAGGGTGGTGGGCCATCTCTCACAATATGAGTGAGCAATACAGAATAATATCCCTAGAGTGAAACATATTCTATTAGCTGGCATTAGCATGACTGTTCAGCGTTTGACAGCTTCCTTTTCTTCTTTTTATTCTTCTCATTATTCTCCTCCTTCTCCCTTTCTTCCTCATCACTCTCGCCCATCTCCTACTTCTCCATCCCTTTCTGCCCCTTCTTCTCCTTCCTCCTCCTCCTCTCCCTCCTCCACCTCCTTCTCCTCCTCCTTCCTCCTCCCTTCTCCTCCTCCAGCTCCTTCCCCTCATTCCCTCCTCTCCCTGCACCTTCTTCTCCTTCTCCTACTTCTCCTCTTCCTCCGTCTCTTTCTTCTGCTCTTCCTCCTCCTTTACTCCTCCTTCTCCTCCTCTTCCTTCTTCTTCTTCTTCTTCTTCTTCTTCTCTTCTTCTTCTTCTTCTTCTTCTTCTTCTTCTCCTTCTTCTTCCTCCTTCCTTCTTCACCTCCTCTCCTCTCTTCTTCTTCTTCTTCTTGTTTTTCTTTCTCTTCTTCATCTCCCTCTTCTTTTTCTTCTTCTCATCCTCTTCTTCTTCTTCTTCTTTTCTTTTCTCTTCTTCTCTTTTCTTTTTATTTGCCAGAGATGAGTGTGCAACATGCTGAACAGGTATATATAGAAATATATAATATATAAAAATGCTTAATATTAGTGTAGCTTAATATAAAAAGTACTAGAAGGGAAGACAAAATATAAATAGTAGATGAAGGAGGGCAAACTATATATGACAAAGAAGGATAAAGCAACGAAGACAGTGTAAAGAGTGGTGTGATAATCTGAATAGTAGAAGAAGGAGGGCAAAATACATATGCGAAGAAGAAGGATAAAGCAATTAAGAAGGGTGTAATACAACAGGAAAGACAAGCTGATAGAGCAGGATGAGAGTAGAGATCCAAAATCTAGCTGGCGGCCAAAATTGTAGATCAAAACCAAATCCAACCACCCACATGCCTCAATGCATTTCCCGCACTAAATGAAGATTTTAAAACTGTTTCTGGTAATAATAATGAATGGGGCGCGTCCAATATCCTTAAGGATCGGCAATTATTCGCCCATTATCATATTGGAAAGGGGAGAACGCGCTTTTAGTAAAGCAGTGGGCAGTCTGAATAATTGAGACATGCTGAATAAACAAGATGTCTTACTTTCCTGTCTTTGATGCGCGTTCGCCATTATTATTGCTCTGTGTTTGAATATCAATTGCTTCATTTGGTTCCTCAGTATTTCTTAGTAAACATGAAACATATCCCATGTAATTGCTAAAAATAATCTGTGAAATTCCGGTCTTGCCTGTAAGACATCTATCAATATTTTTTCTTAAAGCTTCATTTGTATCCACATATATTTCTCAGTGATCATGGAACGTTTTTCAGTAATAAATGGTTAAAATATTCTGTGGAATTCCGATTTTTGAATACTTGAGGTTTTTGTGTTCGAGCGTTTGAAGAAAGAAAACACAGAGAGCATCTTTGATAGAATAAAAATTCATTTGGATGAGGTTGATTGAGTCCAATAGCCCGAGGTCCATTGAATTGGATTATACAGTCTAATAATAGTGAGTAGGTGGCCCCGCGAGTAGGCTACTATCCTGCTGTATTTTGATAGGTAAATTCATTCTAAGCCCCCCCTCCCCCTCCCGCACACCCATCATTGGAAATCCAATTCTCCTCTCTGGAATCGAAGCTTCAAGAAAAGCGTAGCGCAGCCATAAAACGGAATAAATACACAGCTCTTAGCGTCATATAAAATGCATGAACGTTTATTGTTGGTTAGGTTGGCAGCAATAAAATAGGGACCGAGTTTTTATTGTTGGCAGCAATTGAGACGGACCACAATGCAAATCAAAATTCATTATTCTATTGGCTCACACCACACAGGTGCAGTCACAAAGAAGAGTAAATTTTTTTGAATTTTTTCTTGTCAACTCTAGTTTTTGATAAGTTTGCCGGGTGAAAACTCTTTCTAAAATTTTATAAAAGAGAAGTGAATATATGATAGGGCCAGCTCTCTTGCCACCGTGATAGCTGTCGCTCTAATTCTAAATTATATGTTCTGCTTATGTAACACAAAAGTTCCACCAACCAAAGATTCATATTAAGAGAAACCTATTATAGTGGTTTCCACTTGAAAAGGAAATCAGTAATCTACAAATTGTTCTCATCTATACCAAGGCGTATAAAATGAAATTCTTTCCACCTTCGCTAATCAAATTTGAAGAACTTCCTGGATGAAAACACTCAAAGTTATCAATACTCTAAAAAGCACAAAGCTCTAAATTAATACTTAAAAAAAGAAGTGAAGAATCTTCTTCAGAGAAGTGAAGATTCTTTACTTCTCTGTGGCTCAAGCCTGGGAAGAATGACAATGAGAAATGAATAGACTCACAGTTTCATGGGTATTCCAAACCATCGGCAAGCCAGATCCATGATCTCATAGGTGATTCATCTTAGAAACACCCATTATGGGTTAAAAACAACAATTGGAAATCAGATAAGCTAACCGATCAAACAATAACATGAAAATGTTCAAGAGCCAATAGATTTGATAGTACAGTACAGTGATAATTATTGTATTTAAAGTTAATATTGATTCATACAGACAGAAGCTGTTTCAAGATGAAACTTATCTGATAAGAGAGATCTTCTTATAAACAAGCGGACGTTCAGTGTATAATTAATTTAGGAACGTGGGTTTGAATGAATGGCCAATTTTATTCTTTTTATTTCTCTAGTTCTTGGTATTCTTCTCCTTTCTTTTCTTCTTCTTCTTCTTTTTCTTCTTCCTCTTCTTCTTCTTCTTCTTCTTCTTCTTCTTCTTCTTCTTCTTCTTCTTCTTCTTCTTCTTCTTCTTCTTCTTCTTCTGAACAGTTTCGATTCTTATCATCAAGCTGATAGATAGTAATAAGTAACAATTATCTCTGAGACCAAAGAGTACCTACTTCATTGAAGACATAGTATTATGGCGGCATAATGTATAGGATAGACATCTAGCAGGCATAATATTTTCAAAGGAATGTTGGCGCCTTCATTGATAAAATTGTCTAGATTATTCAATCCTTCCGAAAATTATCATCGGGGAACGCCTCTTGATTATAACCTGATTAGTAACTACGTAATAATTTGTTGTAGCTTCTCTATGATGGACCTATAATCACTGGAAATTCTCGTGAAACACAATATGGTAAGTGGGAAAGGGTTTTGTAAGAGGAGAAATAGAAGGAGAAGAAGGAAGTAAAAGAAAGAAGGAAGAAGGAGAGAGGAGAAGAAGAAAAGAAGGAGAAGAAGGAGAAGAAAGGAAAAAAATTGTTAACAGAGGCAATTGACTAATAAATCATAAGTTTATAAGAACTCTCCTCAAGTATACTGACTCATACGGCCAGTTTCACAAGAATTTAATTCAATTTGATCTCCATGAAATGACGTCATAGCTGTCTCGTTTTTTTAACACTCTTGCATTATTATCTCTTCCCTCTTTTGAATCCACTCAATAAAAATATCAAATGAAATTGATCGATGCTTCTTTACTCTCAAAGTGAATACTGAAGTGATTCAGCCAACATGACCTCAATTTCAGTATTCATGTTTGGAGAAAAGAAACAATGATCTAATCAATTTTATGTTTTCAAGGCCGTAATGTCCTCAATTCAAGAAGTTATTGTGATGTTCTGGATGAAAATTTTTCACATATAATTTTATTGTAACTAAAATCATAGACCAACCATACAAATCCATAATCCATATTAATGGATTATCCCTGTTATAAATTGTTATAGTTATAATTGTTATTGTTATTATCCCTGTTATATTAATGTAAGTTATAGTATTTTTAGTATCGTTCTCCATTCACTGCACTAAAAATGCAGCCTACAAAAAAGTGATAGCAGAGACAATTAGAATAGTTTCCTATCGTCTTTGGTGATAGCCAGGGGGTACTCTATCCTTGTTTTGCGGTAGTACCACAGTCAGTGGCCACTCTATCTTATTTAGTCTGGTTGTGAAGCGAGCAGGGCAGGGCACTCTATCTTAGCTTGTCTCGGAATGCAGGCGGCAGATACACAATAATTGGCAAACAGTGTCGTCTCCATTGTGTTATCAGCGGCGGTACGTCACGCGGGGGGGCTACCGCGCGGTAACGCACAAAACAATCAGCTGACACAACATAAATCACAGCCGTGGTTTTATCAGCTAGCTACCACTACAGAAGTCGCCGATCCATATATTACAGTAACCTGTACAAGTACGCAGTACTGAGTAGGCCTATACCTAAAAACTCCATTTGCTACTCATGACAATACATCTCTGCTCAGTGCTATAGGGCTTGCAGCTCTGTCTGCTCTTATCACCACAAAAATGTCGCCCTCTATTTTTTCTTCTTCTTCTCCTCCTTCATCTTACTTCTTCCTATTTTTCTGCCCCTTCTTCTTCATACCCTTCTCCATTCTAATTATTTATGGATTTTTACCTGTTTTCAATTTCCTGCAAGTTTGTACTGAGTGAATGCTGCATTTAAATATTTTCTGAATTTTATATTTTTCCTCAACATTTCCCAATATTTGTTCCCTGAACATTTTTCGACCTCCTCTTCCTCTGTTTCTTCTTTTTATTCTACTTGTTGTTCTTCTTCTTCTTCTTCTTCTTCTTCTTCTTCTTCTTCTTCTTCTTCTTCTTCTTCTTCTTCTTCTTCTTCTTCTTCTTCTTCTTCTTCTTCTTCTTCTTCTTCTTCTTCTTCTTCTTCTTCTTCTTCTTCTTCTCCTTCTTCTTCTTCTTCTTCTTCTTCTAATCAAATCCAATAATGTTGCTTCAGTAGACTCATTCTACAATTGGGTGGAGCGAGCTGCCTGGGAGGCGTGTCTAGTATCAGCTGACTGCCGGCTGCCAATCGTAGCTCGGTATTGTCAGCCAATCACAGGCCCCGGTCTGGTTTCACGAAAATGGAAGGAGTCCTCAACAAAATGGTGGCTTCTAGCTGACCAGTTGAAGTTGATTGACGTAGTACGAGATTGCTGAAGTTCAAACATCATCAACTCAGTTAACATCGATCAACTTTAATGTTAATAGAATATTTTTATAAATAAAAATAATATTGTAAAATGGAGAAATAGGGATCGTTGAAGAATATTGAATTTTCAAGGCTAATAACTATGAATTAATTACAATTATTGGAATAAGTTTTCTATATTACTGTAGTATGTGAAACTCCATTGAAAATTTATTATTTTTTACTGGCTCCTTGAGTCAAAAAGTAGATTAACCAATTCTTGTATTAAATGACAGATGATTTAAGTAGATATTATTCATACTATAATAATTACTAAAAATTTTAATAGAGTGCTGAATTTGTTATTATGTTGTTTCAGAATCCCTGCATAATTCAACTGATCTATATTTAATATGACGTGATGATTGCTGAATAACTATCATGACTATCATTTGGTACTGGTAATAGTAGCAGTCGAAAAGAACCAACAACAATAGATTTCTTTCATAAAAGAGGAATAAGGAGTAAGGAGTGGGAAGGTAAAATATTCAGGCAAAAAAGAAGGGAATTGAGCAGATGGCTCCTTTGGCTCCTTGAAGTGGAACAGCGATGGTATAATTAGAAATGAAAGAGAGGTACCAAAATGAGAAGAATTATTATAAAAAAATAGGGGAAATACTGAAACAGGTAGGGTAATGACATTAAAAGATTCTCTGTCTACCATCCTCACTTCTTCTTCCAATTATTTCTTTCTTCCATTCACAAACTATAATAAAATAATAATAGGAGCACGACATGCTTCGAAGTCTCAAAAGTAAACAAACGTCAAGAAGATGGGACTTTATAGACAAGAAGTGTCACGTGCTCATTCCTTTTTAAACTTCATTTCTTTTTCTTTTTACTACTTTTATTCTTCTCCTTTTCCTTCCTCTTATCCTCCTTCATTTTCCGTTCCCTTCTCTTCATTGTCCGATATTTTCTTTTTGAGAGGCGAAGTGCATTTTATTTCAAGTACCGTGTGCTGTATTATCCTTATCACAAAAGCTAGCTCGTGCTACAGCCTACTAGAATATAGTAGTCAATAAGATATATTCGAAGTTTTTTCTTTTTTAAATTGCAGCCCGTGCTCAGAGTAGTCAGTTGAAGTAGCAGATCAAATAAGAATGTCATTGAAAAGACAGTACAAATAGTAGATGGCACGATTCTCGATGAAAAAAAGTCAGAAGAGGAATTGGTCATCTTCTATTCTTTGATTTATCTCTTTTTGATCTTGTCTTCTTTTGACATCTTCTCGAGATGATCTTTTTCTTTGGCCAATGCTACTGCATGTTTGAAGCGTTCTTGATGTTGTGTTATCTCAATCTCATACAACAAAAAGATTTCATAATATTCATTTGAGTCATGATCAATGCGTGTCTCTATACGTCTATCTATGCGTGTATCTATACGTTGTTAAGTGGTAGAGTGGACATCATTGTCCAAACTTCGCCACGTCAGTAAAATAAAGAAGTCTTTCTATTTCATTCTGTTCTCTGATTTCGTTCAATCACCATAACATTATGTATAAATACTATAAATATAATAGAATTTTCATTATAACGGTTCTTGAAGATATTCTATGAGAAAACATTAAAGTGGATAGTAGTCTAATAATTCTAATAAAAAGGATAGAAATGACTGTGACCATGAGTAGGCCTACTTTCCGATGCTAAGCTCCATGCCCCTGACGGCTGAAGCGGAGAGACGAAGATAGCACTCTTATACACTGCAAAAAATGTTTTTCGTTGACGTGTCGCATTCCTCCCAGGGACACGGAGGTTAGCATCGGGCAGTATAGTCACACTGTGGTTATTGATGTGAAAGGGTCCATATATTATGATTGTCTTGAAACATTTTCCCCTGCCACAGCCATACGTTTGCCAATATTTTGACTTGGGCTTGCTGTCATCAAACTTGAACTTATTTACTCGATTGTTAAACCTCCTTTAAGACAATCGCCACCATGTCTAAGGCTAGGCGTACACCGGTTAGTCAAGACAAGACAAGACGAGATTAGTCACGTTTAGTCACAGTAATTCCTGGCTGCAACAACATGAGCTGCTTGCTGCACCGATGCAATGACTAATCGGTGTATGGTTTGACACCATAAAGCAACTATGTGAAGTTGCTGTGAAACTAAATGACTAATCTCGACTCTTGTCTTCTTGACAACGATGTACTAACCTACTCAATCATTAGTCGCCAGTCTTTCTACTCTTGGTATTGCTTTGAAAGTTTAAAATGATGAAAACTAAAACTGGTCAAATCAATTTGTAAGTAGGAAGTGAATCAATCAACATAACGTGATATGATTTGCGTATCATTTCAATTCAATTCTTATGGGAATTGGCAAAAGTATGTTGGATGAGACCTAGCTAACCAATCAAAAGTGTGATATTCAATAGCCACACTGTGATTACACAGTTTCTGTGGTGAACACTACCTTGTATTGCAGTTACCTCGGTTAGTTTAATCGTGATACTTTTTCATAAGCTACTTTTCAAGATACATTTCCGCACATCACCCTAGACTACAGAGACTTGTAATCCTGAACCCTGGGCCAGTTATACTGTAATAGAGGTGTTCATTGGAAAACGAAAACTTCCAAAATACGTTGTTCATGCAGATTAGATACATAAAAATGGTAACGATCCTTGTTCTTATAATGCCAGCTTAGAGAGGTGTGAGTAACGTAGTAATCGTGAATTTTTATTGTTGTGACATGGTCACGAACGAACTGAAGATGTGAGGAATTGTGTGGAGGAGGAGGAAGAGGAGGAGAAAGTAGTGGGATGAAAGGAAGAAGGTTTCAGGAGGAGGAGGAGTAATATGTGAGGAGGAGAAGCAGAAGAAGAAGATGAGAAGAATGATATTTGAAAATGCATTTTTGATTCTAACGCATTATTGGATTATAAGAGAAGAAGGAAAACAGTGAAAACCTAAAGATAAAAGAAGGATGAGGAGGAGGAGGAAAGGACGAGAAGAAGGAGGTGGAGGAGGAGGAGGAGGATGAGTAGGAGGAAATGGGGAATTAGAGAGTGGAGAAGGAGGAGTAGGAGGAGGAGAAAAAAGAGGAGAATTGAGAGAAGAAGTAGTTAAAGAAGAAGACGAAGAAAAATGAAGATAATAATGATTTAATTGAGAGAATAAGGAGATGTATCAAAGGATAGACTGAGGAAGAGGAAAGAGTGGAGAAGATATGTAGAGGGTGAAAAAGAATGGGGTAGCGAAGTAAAGGAAGAAATGAATGCTGAACTAGATGTAAAAGAAAAAGGGAGGTGAGAAGAGTGATAAGTATTTGAAGAGCGAAGGGGGGAGAAAATGGGAAAGTGAAGAATAGCACGTAAAAAAAGATAAATGCAAGAAGAAGAAGAAGAAAAAGAGGAAGAGATGGAGCAACAGCAGGAGAAGAAGGGGCTACCAAGAGACCAAGAACAAGGACAAAAGTGAACAAGAGAACAAGAACAAGGACAAAAGAGAACAAGAATAAGTAGACAAAATATGAGAACAGGAAGCACTAGAGGTAAGAGGTAAAAAAGGTAATAACAAAAAAAAATAGATCAAATTGAAAAGCTTAGAAGAGCAAAATAATGAAGTATGGGAAGTAGGGAGAAGACAATAGTGAAAGAGAAGCAATATGAAGAAGGACAATAAGAAGATGATGAAGATATAATGTAAAACAAGATAAAAAATTAAAAAAAGTGTGGATGAAATCTGTCATCTTTGATTCGTGTAGAACACCTTTGGCAATGATAAATATACCGCAGTACGTGGTCGCGACACATTAGAAAATGGCCTACCGGAAGCTATAAATAACATTCTACCTGAGGAACAAACGACGTTTTATTTGCAGTTTCTGTCTCCGTGTTCCAGTATCGATAGCCGCAATAAAATCCTCTTCAATATAAAATCTTCTGGCAAGTGCAAAAATGGGGAGAGGCAGTACTTACTATATCCACAGAGTGATCAGAAAATGAATCAGACAGCAGTTGGAAAGAACGGAACAGGCACTGAAGTCGATAATAGTTGAAAACAGAAGAAATTAAAGAGTGGCTCTTTCCATTTAAGAGTGACTGGTTCATTTTACTAAGGCAAAGATGACTTAGGAGTTCCTAAGATACTTATTATTCCTAAGTTTATTTTGAAAAACACAGAACTGTAATATTTAGTCCTCAAATTCAATGTTTGAGGGAATAATTAGATTTTTATATTGTGGATACATCCTATTAGAATAGTCAACTATTCTCATTATCATACTCGTAATTATAAAGACAAGGTTAAAATCATTATCCATTCTTGGAATTTTGTAGTGAGAATACATGCATGTAATACAGTGAAGAGTTTACCTCTAACAATGTAAAATGTCGAGTAAAATGTAAGTAAAATTAAAATACCACGTAAACTCCAAAGCATATCACTGGAAAAGTGGAACATACATTTTAACAAATGCAGACAATCAGCCGAGAGTAAAGTGAGAAAGGCTTTTGTTTTGTACGAGTTTGTAGAAAAACATGAGGGGAGAAAAACAAAAAGAAGAAGAAGATGAAGAAGAAAAAAGAGAATGAAAAGAAGGAAGAGAAGGAGAAGGAGGAAGAAAGATAATAAGAATAAGAGAAAGGTCACGACCCTTTCCGGAGAGTAGCAAGCAAACAGCAAACAATATTATTTAAATGGCCTGCAGTTGTACCAACCTTCCGGCACTAGAAATACAAGAACATCTCACCTCTATCCTGCAATAATAATAACAGTTCTTAACTCTGCTGTGTATAGTACACAGTATCAAGAAGCCGAGATTCAATTGCGCACATCGTAATTATATTAAGGGGAAAATTACTACCACAGATAAACATTTTATTCCGCTAGAATACTACTCAAAGGAATGTGGTCGCTCATTATTTTCTTGTTATTTTTTGTAATTTTTAGTTAAAACATTACTCGACATGGAATTTGTTAGAATAGTTCGACTTGAAACTGTTTATTTCGAAGTATTGGTACGGTATCCTTGGGATTCAAGAGTTATTAGTATTGGATATCTTCATTTCTACTAGAAGGGTAGTTTGGAGTTGTTGAGTTTAAACCCAAGAAAATAGTAAAGTGCAGCTGGTAGTATCGAAGAGCTAGTGTATGGAATAGGCCATATAAGGAGTAGGCTTGTTGGTAATTTGTTATTAATTCATAATGAATTGGTTTTAAAATATTACAAGACATCATCTATTGAAAATTTTAAAGTTTTTGATAGTTTTGCAGCCTAGTTATTCGGCAGTGGATGATCTAAAAACATTAATATATTGATAGCTTCACTTTTTTAATACTCCGATTTCCCCTACTAATAAGGACACAAACATAATATATTACTTAGGAGAATCTTTATGAATTGAAAACAAGTCGGTTTCCTATCTTTCTCTAAAACTATTTAATAAACCAATTAAACCTTTAAATATTCTAAATTAAAGTAATATTTCGAAATTTGAAAGATTTTCAGTTCTCTCCTTTACTCATCCTACATTCTCAGGTCTTTTTTCACAGTTCCCATGACTCTTTTAACAGTGTGAAACAAGCCATAAAACACCTCACATTACCGAAATCAGGTGGTGAGTATCTCATGCATCAGGAGATTTCAACAGATATAGGAGCTGGGAACCGCGATCCTAACCTCCAAAAAGTGTTCACGACCTTTTCGGCATCGAATTTCGCCGGCAAAATATTCGGCATTTCGCCGACTGCAAATTACAGTGGCCGCTCCAATGTCGTGAGCACGTTTCACCGGGCACCCTGTATATAATGGTATTTAGCGTTTCCACTTATGTATCACGATATGGTAATAATGACGCGTCGTGAACAGTTTTTTACTCTCAATTTTTCGACAGTTAACGAACCTATAAAACAGCGCATCGTCTTCTATGGGCTGCTGCTGTTGTAAGCATGCGATGCTGCTGCTTCTTCTCATTAGCAGGATGCTCGTTGTCAAAAATCAATTTGTCACGGCAAAGCTGCTAAGCACGAACTAAGTACCGGCTTACTTACCTGCTAAGCTTCCAGCATGCAACAACTCAATTAAACGTCATATCGGCTTGCTCTTAATAATGTGAAATATTCGTAACAACCATGTATAAGTCATTGCACGCTTCAATTTGGACACCTTTTTCGATTATTATATCTAAATATATGATCCAGTAAAGTTCAATACATCTGTTGAAGTATCCAATATTATACCTGTATTATAACCTATAGAATGTGAATTTAAAAAAAATAATTATGTCTCTATGTTTTATATGTTATATTTTTTTTAAGTCATTGCCCGCTTGAATCTGGAGATTTCTTCCTATTATAATATTCATAGAAATAATCCAGTATTATAATTATATCTCAGTATATTGATTCATCAATAGTATTATTATCATATATCTCTTGGATACTATTACTAATCTTATTACATTTATATAAGATTGTAAGTATAATATATTTATAAGTATTATATCACTCATTGCTCGCTTGTTCATGTGCATCTTTCACTGTAAAGATACATAAGTGTGCAGTACAAAAGTAGATACACATTCTATTATTGCATTTCTGTTATTCAAACAAGTACAAGAAATATTACTAGTTTCTCATTATATTTGTATAATGAACAAGACCAGCTTGAATCTGTGTATTTCTTACAAAATAATTAAATTACATCTATTATTACAATTTAATAACTTTCAGTCACTATTCCGTTGGAGATTATCACTACTTATGTACAAATGAATTACATGAATGATGAATTCATGAATTTTCAAAGATGTAAAGTTCTTTTTGAAACACTCTGTATATAATCGATGATTCATCTAAATTTTTGAACCTTCCACAACTTTTATAATACGAGAGATTATCACTTTACATTGTATATTATCCAAGACCACTTACATATTTTTTATCTTTTACAAGTATATAACATTCATATTCAAGTAATGTTCAGTACATTCATTAGAGGATATATCTGTATATATAAACCATGGCCTGCTTGAATCTCAGTGTCTCTAACAAGTGCTATATCTACGTATAAGCCAGTAATGTTCGGCTCATGCATATTAGTGGCAGAAAGTAGTTTGGAATGTAGCTTAAGTGGTGAAAATGATCTTCGTGTTGGCATCATATTAGTAAAAGGTGCATTTATTTTGAATTTTATAGAGTGCAACATTTTTCAAATACCTGTCTGTTGCATGCCGACTAACCACTGAAAGCCATCAAAGTTTTGTTTAAGGCGGTTGTACACGATCAAATTCCATCCAGTAACACAACCTTGAATTGAACAGCTGGCTTGTAAGGTACATACACACTAGACATTCACTATTATGAACAATGATTAAAAAAATAGAATTTACAATAATTTTTAATTGGAAAAGAATGGTAAGAAAACACTAGAAATACGATGAAAAATATTAATTTAAAATCCTTACTCTCTATTCCTCCCATGTTATTAATCAATATTAGTTCAATAGCTCTTCCATGGCGGCAGTCTGATATAACGTCACAAAAGTGTGATCTCTTGAATGACGGTACAACCGAGTTTTACTGTTGTTTTTCCATGAAGTATTTCCATTACAAATTCATCAACTCATAATGTGATTGAACATTACTTCTCAAAATATTTTTCAACCTATTTGAAATGTTTTTTCAGCAAAGACACTACTAATACTACAGATTGAATTGATTTGATAAATCTATTAATAAATTAATTAGATAAATCTACTATAGATTAAATTGTATTTAGTTTTATCGAATCCTAGTAGATGTGATTAAGAATCTTTCCCATTGAGGTAACTCTGTATAGAAAATTTAATCAAAATGAGACAAGATCTTTGATCGAATAATCAAATTAAAACGAGAAATCAATTCAAACTGAGTGGGCAAACAGGAAAACAGTGTTCATTACATAAAAGGAAACAGAAAACCATTACCATAAACCTGTAACCAGACTCATAAGTCCTATCAATCCTGTTTACAATCTTATTAACCGTTTTTTTCACAAACAGCTTCTGATTCTTAAAAGTACTTCTTCAAAGTGTTTTTTATTTTATCTGATAAAAAGATTCAAAGATTCTACTCCACACTGCAGCTTAAGATGTTATCTTACTGTGTTCGACTTATCGCTTGCAACAAGTGATTCAGATTGCAATCTTTTCTTGTTTTTTGTTCTTGAATTTATTTTGTTACATTTTTTGTCTTCTAATTTATTAGTTGCATCACTTTGTGTAACTGTCCCGGCCGAGTTCACCCAACGATTTCATTAAAAGTTGTGCACTTCTTATGCAACTTTTTCTCTTTGCTTTACACTCTTGTGATTCACCCGATTTGAATTGCAATGAGTCTGGCGACTGTGAATTTCATGTTCAGGATGTGGGAATCGGGATTTATTGAGTTAAGGGTGGGGCTGCATTCAACCTTGCATCAACTGGAAACTGTAGCCACATATGAGAAAGTAATATATTTCCAATTCATTTTGAATTGAGAATTATCATCGGTAGAATAAAAGTCGACACTTTCAAACCCGACAACGCTTCAGTTAGTAATACCATTGATTTTAGATAGAAAAAATTTTCCATCTAAAATCAATGGTGATACTAAAGGCCAGACCAAACATAATAATGAAAATTAATGATCTCAAAATGACGTCATATAATGGTACCAATGCAACAAAGCTCCTATTGGGCTCCGTGAAACTCCATTTGAATGATTGACTTTTGTTTAACAGGTCCTAAAAATCTATTATAACCAACTATTAGTTAATTATAACTACCTCTCAAAGACGACAGTAGTGTTCACACGATGCGAGAAGCTAATGTATGATAAATCCACCTGTGCAAGTTAAATTAATGTCCTATTCACTTGCAACATGTAAACGCGGTATTAGAGCAATTTAGACCTTTGAGTAAAGAGTGTACTCTAATTGCTACATTCTTATCACTCAAGAGAGTATCCTATTCAAGAGCTTAGAGAGTTGAGTTTTTGTCATCTCTGGTTTTAGAAAATTCTGTTTCTTTTGAAATAACGCCCTAATTTCACAAAATATGATCTACTTTACCTCTCACATGTATGTGTAATAACACTTTATATCATAGATTAACCGACCCTGTATCACGTAATATCATAGATAAACCTAGCCTATTATCTATGATATTATAGTGGGTGAACTCATTCAGAGCAAGGTACTCCACTTTTCTAGTGTGTGAGAAATTCTTTATAGGGTAAACTATAAAATAGCATACAGTGTGATAGGTTTATTTGTTTGCATCCAATAAACAAAGGGGTTGGAAAATGCCACATGCACCACACACGTATATATAGATATTTAATGTATGTTAGCTATGCATTTCTGATAGATATAAATAGATATACTGTGGTGTGTTAGAAGTGGGCCAGCTCACGGTCCTTTCACTTTATGAGAGCTAACATGATCACAGCCTATATATCTTAATTCACCGATAATAAGAAAATGTGCAGAATTAAATGACTGCATTTTATGCACCTAGCTGGTAAATGCAATTGTGCAAGTGCATTCACTGCTGCGCTACACTTGCATTCAAATTCGAATCAGCATACATCAAAATCTCAATTACTGGTTTAGTTCACTTGCTAATACTGTATCGCTCTAATGAACAAAGATTTGCATTTTTTATATCCCTAGATAACATACTTGATGTGTAATAGCATATACTATGCTCTATATTGAACAAAGTGTTGTGTTCTTATTCTGTATTTAGATAGCGGGAATGGTTTTTAGTTGGAGAATGTATTTCATTGTTGTAGAGATTGTGTTTCATTCTGTCTTTAGATTGGTTTTAGGCGGGGAATATTAAGAACGATTAACGATTATTTGATCATTTAATACTTTGATCGGTATTGAGTTTACAATAATTAATTATACGTTTAAAGTAATGGGGTTTCTCTTTTCTATTATTGGTTTCAGGTTGAGAACTGTTGGAAAATATTTGTGGTTCAATTTTGTTGTTGTTATAACAAGACATAAAACCACATTTCATTAGAGAAGCTATTACAATTTTATTGGATCTTATTTCTGTTTCAGAGATAGTGCTGTGACATAAGGATAAGGTGAATCCATAATTTTCACTAAGGTTTTGTGAGCTTGAACATTATTCTAAATTGAAATGTCTTCAAATTTTGAAGACTATTTTGGTGGTTAAATCACCATAAATCTCTGAGAGAAGGTTGGTGAGAGTTTGAATTATTATCATATAACATTTAATTTCATATTTTGAATGTACTGTTTGTTTGCCAATTACAATTATTAATGATTATTAGTTTCATCTGAGTTTGATGATAACAACTTCAGCTTACTTGTGCAAGTGAACTGTCGTGTACTTGCAACATGTAAACGAATCCTCTATCCCACAATAACTGGTCTCGTTCAGAGCTGCTGTTCAGTACAAGATGATCGTGATATAGCTCAATATACACGAAAGTCTAGCAATAAATTCAAACCTATGAAGGGCAATGCCACTGCATTCTAAAGTGCAACTGCAGTTGGAAAAGTGCATTAAATCTTGATGCACTTCTGCTCTCCAAGTCTGCCCATTGCGTGTCAACACGCAAATATGAACTACTAATTCACATGTTGTACCTTGTCGTGAATGGGACCAGTTCTCTCTCAAATCTTCAACTACTTCTTCTTTTTCTCTTCTTCTTCACTTCTTCTTCTTCTTCTTCTTCTTCTTCTTCTTCTTCTTCTTCTTCTTCTTCTTCTTCTTCTTCTTCTTCTTCTTCTTCTTCTTCTTCTTCTTCTTCTTCTTCTTCTTCTTCTTCTTCTTCTTCTTCTTCTTCTTCTTCTTCTTCTTCTTCTTCTTCTTCTTCTTCTTCTTCTTCTTCTTCTTCTTCTTCTTCTTCTTCTTCTTCTTCTTCTTCTTCTTCTTCTTCTTCTTCTTCTTCTTCTTCTTCTTCTTCTTCTTCTTCTTCTTCTTCTTCTTCTTCTTATCAGTTCCGTTCATCTTACACAGGCCCCTCCATTCACATTTCCCATTTGATTCATGTTCTCGACTAATGCAAATAATAATATTCGTGATAATTTATTTCACGCATGCGTACTGTGTCGCGTGATACAAAATATCGCACACGACACTAGAAATTGGAGGATAAAAAAATTGTAAATGTAGCATAAATTCTTAGATGATTTACACTGAAACGAGTGCAACACGTGCTGGTGAAATTTGATACGCTGTAAAGTGTTTCAGTATCTCTATTTGACACACTGTAAATTGTTTCAGTATCTTTATTGACGAATCAGAGACGAGCTTGTGTTGCAGATTATGTGAACCGATTAAGAGAGTTTGATACATTTTATTGGGTGCTATATCTGTGTCAGAGATATAGTGACAGGAGGCAAAACCATAATGTTCACTAAGATTTTTTGTATTTTTTGAAAGTTGTAAAAACTCAGCTTGAGTCCAAGTTATGAAAGTGGGAAAAGTTTGAAGAGTCTCGAGGTATCGAATATAAATATCAAGGGGAAAGAAGTACGTTATTATCATAATTACAATAAGAACATGTTTTATTGATGTATTTTTTCCAATTCATATTCATTTTCACCTTATGATAATTTTTTTAAATAATTTCATTATGTTTCTAATGAAATTTGATCATATTTGAAATTGAAAATGGAAAGACAAATTCTCACCAACTCATTCATTGGAGCTTAACTCTCACAGAGTTCTGTATAGGTCAAAAAATTGAAATATTGAGAATAAAAGTTTAAAAAAGGAACTATGAAGGCAATATTATGATCAATTGATAATCCATGAGAATATTCAACTAATTGCCTAAAATTAATTTATTATCTTGATATTGATCAGGAATATGGACATAGACATCGATTAATATTTTGGGAGAAATGAGTTTAAGTGCTGAGTCTTTTCTTGACAATATGAACTGAAACTGTGTGAAACCAATTGAAACAAATGAATAAGCAATACTTTACTAGAAATAGTTGTCATTATGAATCATTAATTTCTTTCCTACATTGTCAGAAACCAACCAAAAATCATAATTTCAAAATCAAGTGGAAAAAATTGAAGAAACCAATAAGAACGAAGAAACATAACCTAATAAATTCAATATTTGACAAACAACAATATTTGTTGGTTTGCTAATAATTTACTACCACTCTACCAAGTAACACAGTAAAAATCTCAATTCCTACACAAACAAAACTCAATAAATAAACAAATAACAACACGAAGACATGAACCAATAAATATTTCACAAAAATATAGGTTGGTTTCCTGAATTATGATTACTTTTCAACAATGTTAACAAGTAACACAGTAAAAGAAAAGTCCCAATTTCTTCAGAAATCCGATATTGTAAACAACAGAATTACAATAGTAATAATGTGGGCGTGTACCTCCGCACTCATATTCGAATTTTTGGAGTTGTGAAATATTTATCTGCTATGTGGGGGCCCAACCCGGGCACCCCCTAAAAAGTGTGATTATTTATCATCTAATTTGGAGATGAACAGGATACAAAGAATTGGTTTGTAGAGAAGGAGACGAGGATGGGGAGGTGGAGGAGGAAGAGGAGGTGGAGGAGGAGGAGGAAGAGGAGGAGGAGGAGGAGGAGGAGGAGGAGTATGAGGAGGAGGAGTAGTAGTAGGAGGAGTGAGAATGAAGTAGGAGACAGAGTACAAAGAATCGGATCACTCTTTGACACGCGATGTTGTTCATTGTTGTCTTTTTGTGAATGAAACTCACACACGCGCACTAACAACCTGCTGCATGTGTAGGCGTTAAGTGTGTAGATCTTAATCTGTAATCGGCAACAATACAATATACTTCTATATCTATATTATGCTAACTTGATCTCATCTTTATCTAAAGACTTAAATCAGTTATCTGCATCAATACAATATACTGTACTTATACTGTATAACTTGCTACCTCTTCTTTTATTCCAGTTTTCCTTCAGGTTCTTTACTAACTGGCAGGCTCGCTTCGCTCGCCTCAATCGTCTAGACACGGACATACAACCCATGGACTTCTGGATACAACAGGGGAAATACACCAGCATATTATTATCAATTCAAATTTCTATTATACAATAAAGCAGAATGAATGGTAAACAAAATTCAAATTTCATAGCTGGCTCTATTTTGCTAAGGCACCTGGATAGAGAATTAATTAATGTTGTAGACAATTTGTTTGGCAAAAGTATTGAAACATTAAAAACACAGAAGAACAAAAATACGGTCCTAATATGGTGAGAAAAATCAGACATTCTATTGGATTATAACAAAATGTACAAGAGAAAGCATCTCAACTATCCTAATTATAATTCAGTATCACCCCAAGGGGGTAACAGTACCTAGAATTCTAGTTCCCAAGGGAAATAGTCTCATGTGTTTTAATCAAGATGTTCGATTATACAGTATGGGTGCGGGGATACATGTCAACATCTGCAGCTATTGATTCGACATTCTGTCTTCTCATGTTATTCTCCTGCAAAAGAAGAGAAACAGGAGTGAAGGAGAAGAAGATAAGAAAAAGGAAAAGAAGAATTCAAAAAATAAGGGACAGAATTGTTGGTATCAAGGTAGTTGAAGGTAATGTTTAGGTGTATTTTGTATTGTACATGCATCTACCCAATCATTACCAATTTTTTCTCTCTTTCTTCTCCTCCTACTTCTCCTTCTCCTTTTTTTTCTCCTTCTTCTTTTTGTTCTTTTTTATCTTTTCTTGTTTCCCGACCTTCCCCCCTCACTTGTGTTCGAATCAAAAATGGTGGCATGTTTATTGTGTATGTAGTGTTGTAGAAAGACTAGAGCAGCCTGTATGAGAGTAGATTCAAATACAGTACTGTATATACTACCACAGCCTACAACAACAATAGTGTACAAGAACCTACGCTTGTGGTTCGACCAGTACTATTCAGTTTCAGCTCTCAAAGTCTCCATCATTAAATTATATATCTAGATATACCTGACGATAAAGTCTATAGTTCCAAACAACGTCCTTGCAATGACATTATACGGTGAGGCTTGAAATCTAAATATGCAAACACAAAGTGCATTATAGTTTACTGTCAGATTACAGTTGACTCTTATTAGAACTGGAACACTATTATGAGTTGCACTTTTCAAGATCTAGAGTTGAATGCATGTGATACCGTTTTGTAAAGCAGGGTAATTCAAACTATGTATTGTTACAATGGGTTTTATCCATGTAAAACTTGAAAATATTAGTGTCACTTAAACAATGTTTTGATCATGGCAACAGATACGTACACATATTATGTTACATATAACTTTTTTACTTACTACATACTATAGTATGTAAACAGAGCATTTATTTTGTACTTGTAGACGTGAAATAGAATATTGTAATGATGATAATAATGTGTAATCAACTTCAAATCTAGTATGAATTACTTTGATTTAATATGGACAACTATTTTGAGACCTTGAGCCTTCAAACCTTGATCGAAGTTGTTATCAATTTTGCTATACCATGCTATAAAATTATTATGTATGGTAATAGCTAACAAGTCATCTGTTGATTTAAAATTATTCTTTTTCTATTGGATGGGATTGATAGATGAATTTTTCCACTTTGTATCAAGGAGGATAACTCTTGCTTTGTTTGATCAGATTCATTGACGCTTGGCATTAGATAGATACATAGAGAGTTATTATTTCTTTGCCATTGTACTCTACGGTCATCAGCAAGGTCAAGAAATAATATCTCTCTATCTATCTAATGCCAAGCGTCAAATTAAGTGAATCTGATTATACATTACATAGGTGTTGTGGGCGAAGTATAAGAGCCCACTGTTCCTTTTAACCAACACTATTGAAAAAATATTATTTCATTTCATTATTCATTTCACACAAATAATCCTTAAAATACAATATTGAAACTTTTGGATAGAATATGCAGTTTGTACGAATTAGGTTAGAAGATGAAACTTGAATAAAAATTGTGTCTAGGCACCAAAGTTCAGAATAATAACACAATGTTAATTATTATATACGCAATATTTTTCTGAAACCAATTGATATGGATCGGAAGAACATCTATTCTTTATTTCGGAGAATAATCTTGACAGTAGTTGAATTAATAGGAAAACAGTGTTCTCAAAATTTTATTAGCGAGAATATTATTAAGTAAATTGGTAAACCGGAAGAATATATTCATCCTTTCTTTTGCAAAAGTAATCTTGACAGTAAAATTGCTAGGGGAGCAGGGACCTCTATCACGCCTCTAAACCTATCCACATACAACAGCTCATTATGCATTTTTATTGCAATGCAACAACTGCATACAGCTGCACACAAGGCAATTATGCACCACCGATCATAAAGCACCCATGCAACTGGAAATGCAACAACACTATTCAATAATGGATAATTAACGAGTAACGCCAGTATTTTAATAAGCGGTAATTAGTCATCAATTAGCCAGCCCCACGCTGAGATGGGGCTACAAGCAACCAGTTTGAGCCAATCATAAACTAGCTGGCCCAGCGGATACCACTCAAGAGGTTTGCAAGAATTCAAGCTTGGACAAGATGTTTCAAGTCTTTAATATTTGCCTGTATATTGATTTTAATTTTCATCACAGACTGCTATTAATCCTACATTCATTCAAAGAAAATAATCATTTTTTGAATCAAATGTATGAAACTGATCTAATCCAAAAATTTCAATTTGATCTAAATTAATTCAGTTATTTTGAAAGATTTCAAGTCGTAAGAAGAAGTTTATTTGAGAATAGTTGGAAGATGATTCTGCTTGAGTTTGAACCAATGATAATCATGGGAAAAAGAGAGACAGAGGAATAAAGATGATAAAAAGAAGAACATGAGAAAAAAGGAGATTGGGAAATGAGCGGATACCGTACAAAGAAGAGGCTGTCAATTGTAGTTGGACTCTCCACTGTTAAAATGCATTGTTATTCATTCTCAACTTGTTAAGATTTTCAATTGGCATTACATTCTTGAGTTGCATACTAGAAGTACTAGAAGACAATAACAAACCGTATTCTAATCAGGTGGTAGAAGTCAATTATAGTATTGCTTTGTTACTACTTAGTATGGAAATGTAGTATTGGAGACAGCCTCTTGTTAGGGAATACCGTTTGTTTGTTTTAGAAAAAAAGGGCCTTTGTAAACTACTTAACCTCATTACAATGTGAAGTCTATTGGATGTTTATCGGCGATATTCGATTCAAACAGAGAAACAATCGCTATTATTCTCATGTTTCCTTCTAGAAGGTTCTTTCCCGGTCTTCAGGCTACTTGGAAAGGTTTAGGATCAGGAATTTAATGGCTGAAAGCCAATTTAAAAGTACCGTGCCCTCGAATTTAGGTCGAATTATTTGTTAGAAAAAATGTCATTGAGCTACTTATTATTCATCAATTGAATTGAAGTATTACCTCTCATAAGAGTAATTGATACTTGATAGAAAGAGAGAGAGGAACCAAAATAATGAATGGTTGGGATCAACTGGACCTGAGTTATCTAATATTTTGAAATAATAGTATTGGAAATGATGGATTCAAACGGTGAATTCTTTTTCAAACAATTAAAGATCAAATAGACAAGCACAATGAAAATGAAAAAGAAACTACCAAAGTTTCAACTATAGGTATATTCATTTAATTTGGCGGATGGCGAATAACTTTCATTGAACATTTCTGTGGCAACGGGTGATGTTCTGTTCAATGTTTTTCACATAAATACTGTATTTAACATAAAAAAACATATTAAAAAAAGAAATCAACAGAACATCACCCTTCACCATAGAAATGTTAAATGAAAGTTATTCGTCATCCGCCAAATTAAATTAATACTACTAGTATATAATCAATACAAGTATGGAAACAAGCATTTTTTTTCAATGGACGCCCCTCTCCAATATTCTATTGATGGAAAAGAATTTCTACTGGTTATACTTCAAACAGCTTCGACCAATCACGTGCCAGTCGCTTTATTGCAGTACACGCCCATCTACAATCTCATTGGTCGATGCGAAGTATGACGTCATAAAGAGGCGGGACGTCATATTTAGTGGGATGCAACTATTCCAACTGAAGCATACGTTGATTTCATCTCTATTTTGAAGATGGTATAAAGAGATTCTATTTGTAGTTAACTAGAAGATGATTTTCCAGTATATTATCTCGATTTCGTAGTATGTTTCTACTATGTTCTCTAGATTTTCTAAGATTTTTCTTCTAGATTATCTAGTCGATTCCTTGACTATTTTCAATCGTATTGAGGACTTCTGTAAAGTCAAACTTCCAAGCTGGGCTTTGCTTTGATGGTGATACCCTCTTGAGTCGTAGCCTTTTGGATGGGTTATTTGAAAGATGATTGATTTGACGATTGCCTGTCAGACAACTGCAATGGCTTTACGTGTCCTCCCATACAAATCTATTCCTTAATTATAATCCTAGTCTTTGGGAAGTAGGAACACACACAGCTTGAACACATTAAAGTTCTCACAGCTATTAATGCATAATTTATCGAGCCACTAAAATGCATTGAACAACTAGAAACGATGATCACATTGGAAAACTAATGACAAATTGTCAGTCATCTCGTAAAAGAGGCAAAAGTCCTCATTCAACTCCGTTTAATGTCTTTGAAATGGGGTGTAACTCCTCCATTTTAATGCGCATTGCCAGGCTTTGCTTGTTCTAGAATTTACACACCTGTCTGATTATATTCACCCTGTATATAGTGATATTGATACTACTGTAGATTTACACTCTAAAATCAAACTATAAGTCGCAGATGCATCTTAAAGGGTAATCTTTATAGGATGCATCTTTATTATTGGGTCTGTTTGAGGCATAGGTGTAGAAAGAACGTAAAATGCTGGTGCAGTTTTGTTGTACAGTGTTTAGTATGGTTTTAGAAATAGATAATAATTTTGTCTTTGAAAGATCATTGTGAAAAAATTCGTTTTGTGAATGCGTTTGTACGCTATTAAATTTTTACAAGTTATTTCAAACAATATATTGGAAATAAATACTCTCAGTTATAATCTATTCTCTCTATATTGTTAATCTATGGTTATTCTATGATGGAGAAGATCATAAATGAATAGGTGGATGAATAGAAGAAGAATATCAGAGGAGAGAAGATGTAGATCGGTAAGGAAGATAAGGAGAAGAAGATGAATGAAAACAAGAACAACAAATATATTAAGGAGAGAATAAAAAGGAATCAATATGAAGAAGGCGGAATTGGGGAAGAGGATAAGAAGTGTTGGAAGGACAAATTAATAGGAAGAGGAGAAATGGAAGAGGAAAAGGAAATAAGGACTAGAAAGGAGAATAGACAGAAGGGAAGAGGTGAAAGAGAACGGAAGAAAAGAGAGAAGTAAAGAAGAAATGACAAAAAGAAGCATGCACGGCACGGATACCATATTCGTAGCAGTCGTAAAGTTTTATTGCCAATTAAATAGATTGAACTGGTCTGAAGACGAGCTGGTGTGGTTCGAAACACGTCTGTTTATCGCACATAGAACCTTTTAAATGCTTAACTAAACAAGTGTGGCACTATTGCCTCATAGGCTACAATGGACAATACCACCATTGAGATGGATCCGCATTTGGTGTCAAGTCTATAAAATAATTTAAACAGTTTGATTGATTTGTATCCTGAATCTAAATTGATTACTCATACTGAAAGGTGCCTGAATAGATTTGTTATGACTCAGTGTAGGTATCGATTATCCAATTAATAATTGATCATTCAATATCGAAGATATCACATGGATTAAAGATAATCATCACATTATTTTCATCATACAATATTACCTGCGTGTGAGTTGTTAGTACAAATGAACAAATAGGCCTACAGGTCGAAGTGATGTCATTCAATCCAACGGTTAATGGTGAGGCTATTCGTTATGTACTATGAATAGGTATTTTTCTTCAAAGAGTGCAATCTCCTAAGTTCTAGAACTTTTCTTGGAATCTCCTCTCTCATAAGAAATCCTTCGAACACATTATGTAACTCACCTAAAACCAATTTTTCTCTCAAATAAATTTTTATCTTTCCCAAGTCAATTGGTTCTTTTTTCATTACTCCAGTTACAGGCCTATCACTCTTCAAGCCTTCAATTATTTTCGGGACCTCACCATTATTATTTCCAGTGACCGAAGTTCACTCATTTTATTAATATTTTTGAGAAAATGTTTTTTATTTCAATCTGAATCTTGGTCTTCGAAAAGTATGGAACATCAAAAACACCCAAGCAATTCAAGTTTTCACTAGACCTCACACATTCCGCCTCGGTAACGATCCACTCAATTTTTATAATAATTTTAAGTCAATTTCACATTGTTTGTTACTTGATTATTTCCAACTCGGTCTCTCGCATTTTGATTTGACCATTGGTCTTTGAACAGTGAAAAACATCCAAGAATTCAAGTTTCACCCTTCCTTGTCTCAGTAACCATTTACTGAAGGACTCAAGCACATTCACTTCATTTTTATATTATTTTCAAGTCAAATTTTCACATTTCAATGTGGTTCACGTCGTCGAGATTTATCCGAAGCGAGACTTTTTCTCGCTTCAACTTGGAAATAAAGCAGATAAAATCACGTCTAGCCGGTGCGGCTTTTTCCAGCGAATAAAATATATCGCAGCCAATCCTGTATGTAAATGCGGCCATATTTTATTTGGAGCGCTAGGCTTGAGGTGCGGACATGTTGATGGCTATGGGACATGAAGCTTTATAATACCTACCGAAGGTGGGCGTTGAATCAACGTAAGTAAGCTTCACAAGTTGACCGTTTCAACTATCAACTATTCAACTGTTTTATTCTCAGTTAACACAATACTGTAATTGAAATCACTGTGCCCAGGAGATTTTCATTACATTTAATTACATGTAAGGCTAGGCGTACACCGGTTAGTCAAGACAAGACAAGATGAGATTAGTCACGTTTAGTCACAGTACTTCACATAGTTGCTTATGAAGCAACACTGAACACTGATTAGTCATTGCATCAGTGTGTGCTGCTTTATAAGCAACTATGTGAATTATTGTGACTAAACGTGACTAATCTCGTTTTGTTTTGTCTTGACTAACCGGCGTACGCCTAGCCTAAGTGTCACTACTAAATAATTCACGTTGTGCAGTTGGGCTTCTTTTACACCAGATTTAACGGGTCGTAAATAGTTGTTAATTTGATTGGTGCAGTTAGGCTTCTTTCACACCAGTACTGTATAATAACATGATTTAGTATGAACATACCCATTAAGATAAATCAGTAATCCCGTCCGATACGGACCCGTCACGAACTGGTGTGAAAGGAGCCTTAGGAAACGGAACGTGATTTTTTAAATTGGTCGTTACAATGTTAAAATTTATGTTTTACAATGGAATCATCATCCTGTGTATAGTGATATTTATTTAACTTGACAGATGGCATTGGATAGACAGATAGATAGGTAGCCGTGGTAAAGCGTGGTATACTTATTTGGTCATCGCTGGGTATATTTCCCGGCAATGACCAAATAAGTATACCACGCTTCGCCACTAAGTATACCACGCTTCGCCACTAATAGATAGACAGATAAAGATATATTATTTCTTGACGTTGCTGATGACCGTAGAGTCCGATGGCAAAAAAATTATATCTGTTTATCTGTCTAATGCCATCTATCCGCCAAGTTGAATATCTTCATACACAGGATGATGATTTCATTGTAAAATATAAATTTTGCAATGAAAAGTTAGCAGTATTACATAGAACTATGATAATAATTTTAATGAATATTCTATATCAAAATAAAACACAGGATAGAACAAGTTTCAACTGGTTTCATTTCGTTTGATGAATATTCTATTATTCTATATATCAAAATAAAACACAGGACGAAACAAGTTTCAACTGGTTTCATTTCGTTGCTTGTAGCATCAACGACGTTTTCTGTAGCATATTGTAGCATTATAGGTTGTGTAACAGTTACAGTCTCTGAGTCCAACGTGTTGATACAAAGATTGATGACACTGACACGAGCTTTGAATTGTACACAAATAGATGGAGCCGCGCACACACAAAACCCGTAGGCAGCAGCCGAAGTGGTTCAGTTCTCATTCAAGCCGGCCATTCGTCACAGACCTGCGTGAAATAAAAACAAGTGGAAACAAAACGAGTGAAAAAATACTGTACAGTATAGAAAGAGAACACAAATGGAAAAGGAAATATAGAAAAGACGTGTGTGAAGATGGGATGGAATCAAGGGTCCATTTTATGTGTAAGGTAATAATTGTAGAAAATGGTAGTAAAGGAGATAGGAGGAGGAAATCTGGAATTATGAAAAGAGAAGGGAAAGGTGATGGCGAAGAAGGAGAAGAAGAAGAAGGTGGAGAAGAAGAAGAAGGAAGAGGAGAAGAAGAAAATAAGAGGAGGAGAAGAAGAAAAGAAGAAGAAGAAGAAGAAGAAGAAGAAGAAGAAGAAGAAGAAGAAGAAGAAGAAGAAGAAGAAGAAGAGGGAAGAAAGAAAGAAGTTGAGCAGGAATATTGGGAGGAGGAAGGAGGAGAAAAAAGGAGGAGAAGGAGGAGGAGGAGAAGGAGAAGTAAAGGAGTAGGAAAGAGATGTAGAGGGAGAAGGTGAGAAGGATTAGGATAAGGATAAGAAGAAGGATAAATATAAGGAGAAGGTTAAGGATAAGTAGAAGGTTAAGGATTAGGAAGAATGAGGTTAAGGATAAGGATTAGGTTAAGGATAAGGGATAGGAATAAGGATAAGGATAAGGATAAGGAAGAGGAGAGGAAAGGAGAAAAGGAGGAAAAGAAAGGATAAGGATGGTAGAAGAGATAATAGGATAATGTAGATGGATAAGGATAAATAAAATATTAATAAAAGGAGGAAGAGGAGGAGGAGGAGGAGGAGGAGGAGGAGGAGGAGGAGGAGGAGGAGGAGGAGGGAGAGGGAGGGAGGAGGAGGAGGAGGAGGAGGGAGGAGGAGGAGGAGGAGGAGGAGAAGAAGGAGAGGAGAGGAGGAGGAGGAGAAGAAAAATAAGAAGACAAGAAATTGAAGGCTGGTGAGGAAGAGATTGATGAAGTAGTGTGAAGGAGGGGTGGACAGAGAAAGAACGAAAGAAGAGAATACCGATTGTCAAGGAGTAGAAGAATTGGACAGAAGAAGTTCCAAAAGAAAAGATAAAAAGAGAAGGCGATCGTTGTTGTTCAAATAGCTGGACATAAATTTGGGCAGATGCATAACTCATAATATTGAGCCCACATTATATTTCAACGGGCCTGTTATTGATATCATCATTTTCAACTACAAGTTGAAAATGTTTTGTACAAGTTGCTGGTTTCTAGAATGTTCGAAAACATTGAATTAGTTTCGGGAATGTCTGATCATTTGTTACAAATGTGAACTGGATTTGGTTACGGGCAATGGGAATGCTTGTTTTCTTCGAAATTTATGTTGGGGTTTTATGTTGTGTAATAAAACTAGTATCTTGTAGCATTTCATCAAACGAGAGAATTCTAGTCTGTATGTATCATACAAGAGAAGTATCCTAGTAAACTGATTCTAGAGAAATTATAAAGGATTCTTTTTTTGATCCAACCAGGAACAACTATTTAGAATCAGCTAAACCCATTTGATGAGTATTGATACGGTGTTTTTGTGAGGCTTCTAATTTTCTACATTTCTCATGTGAGTTGATTCAGACAATGTTGAATTACTAGAATATTCAGTGAGAATGCCATTCAATTAATAATATTAAGGGATAATGATTATCATCAAAGTATTAGAATTAGAATATTGGAACTAATGAATATTGCTTATTTTATAACATTAAAATTTCATTCACTTCACCGTGCTATGAGCTACGAACTGTAGCAAGTCGGAAATTGAAAACCGAATTCATTCTTCAACCAGAAAGATACAATTTCACAACTAGACATGAAGGGACCTCATCTTGCGACCTGTCATTCTCAAAATACAAACTCCTCAACCTTTGACCGACCGACTTTTTCTTGTTCATAGAAAATAGGAGAAAGGGGAGAAGAAGGATGAGGAGAAGGAGGAAAAGAAGAAGATAATCAGAACAAAACCGCCCGAAGCCTTCGTGATGTACGAATACTGGTAGAAAGAAGAAATATAATGAGAAACAATACAGGCCGCCTATTAAAAAAGCGAAAGAAATAATAAAAATTATTCAACAACCGAATGGAAAGGTTAGGAAATTTAAATTGAATTAGAAGCACCGCGAGTAAACATTATTACCGCACCTTTGATGGCGAACCGCGCATATTTAATAATATTATCGGATGATACACAAAATGAAGAGAAGGTAAAAAAGCAACATCTATAATAACGTTGTTGTATTTTGTGTTCGGTCTAATTGTTTCAGAACGGAAATCTATTATAGGAAAGCGGCGGCAGTTTTTTATAATGTGCTCTTTGTTTTTGTTGATGTTCCTATATTCATTGTTTATTTTTAATTCTCTTTGTTCGTCTAATTTATTCGGGTGTGGTGTGTGACAAGCGCCGAAGACAAGAGCAAGTAGAAGAAGAAAAGGAGGAAGAAGAAGGAGGAGTGGGAAAGAGAGGAAGAAGTGATATTATGGGAAATTATTTCACTGTCAAAATTCAACATGAGAGAAAGGAGAGTGCACAGCACTGACTACACCCACATTATGTGGGAGGTATGAAAGTGAAGAAGGAAAAGAAAAATAAGAAGAAGAAGGATACGAAAAAAAGACAGAAGATGGAAGAAAAGAAGACAGACAAATTATATCGCCTATATATATTCAGTATATCGGTATTCTCCATTCTCTCTTTAGGTACTACAAGATACAGGGGTGAAATGAAGAATTTCCATAGTTTCAATTTTCATACTCTTCTATTTTTATTTGTAGCCTAATCGATGGATTGATTAAATTATTGAGAGTCAATATTACTAAACTTCGTAGAACATTGTGAGATACAGTATAGCTGGTTCATTTGGAATCACATTCATTTGGAGTTCATAATTCTGTAATTGAAATAATAATTATTTTTATTATTGATTTACAATTATGCAAGAGGGAGAAGAGATTGATTAAGAAACGTCGAATCCAAACCAAAAAATAGTGAGAAGATGAACAATAAACTGATCAAAATGCATTCAATTAAATCAATTTAGTTATGAGAACACTCGAAAACCACTAAATAATAGATGGAAACATCACATTAATGATGTTCAGTGGTTCTAATTAAATTCTAAAATTATTATTGAGTTCTCTCTTATGTTCATTGATTTTATCTAATTTATTCCATTCAATTTTTTTATGTTCATTGAGTTATTTTATTTTATTTTTTTAAAGTTCATTGAGTTATTTAATTTAATTTAATTTGTTTTAAAGTTCATTGAGTAATTCAATTTATTTAATTTCTCTATTAATTAAGTTGGTTTCAATTATTATAGTGTTGTATTTAAAATTAAAATTATATATTGCAGTATTCTTCATGTAATTGTTTCTTTTTTCATTCTTATTAACTTAGATTTATTTCCATTTTCATTTATTACTTAGAATCAATAGTATGGAATTGTATTAAATTTAGAAAGATAGACTGTAATGTTGGTATTACCATATGCGGACAAGATCTTTGAGTTTTGTATTGCATATGAGTATTGATTCTCATTCCATGTATTGTTTTTCACTGGAAATAATATCTTCATTTATTTATTTATTACTATTATCCATGGGCGAACTGGGATCACCAAACTTCGCCACTCAAAAAAAGTCCACTTTACTGACTTCGCTCAAGTCTTGGTCCCTATACAATTTGCAATTTTCTGCCCGCAATTTTATTTTTCAAAAATTCATCTCCGCGATCCAGATTTTGAATTTGACACGCTACATTATCAGCTGGCCCATTTCAAGCTCAACCGCTATTGGTCCATTTCGCCAAGGCTCATCACCATTAGACGGCTGTCTGGTGGGTACAGGCCTTTAATCGATTTATTATTTAGATGGCTGAAATAATTTATTTTTACGGCGAAATGCACACTTAGCGCCGGCCTGGCTTAATGCCTTTGATCAAACACGATCCTATCAAATGAATGCGCGCAAACTCACTGTCTAATTCAATTAAGATTTTTTACCCAGGATCATAATTGATGGCCATCGTAAAAGAGGCCAATTATGAACAGGAGAACAGGGAAAGGACGCAGAGAAGAAAGAACAAGATTTAGAGGATGAAGAAGAGCAGGAGAAGAAGAAGGAGGAGAAGGTAAAGGAGGAAGAGGAGGAGGAGGAGGAGGAGGAAGGAGGAGGAGAGGAGGAGGAGGAGAGAGGAGGAGGAGGAGGAAGGAGGAGAAGAGAAGGAGGAGGAGAGGAGGAGGAGGAGGAGAAGGAGGAGGAGGAGAAGGAGGAGGAGGGGAGATGGAGAGGGAGAAGAAGAAGGAGGAAGAGGAGGAGGAGGAGGAGGAGGAGGGAGGAGGAAGAAGGAGGAAGAGAAGGAGGACGATAAGAACTTTGCTTGGTTATTAATTAATTAATAGTACAGTAATTAAGAGGGAAGTGGTATTTTGGAATGCAGTGAGTTTTATAGGATGAAGAGTTTGCTTAGAAGAACTTTATAGGCTTACTGCACCTATAGCAGAAGCACGGGGAAATGAATAGCAGTTTCAATTAAAGCTATTATGATTTATGCAAAACACATGAGAATACGAGTACTCTCATACTCTTTGAACATTGCAAAACGCTGTAATGAGTTGTAAAAACATTAATTTATCTTTCATTTCAATTCAGATTCCTTAGAAAAATGAAGCAGCTATACACAGAAATTCGGATAATCGACATTTTAGTGCAACTAATCAGTATTACTGGTGGGGATTTTTTTACAATGCTCTATATGTTTGAGTATAGATTCACTTTGATGGAGACATGTTAGTGGAAGTATTTGATTAGGAGCAGTTGACAAAATAAAAAGTTGACATGTTGCCTTCTAATAGACTGCTTTCCAAACACAAGGCAATTAATTATTACAGGTGACAAACTATTTTGAATAAACCATAGGAAATTACACAGCTTCCACGATTCCAGCAGCAAGACAGTTGTAGCCTCTACTGCAGCAACCATGTTTTGTATTTTTCAACTTCTTCTTCTTTTTCTTCTTCTTCTCCGTTTCCTTTTTGTTCTTTTCCTTCTCTATCTTTTCCCCTTCTTCTTATTCTCCTTTTCCTTTTTCTTCTTCTCCCCTCCTTCTCCTTCTCCTTCTTTTCCCTTCTTCTTCTTCTTCTTCTTCTTCTTCTTCTTCTATTTCTTCTTCTTCTTCTTCTTCTTCTTTCTTCTTCTTCTTCTTCTTCTTCTTCTTCTTCTTCTTCTTCTTCTTTCTTCTTCTTCTTCTTCTTCTTCTTCTTCTTCTTCTTCTTCTTCATCTTCTTCTTCTTCTTTCTTCTTCTTCTTCTTCTTCTCTTTCTTCTTCTTCTTCTTCTTCTTCTTCTTCTTCTTCTTCTTCTTCTTCTTCTTCTTCTTCTTCTCCTTCTTCTTCTTCTTCTCCTTCTCCTTCTTCTTCTTCTTCTTTTCTTCTTCTTCTTCTTCTTTCTTCTTCTCCTTCTTCTTCTTCTTCTTCTTCTTCTTCTTCTTCTGCTTCTTCTTCTTCTCCTTTTCTATCTTCTCCCCTTCTTCTTCTTCTACCTACTCTCTTCCACATCCATCCTCTTCTTCTATTACACATTGAACATTTTCTTTCTCTCTCTTTTGTTTTGCTTCTTTCTTAAAGACATTAGTCAGCAGTTATGTTGTTGTTTGTTGGTGCGACATTAATTAAAACAAGAGCTACCGAACTGTCAACGGGAGAAGAGAAAAAGCTGAAGAAGAAAAGAAGGAGAAGAAAAAGAAAACGAAAAGTGGAAGGTACACGAAAAAGAATTGAAGCTAGTGAAGGATGGGAATCATTTATGAGAGTAGCCTATACAACACGACTGCAGCTGCTGTCTACATAACACTAGAATAGGTGGTGGTGATGGTGACAAAACGAAAGTGGAAACAGAACATTAAAGGACATTTTTAAAAGTTAATTAACATTGGACAGCTTCCAAAACCGTGCTGCTCATTCATTTTCTTACTCCACGAGTTTTTTTATGTTTTTTTTTTAACTGTTCCAGTACCAGGAGCCAGGAGAACTGCTCTATATATTATGCATCTTCTTTTTATTTGGCTGACTCACTTTCGAAGTTGAAACTGTTATGAATTTTTATATGGTAACCTATAAGTTTTGTATAGGTACAGTAGTGCATTATATTAGTGGGGTTCTTAGTGGGCTCAGTTTTACATCAGTCTAATTCAAATTCACTTGCAACTACTTTTCCTTGTTCACAATTTAAATTTTAAAGTGGGCCTACTGTAGTTTTTTCAATTGGAAATGAAAAATTTTGATCACGTGATTCATAATTCAATATGTAATTTCAAAGATATTAGGCCTACAACAATCATGAAATAAAATCAAATGCCCAAAATAAATGTTATAATATATCAACTGACATTTACACTAAGGCTAGGCGTACACCGGTTAGTCAAGACAAGACGAGATTAGTCACGTTTAGTAACAGTAATTCACATAGTTTCTTATGAAGCAGCACACACTGATGCAATGACTAATCGGTGTGTGTTGCTTCATAAGCAACTATGTGAAGTACTGTGACTAAACGTGACTAGTCTCGTCTTGTCTTGTCTTGACTAACCGGTGTACGCCTAGCCTTAGAAAGAGTGGAAGTCTCAATGATTCTCAGAAAATGCATGATTACATAGAGTGCCAAATACAAATTAACAGTGCTCTCAAGATGATGTTACAATCACAAAGCAAACGTTTGATACAGATTTTGTTACCTATACTGTACTCATAAAATTACTATTTACATAATAAATTTCAATGGTAGATAATACAATAATAAATAACAGTAGGCCTATAAATAACTTTTAATATTATTGTAGTAACGAAAATCCAACCTGGTCACAAAATACAACTGATGATCTCTTCTCATGCTTTTCCAAGGAATCTCTGAATCAATGGGGCGCCGTGTCCTTCCTTGGTGGGGGAGGGGGGGGGAGGGGGTTGAAGGAGCCCCCTCTCATGGGTGCTAAACACCCCCTCACCACCCCCCAAACGGGGCGCGTGCCTGAGTGGGCCCCAGCTGAGCTGAGCTGGACCGACTACTTCTTGTCCCCAGGATCTTCACAAGCAGAGTCAGTCGAGCGCCACATCTCGTACAAGAAACATCATCGCGGGTCTACTAGCCAGCCAGCAGCCGAGCTGAGCGAAGTTTCTACCAACACGATTGTCACGTGATAATGTTAGGCGCGGCGAAAAGTGAATTTTCATGGAAAACGTGAGCGTTGTCGAAGTTTTACGTGAATATTTTAGAGAAAAACTCTGCTAAAAACAGTGTAGATGTTACGCGGAAAAGTTACGAAAGAAAGTGAAAATGTTTGAAAAATTGTTCTAGAAAACCTCTATCGAAGTTTTACGTGGATATTTTCAAAAACTCAATCAATACCACTTTGGATATTACGCGTAGTAGTTGCAAAATAAAGTGAAGAACTGTTCTTGTATAAAAAACGGTATGTTATTGAAGTTCCACGAGAATCTTTTCAAAGAACTCTGAAAATAACTGAACTGAAAGCGTTTTTGAAGGTACTTAGTTCGCGGAAAGAAAGTGAAGTTTGAAAAACTGTACTAAACACCGTTATTGAAGTTTTACGTGAACATTAAAACAAATTACTAGAAAAACTGTACTAGAAGCATTGTGAATGTTTCACGTCAACATTAAAAAAAACTGTATTAAAAGCAATCCCGCGAGGTTCACGTGAATATTTTAGATGTGACTCTTCTTGAAAAACGTTATCAAGTTGAATTTGTGAGCGATTTCGGACATTAAAGTCACCATTCAACGTGCAACTTCGGTCGTGTTGTGCGTTGAAATCGAACATTTACTGTTGAAAAATTCAAGTTACATCAGAAAAACTCATGTAAAAGACTGTGAAATTGTTCCAACAAGTGTCTAAGCATACATGTTTGGAATTATTTGAAAGATTGGTAGATGTGAAAACCGTACAGTGCTTCAAAAAACAATTGAAAACTGATAGTTGCGTTGATACCACTGTTGAAGTCTCTTCTGGTTTCATCAAACTCTCTTTGCTCCAGTTCATATAGAAAACACACATTTTTGGATTATCTACTTGTGTTTTTTCGAGAATACATTGATATCTTCACAATCATCCCCGAGAATAATAGAGACATTCACAAAGCTGATTCCTAAATGAAGAATTTGTAGTAAATTAAACTGCGTACAACATTTTTATTTCACACTGCAAATGCGTGTTATCCTAATCAATATTATCTCCTATACAACTGCCAAAACTGAACTCAAACATCGTTGCTCAAATTGCATTGACGTATAACCAGAAATAAATCTTAATCAAACATCGTTGCAACCCAATAGACTCTAAAATCATACGTTTATGTTGTGCAATACTCTTCGATATAACTGCCAATACTTGAATCCAACACCATTGCTCAAAAATTATATTGATGCGTCAGTAAAAGCAATCAACATCACTGTTCAATATAAATTGTCGTATGACCTGAAAGATTTGCAGTCAACAAACTACGATCTAATTGATCAAATTCAATGTAAAATACAATAGACATATATAATTGACGTAGAACAAGAAAGATCTACAGTGTTCTAAGGACAGTCCAACGTGTAAATCCAACATAAAACAATAAAACATGTTCAATAAAAACATTAAATAAACTGTCCATTATAATTGACGTATAACAAGAAAGAGCTGCAGTCTACCAAGTACAGTCTACTTGTGCAAATCCAATGAACTTTACTAGTTTGAAAAGTACACAGTTTTTGACGTCTATCTTGTCTGATCTTGTGTCTTGCATCCATGACCTTTCTCACACTCGTCAAATCCATCGATACCTCTTGCCAGTGATTAGTGAGTGACATCCTTTGACATTTGGCACGGCGAGTGGCGCTTCATTAACCTCTGTTCTTCGAGTTCACACGGCAAGGATAGTTTTTGTTGTGATTAAAGGTTACCTATCCATCGGGTCATAAAAGCACGGGCGAAAGTGAGACAATAAACTGATTTATTACTGTAATAAAACGCAATAAAATTGATGATTGCTACGGTGAGAGAGAGCTCGTAAAAGACTATTGGGGTGGCATTGATTGAAATTCTACGTGTTAAAGCTGGGGTAATTGATAAAGAGGGTTACTGATAAGAACAATTACTATCAGTAAAATATGTACAAGTAATGAGCATCAAGTAATGATAAGTACATGGAGATTTTATGAAATGATAATTAAGATTTCAACATGAGATTTTTATGTTGAATGTTGATAAGACTAAATATTGATTGGTAAACCCTTTTATTGTAAAAGAGTGTAGAGTGGAAGATAGACTGGTTCAGCTTTGAAAAATCAATATCAGTGACCTACTAACCTAATTCTCGCTAATTGTCGTATGAACTACATATTTTATCACTCGAAAACCAAGATAACTATAAACTTTTCCCAATAATAATATATTTATATCAATTTCGATGTAGCGTTTAAAAAGTTTATTTTGTAGAAGAATTGACCTACTTATCTAATTTGTGTGAAAAGTGGTATGAACTTTGTATTCGGCCAGTCAAAAACAAAGAAAAATTTTGAAAACTATAATTATTCTCGTTTTATGATAAAACCGATGGAACGGTGTTTTCTGTAACTCGAAAACGTGGGAAGAATTTCAACTATTTCCGACAAAAATTGATTAGTTCTAAAAAAGGTAGGATACTGATCCAATTCTCGTGAAAAGTGCTATAAATTACGTACTCCGCCATTCAAAAACGTGAAAAACTCCAAGTTTTTAATTTGCAAAATTCCAAACATTTTCGATAAAAATAGACCCACTAATCCAATTCTCGTGGAAAGTGTTATGAGCTACGTTTTACGATATCCAAAAACGTGAAGAACTTTGAAAACTTCCAAATATTTCGTTGAAAATAGACTCTTATCAATGCTGACAATGATGAACCAACAGGAGTTGCTGCTCCAGTCGATCACCAGCGATTCCAACAACAATCGCAGTCTGGGCGACAAATGCTACTCGCTGCGACCGCGAACCGCCTTGAAACCGCACGAGGACGACCTTGAAACCGATTGGCGACCGCTGCGGGGCCGCACCAAGAAACGTCCCAAACAAAAACCGCCCCCACTCAGCAAGTATCGTCGGAAAACCGCCAATGCGCGGGAGAGATCCCGCATGCGGGAGATTAACGAAGCTTTCGAGGCTCTGCGGCGAGCGATTCCTCATTTATCCACCTCTAGTGAAAACCCCAACGAGAAATTAACGAAAATCACCACGTTAAGGTTGGCAATGAAGTACATTTCAGCCCTCAATCAAGCCCTACAAGAGCCTGAATTCGAGTCGGATGCTGACTCGTTGTTAAGCGATTATGCCTTGACTCCCACCCCGGCTTTTAGCGAACATTCGTCGCTAACTTCGGATTTCTCGGACAATATTCTGCCGACCGTTTCGTTCGCTGATCCGGCCTCCTTTGTTAGTCCGGACGACGATTTTTTCACTGCCTCCGAACTGGTTGGGTCGGCTGATCTAGTAGGCAGTGGCTCCTATGTGTTCGATGACCTCACCTTTGCCACCGATTTCAGCTAGCGTAAGTTGTTGGCTATAGTTTTTGTCGATTGATTACTATAGTTTTTCAAATTACGTTTGTAGTTTTCCTCGAATTATTATAGTCTCTAAGGATTTCTCTCGAATTTTAGTTTTTCTCGAATTATTATAATTTCTAATGATTTTTTCACCTTAGCTCTCTTTCTAGAATTATTGCTATATTTTTCTAAAAAATTACTACCGTAGGCCTACTTTGTTTCTACAAATTATCGCTATAGTTTCTCTCGAATTATTTCTATAATCACAGTAATATTTGTCGAATTATCATAAAATTTCGTGTGCTTGAGCTATGCCCATTGGGTGACATACTAATTCGTCGGCTTGCATTTGACATTTGATTCGCATTTGATTTGAACCACCAACTTAATTAGCTCTTACAAAATGCTTGATAATTTCAATTCATGTGATATATTTATTTGAAATCATCATAATCAATAAGATTCAATCGATTATTAATAATAATCAATTAATTGAGATTTGTGATAGGAGAATAATGAAAAAATTTAACATTTTTCTAAAATTTTACTAAACTGTGTAAACTCCAGCAGTACATCAGACTCTAAAAAATGCTGTATTTTGCGAATTGGTATGTCACCCAAAAGCCTTAGCTCAAGGTATACCTCATGAACTGTACTATTGTACTAATATTACTTGGTTACTTTCTAGTAGTTCGTTTTTAATTCACGTACAATCCGCTACTATTATTTAATCGAGTGTGATTGATTGATAACTGTTTTCCGAGTGACTACTCGAAAACCCGATTTTCTATCGTTTTTCCATTCACTTCTATAGTTTGTTGACTATTTAGTAAGAATTAGAAATCTAAATGAAAAACGAAGAAACGAATGTAGAATTAGAAGGGATTGTGGCAATGGAATTCATGATGAAATGCGATAAAAATAGAAGATAATGTATAGAGATGTAAAGAAATAATTTGTTACAAAATGAATTTAGAATATAGACTTGTAAAGCGATTAGAGTGGTCAGTATCTAGTAATATTTTTGTACAGTATTCGGAAGTTAATATCTTAGAAGTTACAGTTAATAGTAAGGAAGAACTCCATCAATCGTACCCATGCACAGGTCTTAAATTTATATGGATATCATCAGCAAAAGCAAAATAATATTCAAATGATCAATTTTTCTCTGTTTTAAAAAATAGTAGAGTTTCAGTAACTGTGTCGCTTTCATTTATCACGAAAATGATTCAAAAACAAAACGTAATTTCCCAATTATTCATGCTTTCCAAGCTGGGTGGGATATGACAGACCACATAATACAAATGTGTATTAATTTGTATTATGTGGTCGCTGAAATAAAATTGAATTAGAAGCCTAGCCTCGAATATCATAATCTGAACGAAGTCTCAGCCATGAAATAAATCCTCAAATACGTTCCACATGAAACGTAAAAGGCAATTATCAGAACTGGAGCTGAAAATAACCGTGACTGATATCACTAAATGTGAATGATTACTTTCTAACTGTGATCTTATCGCATTTACATATATCAGATGTGTAGGCTATCTAGCAGGTTGGTAGTAAGGCAATAATGGTAATATAAGCCTAATAAATGTAAGCTAGAAGCAAGCCTAATATCGAAATTCATAGCCCCAGAACTTGAAAGGGTCTCTAATAATGTAGTGGGTGCATGCAAAATTTTTAAAAACATCTTACGAGTCACTCTGTATAATATGCTAGAGATCATATTGCCCGCATAAAATATTTATGCTAATAGAATTATGTTGATTCTGGCTGCTTTTGAACAAGAATTGCAAATTAGTCATGCTATCTATTGGAAAGATGGTATCGCTATTTTTCACTATAATAATATGCTTGATAACATCGGTGGATACATGAGTCAAGTTATGCTATGGTTTCATGGTTGTTTAGGTTTGTTATTCAAAATATTTGTACATAAATCTATTAACTTTCTGGATAAACTTGGTTCCTAGAGTATTCAAATAAGATGATAGTAGGATTTCGTTTGAAGAAGGAGAGCAGTTGGCTTCTTTCAGATTAGATAAGAGACTCCTTAAGGGTAACCAGTTCAGACCTGAAATATCATTTAATAGTTTCAAAATCGCCCTAGAATGATATACTACCCCCTATTCTCTTAACTGTGGTATATACAAAAATTCAAACCCCCTAGATAGTCATGTTATAGGGAACACGGAGGACAAATCATTTTAGGTAGCTTCCAAACCACCAAATAGCGTATTGTATTACCACGAGAGCAGAATATTCATAATAGAATTTTAGTGTAATATCCTTAAAATTACACGGAATGTATGATAAGCTTCCTGTTTGTATTTGAGTTTTGCCAAGTAGAGGCATTCCCCACTCTAAAAGTATAAATAAGTTTTTTGTACGGGCCTACATATAACTAAATAATTTCATTTCTTGTATCTTGTATATGGCAAATAAATTTTGAATTGAAAAAAAAAAATCTGTTCTCCTATATAGGACTGCTATCGTTGCACCAGTCATGGGTTCGATTCCCGTTCCATCTATAATTTTTCCTCAGAGCGTAAAGAAGTATTTAGTTATATTCTCTCTGATCATGATCATCCTTCACCTCATTACCCATGCACAAGTATATATACTTATGTGGGAATCATCCGCAAAAAAAGGTATACTGTAAGGTTAACAACTGATTAGTGAATGATGTTTGTCTATTTTCAGGCAAGTATAAATAGGTTGTCTATAATACTGTACTGTATAAATACTGATCTACAAATATATATTTATTTTACACATATAGGTATACTGTGCTGTAACTCATTTATAGATAATGTTCATCTATTCCCATGCAAGTACAGGTATATTCTACTGATAAAGTTTCAAGTAAGAGTACAGAGGTATTCAAACAGCATCTCCATCTCAATAAATCAAACCAGCATCCATCTAAAGCTGGGATCTCTTTTGACACACATACCGGTCGGCCCTATGTTTACACCATTATATACAGGCGGTGACGAAAGACCAGCGATAAAATTTCACATTTTACAATCAACATAAAATCGAATAGTTATAGCCGTTAATAGCCAAATACATGAGCGTCTCTCTTTCAACTTGATTTGTTTGATGCTCAGGCTTCTAGGCTTAGGATATGGATGCTTGAAACTTAGGCTGACGATTAATTAATTTGAAGGAGGCTCGTCAATAACTTCTTAGGCTTAATTTCTGTGGAAGGCTATAATAACCGTACGGTACTCTTTGTAATGGATATGCGGTTTGGAATAATTTGTGTATGTTTCAGTGGGTCAATGAGTTGATTGTGTAAGGTTACGAAAATTATCTTGATAATTCAGGATTCCATTGATATCAATTGCGTTCCTCAAAATATTGCTATTATTATAATATTCTAAGTACATTATAATTTTCGCAAATTCCCACATTCATAATTTAGGATTTCATTAACTTCCAGTACTTTTATCAAAATATTTCTGTTATTAACATTCCAAGTAAATAATGATTCATTTAGGTTGACAAATGTTGTATGAGATTATGCTGGTATTGATATTTAACTAGTTAGAGATATTCTATCAATTTTATGGGTTAACATTTTCATAAATTCAAAGCTCGATTGATAATTAGAAGATATTCCATCCAAAATATTAGTCATTATTGACGTTAATTGCTTTGTCATATCTTTCACTATGGTTCAACATTCCTCAACTCAGACTGTGTATGATTCGTGTATAGTGTGATTGAAATGTTACTGAAAACTATCTCTTGATATTATTTTATTGAATAATATAATGATTACCTCGATTTTATTATTTTAAATGATGTAAATATTCAACTATATATAAGTTATGATCAAATTTAGAAAATTTCATATTTAAGTGTTATTATTTTAGTTTTTATTAATACCATGAATTTTCCGTGAGAAATTATGTGCCACTAGTTTAAGTATTGTTGTATATTGTATTGTTAATATTGTTGATTGTATTTTACGTGTCATAAGTTTTGAGTGAGTGTAATGGTACATACCTTGCCTTATTTTTTAATATTTATTCAAAAACTGAACGAGTAAAGCTCTCTTTTAATGTATATAATTTATCCAGTACTGTATAATAAAAAACGATTCTGCGAAATGAAGAGTTATATATTTATGTAATAAAATTGCGTTGTTTATGAAATACTTCTTATTTTATTGATCTCAAAGTCACCCTTTAATATAATAACCCAGTCAATATTAATTCGATAATTTGTTTTCTCATATGATGGCCAATTGCAGGAAAAGACAATCAAATTTAACTGCCGTAAAATGACGTCATCTGAAGAGATCAATGCATCGAGCTTCCAATTAAGATCCGTAAAATGACGTCATCTTACAACACTTGAGACTTGATCGGCTTTTCGTGCAATTGGCACCAAGTGTTTTATGGGAATCTCAATAGGATTTCTTATATTTCCAAACTGATTGAGAGAAACCTAAAGGCAACCAAAAGATTTTCCTCTGAATTTTTTACAAGATATTTGACAAGAAAAATTAGACTATTTATAATAATCAGAGATAAATCATTTTTAACTAATAATTTTTTTAATAATAATTTAGATTCAGTACAAAACACTCAACCAAAAGGAATATAAATAGATGATTTTCTATTTCTCAATAAATAATTATTTCAAAAAATATACAACGTACAAAATTTATAGTGTTACTGAATTTGTTTACGAAAAAAAGTTATTGTTGGAAATTATTCAATATTATCACAATATAATATTACGGATTCATCTGTGAAACAAGAGGAATAATATTACTATCACTTCTATCTTCTATCTACAGTGATATTCATTTAATTTGACGCTTGGCGATCAGTAAACAGCTGATGTTACACAGCTTTGACACAATACTTAACCTAATAATGCTGAATCTCACAGATTATTGCAAAGACTTTAAAAAGGTATTTCAATAAGGTCTTCTTTAAAAAGGTCTTTTAAAGACTTTGAAAAATCTTTGGATTATTGTGTCAAAGCTGTGTAACATCAGCTGTTTACTGACCGCCAAGCGCCAAATTAAATGAATGGCAATTTATTGATTAGAGTGTATACTATGATACTTGATTATCGAAAAATAAATGAATACAGGTAAGTGTATCAATACAGATACTTTAATCAATGCAGGTAAGGAGATCTATTGTATCTGGTAACATAATTTATCATTATCATTGAATCCTAGTAAATTGAAGCTCCAATAACCGACTTTTATCCAATTGACTTTTAGCTAATTGACTGTATCCAATAATGTATTCTAATTTCTCTTTTATACCATTTATGACAATTCATTAACTTTCCCGCGCCTAAAACCCTAAAAATTAAGAACTGAAAACTTTAGACTGGATATGCCAATGCCAGCGTGTATACAAGACATTTTGAAGGCCCGTTGAAAGTGAAATGCTTTATAATGGTACAGTAGAACTCCAATTATCCGAACTCCGACTATCCGAATCGCCGATTATCCGAATCACTTTCAGAAAAGAATTTGTCCAAAAAACGTCTAAGTCTAACGGATGAAGACCGCAAAAAAGCTTACATTGACGGAGATGTTTAAAAAACAATGATTTTTATTTCTAAACTTGTACATAAATACATTTTATTTATATTTAAAATATGTGAAAATATCATGTTTCTTTCATTTAATTCAATAAAAAAATAGTGCAATATCAAAACGTAGCTTTTTTTCTCTCCAATGGCAATTTAAAAAAAAAACTCCGATTATCCGAATATTTGATTATCCGAATGGGTCCCGGTCCCCATTAATTCGGATAATTGGAGTTCTACTGTATTCAGTACAGTAACCCAATAAAATAAGTATTAATAAGCTCTCATTCACAAGTATCTCATTCAAATTTGACTTCTGTTGTGATTGATGAACGCAGATTCCCAATCTGGGAGATGCAGATGATTGATGGCTTGACGGACAAGCGACAATATTATAATATCGTTTGTATTCTTGTTACAATAAAAATAAACGCACTGGGAACCTGTTCTCCTACTCTTCAAGTATATTCACAAGAATAATATTATTTCACTTTTCCACTCCGATAGACTACACTCTTGAGAACTTGTTCTACTACCTACCTGATATCATTCATAAAGTTGGACATTCATTCATTCACTCACTGGCGACAGAGGGGAGTTATAAGTGGGGAGAAATTAGAAGGAGAAGGTGGAGAAGAAGGAGAAGGAGTAGTAGAAGTCGAAGATAGAGAAGAAGAAAAGGTAAAAAAGGGGTAGGGAGGGAAGGAGGAGGAGAAGGAGGGGAATGAGAAGAAGTAGTAGATGGAGTAGAAGGAGGAGAAGAGGAGAAGGAGGAGAAGGGTGAGAAGGAGAAGAAAGAGGAGAAGGATAAATAAAATCAAGCACATTTTATAAATGAAAATTACCAATTTAATCTAACAATGTTCAAGTCCAACATAATTGATACTGTAATAACAAAGTCAATACTTTCGTTAATATCATTTTCCCAAAAAATACACATATTCAATGAATAAAGCACACAATTGCGAAAAAACAATGTATAAAAAACAAATGTGGTAACGATTATGTTACTCAATCAAACAAAGATTTATCAAATCTTTTTATTAATGAGATAAATCACCTTTTTATTCCTCTTCTATTTCTCTCAATCCGTCTGCTTCATTCTCTTGTTCTCCTACTTTACTTTTTCTTCTTTTTCTTTTCCTCTCACCTCTCCCCCCCACTACTTACCTTTTTCATTTCACGTCTCCTCCCAACTGTCCTTATCCTTCTCCTCAAATCATCTCTCTTCTTTCTTAAACAAACTAAAACGCTAAACCCATCCTGCTGCGAACAGCCATCACACAATAAATGAACACAAAAGACAAAACAACTAAAAATATATCACACAATAAGAGAAACTCAACGAACTTAACAACTAAAAAACTCCTCATTCACAGTTAGTGAGTCTATATTGTGGTTATTAAGAGGCGTTATGGAGATTAGGGGGGCATTTAAGGTAGCCAATACATGCTCACTAACCAACATAATAAATAAACAACTTGGAAAGAAAGAAAAATATGATAATAAAGCAGTGTAGAAAGGGAGAGAAAAAGTGTGTAAGTTAGAGAGATAGAGAAGAGGCGAGATAGAGAAAGAGAGAAACACACATGATATTATTGTTGTTCAGCTACTCGTAATTCAGGTGTCACTTTTCAACATAAAAAGAGAGAAAAAGATATGGGGATTGAGTGATTGAGAGAGAGAATCGTTGTATTGTTGGTCTCGTAATTCAGGTGTCACTTTTAGTATGGGGGGGAGGAATAGGTACCCATAGTTTCAGGAAGGGTGGGGGGATGGCTAAGAAGTTTTGAAGTCTCTGTTCACTTCACAAGGGTGTGAACACTCGTTTGAATTATTTATGATTCCAACTTATAACAGTAGAGCTCATGTAGTGAGTGAAATTCTAGGTGTGGTCAGAATAATGTCTACTATCTGTCTTTGTTTCTTGGAGAGGTGGAAGACAATAAAAAAATAGAAGAAAAAGAAGGAGTGAAGTGAAAAACGTTACACAGTAGCTGCGTAGTGGTCTGAGCTGCCTACGCCCGGTCATAAAAAACGTCGGGAATAATGCGCCGAGTGGTAATTTTGTTCAGTTTTTCTGTTTCACTTGAACTTTTTCAGTCTTCCTTCAGTTTGGCTGTGTCAAAATTCTTCTTATTTTGTTCTCTACTCAATAATGCTTAGAAAATGTTGAAATTCTACGATTTCAATTTAAACATCACAATTCTGGGAGTCCCCCACTCTCCCATTATGCCTTCTATTCTATAATGATTTCACGATGTTGAAACTCTTCAATTTTGAATTGAACTCTTACAAATTTGTGTGTTTTCATGGGATTGTTTATTAGCTAGTTTACTGATAATGAATTACCTCTTTACAGCTTTATACAATGTTTAAAGTGTTTGTTAATTAATACGCTAGTGGATGATTCTTAGGCTAGGCGTACACCGGTTAGTCAAAACAAGACAAGACGACATTAGTCACGTTTAGTCACAGTAATTCACATAGCTGCTTATAAAGCAGCACACACCGATGCAATGACTAATCGGTGTGTGTTGCTTCATGAGCAACTATGTGAAGTACTGTGACTAACCTCGTCTTGTCTTGTCTTGACTAACCGGTGTACGCCTAGCCTTATATACTACACTTCAAATTTTATGAAAAAACTGAAATGACAATATTCCATTCTCAATCCAGTTTTCTCAGCGAAATTCCCCTTTATTATAAGATGTAGTTTTATTGTATTCATATGTACACGAATCCAGTTTAGACTCAATTCAACACTGAAGATGATGCCATGAGCATTGAAACTTGAGTATCTTTTTAAATCAAATTTCAAATCAAACTTATTTGCCATAAAATAACAAAACAAATCGACAATATATTCATATTTATGTATGTAAGTATCACAATTATATTAATATATTCATTGTGAAATAGACAACATTGCGTTCATTCTTTTACCTAAGACTATGCGTACACTGGTTAGTCAAGACAAGACAAGACGAGATTAACGTTTAGTCACAATACTTCACATAAATGCTTATGAAGCAAAACACACCAATTAGTCATCGCATCGGTGTGTGCTGCTTCATAAGCAACTATGTGAATTACTGTGACTAAACGTGACTAATCTCGTCTTGTCTTGTCTTGACTAACCGGTGTACGCCTAGCCTAAGATGTATTTGCTCTATAAACAGTCCCCAATACTCACTTAGCTAAGCAAAGGATTTATTATTGCTCACTATTGTTTTATTAGTGACTTCCCTGAAATCATAAGACTCCATGACACAGGCCCAGCATTCACTCAGCTCGGCAACAATTTATTATTGTATTTTGAAATTATTAATTATAGTAATCTCGATATTGAGGGGGATCAATATCCTAATGATAGGTTTGCCAAAATGGGATGATAGCCTGCTGAAGGCTACTGATTCATGATAGCCTACCAGGCACCACAGATTAGAAACCGGTGTGCTAGATCAAGCCCAACATAGGCTATAGCCTACTACTGGTGGTAGCCTAATTGAATTTTGACCGGGCAAACTGATAACTTACGAAGGCTTACTCTGGATGGCGCCTTGGAAATTTATTGACAGACCTTTCTACTGTCTTTCTACAGAGTGTCTCAAAGAGATACTAGTTCGAGCACAATTTTCTATACAAATTCCAGTCTGAAATAGGCTAATCAAGTAAAATATTAAAGCACAGTTGAAACAGAGAAAGTATTTCAATTCTCCATATCCTTGTTACATAACCAGTAACTGTAATAATTGCCTTCATTGAGATTAAATCAAAAAGGTAGGGCTCAGTTAGTATAATGGGCTTTGCATTAAACTGCACTACCATCTTACTATTACATTGTTTATGATTATAGGTAGGTTAGCCGCCTTCCTCTCATTAGCCCACAGAGCTGGAATAAAATAATAATGATGATGATAAAAAACTTTGCGGGGGCTTATCTTTTGAAAATTTTCAAAGTTTATGGGTCAAGGGGGGGTTAGGGGTAGGCGTGGGCCCCCATTGTTTGCGGCGGCAGCTGAAAGAGACATTGTGTGCATTGTTAGTGTGCAAGAATAATTAGCGGCCATTTTGTAGCCACAATGGCAAACAGTTTCACATTATTTTCATTGTTATTATCTTGTTATTTTCATTGTTGAAAAGTGAATTTTGTTGTCCTCGAATTGCTGTCTACTTTGCGTTGTTCTTATCAACTTTGTCGGTTTGAATCGTGGAATTTTGTTTGATAAATACACCAAATTTGAATTAAAATGAATTACTTATCCAACCAAGTTATCTAACTAAAGAAGAAAAACGAGGAAAAGAGGATTGAGAAAATGGAAAGAAGATGTGATAAAGGAAATGAAGGAACAGAAGAAGGAAGTGATATTCATTAAACTTGGCGGATGACATTAGATAGGTAGATAGAGAGATATTATTTCTAGACGTAGTTGATGACCATAGAGTCAAAAATATAATATCACTCTATCTGTTCATCTATCTAATGTCATCCGCCAAGTTAAATGAATATCACTAGAGCAGTGAATCTTGAGATCATGGGAAAAAGTTAGAAGAAGAAGAAGAAGAAGAAGAAGAAGAAGAAGAAGAAGAAGAAGAAGAAGAAGAAGAAGAAGAAGAAGAAGAAGAAGAAGAAGAAGAAGAAGAAGAAGAAGAAGAAGAAGAAGAAGAAGAAGAAGAAGAAGAAAGAAGAAGAAGAAGAAGAAGAAAGAAGAAGAAGAAGAAGAAGAAGAAGAAGAAGAAGAAGAAGAAGAAGAAGAAGAAGAAGAGAAGAAGAAGAAGGAGAAGAAGAAGAAGAAGAAGAAGAAGAAGAAGAAGAAGAAGAAGAGAAGAAGAAGAAGAAGAAGAAGAAGAAGAAGAAGAAGAAGAAGAAGAAAAAGACGAAGAAGAAGAAAAAGAAGGAAGAGAAAGAAGAAGAGAAAGAAGAAGAAGAAGAAAAGAAGAAGAAGAAGAGAAGAAGAAAGAAGAAAAAAGAAGAAAGAAACAGTGTTGGGTGTCTTTTGTTTATTATCATCGTTTCTCTGTCAACATCTCTGTTTCTTAATTCCTTTGGACATGTTCAGCTGCTGTTGTTGAATTTTTAATGTATTTTTACCGGCTTTCTAATGGCGTTTAATAGCCTAATAATTCTTGTGACTCTAAATTCATGCTGATTTGGAAATTTGAGTGGGTCTCGAATAAGAGTAGGAGCTCCTACCGAATTCCGGTATACTTGGATAGCGATAAATATGATCTGTAGATCTACAGATATGATGGAATGTGGATATGACCTCCTCAGTCGTAAGAGCGCGATCAATGTTTTACGTCAAATTTAATGCAATAAAATAACCTTGAATAAACAGCTGACTTGCTGAGGCATCCACACACTAGACAAAGACTATTACAGCAAACCAATACATGTAAGAACTATACCTAATCAGCTGATCCAATCAAGTTTATTTTATTGGATGTGATTTGATGGAGAATTTAATCGTGTAAATACGGCTCTAATAGCTTTCGAAAAGCGCCAGAAATATCCGTTGTAGTATACAGTTTGGGACGCAATTTTTAAGAGAGAAATAGATTTGGATTTCGCCTAGTATAAATCTCTATTCCCTCCTCCATCTCTCCTCCTCCTCCTCCTCCTCCATAAATCCAATTTCTCACCATCATTAATCTTATTAGTAGAATAATAAAGATATATTCATCAAATATTAATGATATTTCAAATAAAAAATTAAACGAATCAATTTAACCGCCAACGTTAAATGCTGGTTTCAACTACATTTTTAAAATGAAATTCTAAGTAGTAGATGTGATTATTACTTATTAACATTTTTTCAATCGAAAATCCAAGTTATTCATTATAATGTTTCATATTAAAAACTCGAAATTAGAGGATAATTAGCTGGTCGCGAACACCTTCCATGATGAAATTCCAAACAGTAGACTTACAAATTATCACTTATTTATAACTTTCAAATTAAAAATCAAGCAGTAATTGGGTTCTTTAAAATGTAACCTACAACAAAATTCTACCCGGTAGATCATAGGTTACCCATATTTTTAAAATCCCATTACATTTCGTGTACTGAAAGCAATGTTTTGAACACGCAAAAATGTTCGAATTTGAGATCTCTTTTAGGAGGAACTTTATTAGGTACGAAGAAGATATCCAATGTTACTATAATAGAGTGAGGTACCGTATCTCAGCAAGGTGGAAGATTAAAATGATAAATTAGGGCCATTTAAAGCTTTATTTAGTGCTATCACGCGATGAAAAAAGAGATGGAATGGTAAAGGGGAGGGGGGACGATGTGGAGAAGAGAAGGAGAAGGAGGAGAAGAGAGAGAGAGAGAGATTTAGTTGAGATTGTGGCTTGTTTATGCGGTGAGAACATTTTAACATGGAGCATTCATCATTGGATACTAAATGAATGGTTAGTATAGAGATCAGTGTTTCCCCCCTTCTCCCCTGACAGGTTTAGGGTCCTCAGCTCCAGGGCCTATCACGAAGATGCTCTTATTTTTGCCTCTTGTGAGAGAAATTTTCTCATTTCTTCTAGGAATACATCGAAAAAATATTTTAAAATGTATTAATAACTTATAAATTTCGAATAGTCGTATAGAAATAATTGATTTGTATTTCCTAGAAATTGAGGCTGATATTGTTCGGATTTAGTTATACGAATACTTAATAGTTATAATAGTTATAGGAAATATGATAGGAAATATAATAGTTATATGAAAGGAATAAAATAGTTCTAGGAATAGCACTGGATTCATCATGAGTTTCTCACAAATTTTGTAAGAAGTTTAACATTCCATATCGATTAAAAAGACTACAAGTTGTCACAATCATAATAATTTGTTAAATAAAATATTGAGATATAAAATTCGCTTTCACATTTATCATCAATCTTTGGTATACTGAAACAAACTCAATGAGCAACAGAATACAAACTATGGATCGTGAAATGCGATTGGTAGTTGAATGACCAATCAAGGTGAACGCCTGCCATTGGCCAAAACAAGCCACGCCCATAGAGGACGTGGGAGGAAATTGTCTCAGCCAATAGCAGCAGTTCTCTTTGAACTACCAATGGTACAGCTCGGCATATATTCTGCTGCTTAATATACTTTAGTATTAGTCTACCAGAGATAGATAATGGTGTAAAAGGCCTAATTTATAAGGGTTTGTGAGAAATTCTAGTCTTTATATTCGAAAAAATATTTTTTCATCAATTTCCAAGCTTTGAAATTTATTATGAATTATTTCTATACTATAAACATTAAATTTATTCCACTTATAGATAGATCCTCATTTTCAGTTTCCTATAGGCCTACATTTACAATTTTGGCATGAAATACTACAGCATTGCATAATGATTATACGACAGAAAGCAATCCTGTAGATGCTCACAGCCAATAGAATACCTCCTCTACACGTCAAGTGACACAGAGCATAGACATGTAGATACAAATAGAGTGGCCACAATAAAATGTGCAATGCACTCCATAGAGTACAACCAGCTACAACTCTAATAATTCAGCTCTCAAACTATTGTACGTCCAATCACTGTTTAACATAGCAGCGATAAACAGGACTCTATCAAGATCGAATGCTACGTTTTAATTAAATGCAGGCTGAAGATTTATACAAGCATCCATAAGACGACACAAAAACATACAGAAATACTTACACACTGAGACCCAAATACATGTGGAAATATATACATAGAGGCCCAAATACATGTATATGTTATACTGATGATTATCTGCAACCAGCCCGCAGGCCTAGGCCCCCTCACAGTAAGTTATAGCTCTATGTAGATATGGATAACTATCCTATTAGCCACCCAAAGGCTATAATCAGCACTCCAAGCATAAGCTATAACCCGTTGTTTATATCTATAGATGTCATTTGATAGCAAGCAATGACTTATTGCCAGTGTTTTTAGTGTGGTGAGCCTCTCTGTGAGGCAATGCAATGCACGTGATATATTATGTTATTTGTATTCCGAGAAGTTTTTATAACTGTGATTCATACACCACGCTGAATGTACTATAGCGGTGTGTACTATGGTGATTATATCTGTTTAGTGTGACTATATAGTGATGGAAATTGTGGTGAGTATACCTATACAGTGAGCACTTCCCACCCGCACTGGAATAAGTTATCTGCGGGTTTATTTATTATTTATAAGGCTGCACTTATTTTCTGACGACTTATTGATACTGAATTAATTTCAAGAAATGAAAGAGATGATCTTCAAACCTCGAATATGATACGCCACGGGAAACGGAGCCAACGTAAAATCTTGGATGATTTAATCGCTGGGTGAACTTGTAGAGGTAACTGGAGAAGTGAAAGAGAGGAGGAAGAGGAGAAATGAGAGAAGAGAGATTGAGAAGAAAAGGAAGAGATTGAAAGAGGAAGCGAGGGAAGAAAGTGTATGGGAGAAGGAGAGAGTTGAGGAGAGTGCATAGGGATGAAAAGGAACATGACGAATGAGCATAAGAGGAGAAGGAATAGGAGGAAGAAAGGAGAAGAAGGAGTGAGAAGATAAGGAGGAGAAGGAAGGGGAGGAAGAGAAGAAGGACAAGGAGTAGGAAGAGGAGGACAAGAGAAGACCGAGGAGGAGGAGGATCTAGAAGATTTAGAGATTCAAGATTCAGATCTCAATACTCTCAATAGGATGACTATCTTCTTGTCTTAGCTTCAGGTGGTATAAAACACCAATAACTATAGTTATACAATTATTGTTAGAGTCCTCGAGTTATATACTACAGTCCAACAATATAGGTATAATAAATTAAAGTGCAGACTGCAGGATATATGCTGAATTAGTTGAGATGTAAATTTATTTCACGTGAAGTCTACCAGGTAGATAATAATTGTATCTGGTAAATACATAAACTCCGGTAGCATACAAATAATCTACTTCAATGTCGGCTGTGATTTATTCGCAAAAATTTATTTCTGTTTTTCAGACTTCGATGTATCGGATTACACCTTTTGATATGTGGGAGAGCAGAGCAGGTTGCTGGAATATTTTACAGCATTTTGAACTGGACTTATGATTTATTTCTTTGTTTTTATGACTCGAACAAGGGTAAATCATAGTGGATTACCACAACCTTTAATTTAAAAAGCATGTGTTGCCATTATAAATCAGTAAGAAAATAGGTGAGTAGGAATATTTTCTCAGCAAAAATACCAGAGTGGTTGGATAGTTGTAGAAAATAACGAGCAAAACATTATTTAGGAAACGAAAATAAAACTTCGTACAACTTTATTGGTTTGGAGACCCTCAAAGAAGATCACCTCGCCTTTTCTTATATTCTATGAGATACATGGTGGTCCTACTGATCAAGGTGGGTTCCAAACCACCAGGTGAGTGATGAAACAGAGACACTGTATTTTAATTGAAAAATTTATTGACATGTTATGATTTGAGAAATAAGAAAATTCAAATAAGTAGCTGTTATATTTTCAACTTCTTAACGAAAAATAAAGGATATTTGGTGAAGAAAATTTATTTAAAGAAAAATAGGCTACTCATTTGGAATAATAAGTAGATATCATTCAGCTTTTGTTCTCAAAGTAGGTATTAGTGATTCAGTAATATGATATGGAATAGCCTGAATTTGGTTAGACTATGTGAATTGAAAGAGGGATAGTTCGATGCTTAAAAATAAGCCTCTTTTTTATTTTTGATCGATCGCCTTTTCTCTTCAAATTACTAAATGTTTTCAACTGATGTAGTTGAATGGATTAATATATCGATAAAATAATCGACAAAATTCCAAAATAGAGCATTATTTTAACCTTAATCAAAAGTACGAGAATTTATGATAGGAATAATAAGCAGAAAATCGAAAATAATATATAGAAAATGGATTGTTAGTTCGTTGATTTGTTTAAAAATGATGGAATCTTTCAAAATTGATTAAATTTACTTTTAAAAGATGCCTGTGACTAAAACCTAATAACTATTTTCCAATAATAAGATAATTAAACGAAAATTCAAGTTTTTCTGAACGGATTGATGTATAATTTCACTCATTCACACGTGTTTTACTATTTTAAATGATTTTTTGAAAAAATCATTGCAGCGCTCCGCGTTGCGTATCATCTAGCACTAGAAAGCTTTTGGAAGACCGAGCGAAAAAGCATTGGAAAGATAGGAGAGTTCCGCGAAGAGCTGCTCACTTGATACACTCTTTGTTCAAGCGTATCATTCACGCTAGAGCTGCTTGGAAATATCTGGGATTTAACATGCGTTTAAATGGGAGTGGAATAACATTGCGTGGATGGGAGGATCAAATCGTTCCGCACAGAGCTGCTCGCTTGATACGGAAGTTGTATTCTTAGCTTATGAAGCCCAAATATTATTCGAATTTTAAGTTGTTTCACTTTATATTCTTTATTTATATCAAAATAATCAGTACTTTCCGGATGCATTGTTTTCTTACCTTATACACCCCATGTTATACAATTATACCATAATAAACAATATTGAGTGAAATTCATACAAGTTCATAAGTGCATCCAATGTAGAATAATACTGATAATACATGTAACTTATAAATCACGTTATACAGGAGAATCTCCTCTAATATAGGGGTTTCTTTTTCCATATAACTCTTCAAGAGTGTAAAACGATATTTTAGGAGCGAATCGCATGTATTATAGGTTACAAGATCATCTAATATTACTTTATATAAATTAGTACAATAACAAACATTTTAAAAGCTCGATAACTAACCTAGGATTTTTTTTAATGCAGTTAAACAAAAAAATTGATTAAATGCTATTTTTAAAATGAAGATACCTCAAGTATGATTTTCTTCTCAAGTTATGTTGTAGGAATTATAGCTGATTCTATAAAAAATACGGAGCCTGTAAATCGTGTGTTTCAGTAGTGGATTTTAGAAACTATTTTTCTACGTATAATTTGTATCATTGCTCTGGAGAGTTTGTATCATTGAATGATACAATTTGCAGCACTGATCTGCTGTTTGCAGCACAATCATTTTCGAATGCAATTCATGCTGATGATACACAAGCCAGAAACAAAACAATTGAATCAAGTGCAACAATAGGTTTCAATCAAATAAGCTGTGCTTCACAGAATTGCACAGCTAGTTAGCTAGCAACAATATTGGAAACTGAGTGGCTAGCAACAGCTGGAATCTATTCTCACTTCTGTAGAATGATAAATAATCATATATATTTGGATGCAGTTTGAGCCAGTAGACCAGTTGCATCAGGTGCAGCAACAATGCAATCAAATGCAGCTGAATTGCATTTGACTATCTCTTGTTAGCCGAGATGGAATTTCGAAGGTAGGTAGCCTACACCACGAAACGTCCAAGTCACGTTCCCATCTTCCCATTTCCAATCTGTTCTATCACCTTCCACTTCCATTATTAATTTTTTCTACATCTCATTCTTCTTTTCCTTATTCTTGTCCTCCTCCTTTCCATCTTCCTCCTTCTCCTCCTCCTCCTCCTCCTCCTCCTCCTCCTCCTCCTCCTCCTCTTCCTCCTCGACCACCGCCTCAACATTAGTATTTTGCTATTATCTCTGTTTAAGCTTTCGTCAGTCTTTTTCCACAGGTCTGTACTTTTCCTTAATATTTTCACTGTTATCTTTTTCCGTAGCTCTGTAATTTTCCATTGCTATTTTGACTATTATCTCTGTGTAATCTTTCGTCAGTATTTTTCCATAGCTTGGTAATTTTCCATTAATATTTTCACTGTTATCTTTGTGTAATCTTCCGTCTGTACTTTTCCATAGCTCTGTATTTTTCCATTAGTATTTTTCTATTATCTCTGTTTAATCTTTCGTCAGTATTTTTCCACAGGTCTGTAATTTTCCATTAATATTTTCACTGTTATCTTTGTGTAATCTTCCGTCAGTATTTTTCCGTAGCTCTGTAATTTTCCATTGCTATTTTGACTATTATCTCTGTGTAATCTTTCGTCAGTATTTTTCCATAGCTTGGTAATTTTCCATTAATATTTTTGCTATTATCTCTGTGTAATCTTCGGTCAGTATTTTTCCGTGTTTCTGTGTTTCTGCCCTAGCATTTTACAAGAATTCAAATTCGGATTCATCACCCAAAAATTCACATGAAATTTGTCGTGGTTGAACATAAAATTTTACATATTTAGACGGAAGCAGAGAATAATTGCAATGCATGAAATGATCCCCCACTCCTCATCACTCCCCATCTCCCCATCAACCCTACTTCTCTCCACATCCTCATCCTTCTTCTTCACTTCTAATTCTACTCTTTTTCTGAATTCTATTTTCGCCTTCGTCTCTGATCTTCTTCTTTACCTTCGGCAACTCCTTCTTTTTCTAGTTGTTCTTCTTCCTCTTCTCCTTCTCATTCTTCTTCTCCTCATCCTCCTCCTCCTCCTCCTTCTCATCCTTCTCCTCTTCTTCCTTCTCCTTTACCTCCTCTTCCTTCTGTCTTCTTCTCATACTTCTTCCCTCGACCTCCTCTTCTTCCCCCTCTACCACCTTTTACCATCTGTTTCATTCATTTCCCTCACTTATCCCCATATTCTCTCTCCTTCTTCTATTCTATCTCAGTTCTCCAGCTCTTCTTCTCCTCTTCCTCCACTCGCTTCTCTTCCTCCACCTGCTCCTCCCCTCCCCTCCAAATTACTCTAATATTGAATATCACTTGGATATTATTATTTTTCTCACACCTCAGCAATATGCTACTGACCTGACCTAACTCAATTCCTCTGTGATAGATCAATTGCAAGAGAATAGCAATATGGTAGAAGCAATTTTCAAATAATTCGAAAGCAATCAGGTGATTTCCATATTGTTAAAAGTGCTTTTCAGACTTCACAACTGTCTGCACGTTCGCCTATCATTTGCTCGCTTCCAAGTTACAGCAGGATCCGTTTAACTCATATATGTCGTAGTTAGTCCTATGCAATCTCGCAGATTATTGAAAAGTTATGAATCGACTCCAACAAAAATCAGAATTACTGGATCAGCTTGAAAAGAATTGATCCTGCTATTTGAATCGTACTGAATTATTATGTTAATATGTTAGTAAATTGTTTGTACAATTGTTTGTATCAAGTTCATTGCTAAATAATGAGACACAGACCTCTAGTACATAGGTGTAGTCTACATGTTGAAAAATATATTTTGGATGCGAGGTAAATTAGAAATAATATTGAATATTGAGATATATAAATATGTATTGAATATTTTATTATATAGAGAGGAATATTGTCTTGAGAAGTATGATTGCATTTAGTTTAGTATGCATGCTGATAATTTGATAAAGCACGACTCATTTTAGTTGGCAGCGTGAGTGAGATGGGGAAATCATTCTATACTTTCTAAAACATTCTCTTTTCCCTCTTCTTTTCACTTCTTTTCTTTTCTTTCGTCTTTGTTCGTCTTTTTTCGTCTTCTCTCCTCTTATTTCCTCTTTATCTCTCTTCTCTCCTCTTCTTTCGTCTTCTTTCCTCTTTTTCTCTTTTTTCCTCTTATTTCGTCTCAATTCCTCTTATTTAAGCGTCTTTCCTCTTCTCTCCTTTTCTCGAATTCCCTCTTCCTCCCTATTCTTTCCTGTTATCTCCTCTTATTTTTCCTTCTTTTCTCTTTAACTAGAGATGCATATACTTGTTTTCTGCATTATTGATGTGTATGTCTTGTGTATTAGTTACCTTACAGCTTTACTAAAAATTCAAAGCTATTTTATTAAATGGAATTCGATGGAAAAATGAATATCGACTTCAAACGCTTTTGAATAACCGGTGCACATTTTGATGATACCTGTTTTATTAGAAGAAGATCATTTCGATGATATACCTGTTATATTAGAAGAGGACCATTACTGGAGCATTTTTGTAGAGCATCTCATTCCAGTATTACAGGGAAAAATCGGCAAACATATCAGCGTCCACTCAATGTGTGGTATAAACGTAACTTATTTCCTACCAACCAAATGTTGTGAGTGATAAATTTTTATGCTAGCTTATAATAAAATTAAGTTATCAAGACAAACATCGTCTAATGTCTCAATAAACGATAATCTCCAATCAAACATGACCGGCGAACATCGATAACTCGGATCAAACAATAATTGGCGATCATTTATGCAGGGAAAATGTTCACTGATAATAATTAGAAAGCAGCCGATTTCAGTTGAATACAGCCTTATTTTGTTGTTGGACGATATTATTACGTTGGCAGATATTCGTAATTTTTCCTCCACCACGGCGTAAATAAGCGATTAAAATTCAAAACTCATTAAATTTCACCGGGCTCTGATTATGCTATAAATTAGTGGCGAATCACTCTTTTAACGAGCCTGTTTAACATGGCTTGTTTTCGGTTCGCCATCGAGAAAAATGACGACTTTATTACTCAATAAAATCTGAACTCAATCACTTAATTGAGGTACGGAAACTCAGTACGAATGGATAGGGCTTGTTATTTCGAGGCAACATCTATTACAATTTAAACGGTTTTTTATTGCATTTTCTGTTGAGTTATACAGATCGAGTATTCAAGGAGTATACAGTACAGAGTAGGCTATACAAAGTATTTTCAGAATACTTTTCATTTTTATTATAGCATAGTTTTGTATTCGACTTTTATTAATATAGTTTTTTTTTATAGATTCAATCCCCCAATGAAGTAAGGTTACAAGGGAAAAACAATCAAACAAATGATAAATAAAATCAAGGAGTAGATGAACTCCTACTCATATAGCAGGATTCTTTTAAATTGTCATAAAACAGCTGATTGATGTACGCTCGTTTACTAACGTTAAGTCAGCCGTTTTATGACAAGTAGAAAGAATCCTGCTATACTCATTTTATGGATAGAATGATATTGCTTCAAGTGTTAAGATCCCTTCATACTATTGACTGAATTTATACAAACGAGGTGATTTTTGCAATGTTGGTCAAAACGAGTTTTCTTCTTTGGACGCCATTTTCCAACAAAAATCATGAATATTATACCATATTGTTCACAAAAATATATAGATTTTACGTATAATCTTAAAAATTATTTTCTACTTTAAAATGGCAGTCGATGAACATGGAGAAAATTTGACCTATTTTAACCTTCAATTGGAAAAATTTATAGGTCATAATAAAATTTCAAGGGTAAACAAAAATTCTAGAAATAAGTAATAATACAATTCTAGTAATATAGTAATTCTAGTAATGTTTATTTTAAATTTAAAATCATTCACACATTTCTTGAAAAATGATTAATTAAAAATAGCGACCGAAGTAGTAAACTGCGGAGTGCCTGTTTCCATGTTGATTCCCAAGGTATTAGGCCAAATTTATTAGGTTGAAGTAAAAATTGATGTTGGGTCGATGATGTAGTATAGAAATACTACTAATAAATAACAAGGAATGAAAATGGTTAATGATATAGCAAATTGTTGTAAGACAACAATTCCTTCCTTTGGTATAAGCAAAAGTGAAAATAAAATAAAAGAATGGAATTTCATTTCAGAATTGTATTTCAGATAGAGCAGCTTCCAACCTTTGACCCTAAGCTCCAATTGCCGCCATAATTCACGCATCACAAATCATTTTCAACATTTCCATCAACAGAACTAATACTATAAAGCCCAGCATAAAGATCAGCTCTTGTTCTGTTACATTATAATAACTGACCTCGCCACAAATTCGTATCAATTGACCCTACAAAGCATCTTGCGTGCGGTAATATTTTAAAACCGCTTGTCTAGAGGTACCCTTTTCGATAATTTACGGTCTCGGAGTTTGTAATGCAACAATCGCGTTGTTTAGGTGATCTTAATGTTGTTAATAACTGAGCATTCATTCGGTGAATTGGGAAGAAAATGTTTCAATACAATGTTATGGACCCATTCACACAAATGACCACACTGTTATTATACAGTCTATGTACAGCAGGATCCGTTTAACTTGTCAGAAAACATATGATCACAATACTTAACCTACAAATGCTGAATCTCGCAGATTATTGAAAAGGTCTTTTAAAAAGTTATTCTTTAAAAGGTCTTCTTTAAAAAGGTCTTTTGAAGACTTTAAAGGTCTTTAAGACTTTTAAGCCTTTTGATTATTGTGTCGAAGTCACTGTTTAATTATTACCAAAACAGCTGATTTCTGACAAGTTAAATGGATCGTACTATAGCTTGATCTATGTGAGTGAATACTGCTCGAATTTTGAAGATCAGTGTTAAGAGGTCACATTTGATACGAAACTGATTCAAAATGGTGGGTGAAAAGTCTGTCTTTAAAGAGCCTAAACAACGATACATTATTGTGTTTGATTAATAATAAAAAAACCATATTTCAGTTCTATTTTCGGTTATTTTATAAGGTTGAAAAAATAGTACAATCTTGATCAGCTTGTTTATGTTGAGTATTGTCAGAAGAAGTCGTGATGTAACAGACTGTTTGAGTTTTGCGATTTAAATTCAACGAAAAGTGGTGTCGACTTTATCACTTGAGTTTCGTGACACTCGTGTCGTGTCGTGTTGCGTCGTGTCATGTGTCTGATATCACAATACGAAATTTATTGTATATTTTTACGGTGACGAAACCTCCTTACCACCCTCTTGTTTAAACATTTCGAATACAAAATTCAAATTTATTAATACATTGTATTAAAAGGAGTTTCACTATAGTATTGAGATATTATTCAAATTTTATCAGGTAGAATAAAATAGATAGGTAATTCGATAGGGATAAAATTATAATGTCTAATAAGTGAGGATTCGTTGTAAAACACATACGATATTCAGGTGGCCTTCCTACTATCCTTGTGTAGCCTACCTTCAATAAATTCAAATCTATTTTTCTCAATCAATTCTACAGAGTATTAAAGACACTGTAGATTACTCAGCTGGTGCCATTCCAATACAGTATTAGAATACAATGTTTGAATACAAGAAAATATTGAAAAACAATACAATAGAGTTACTAAAAAATAATAAGCATAATTTAATATAAAAAATGATATGTAAGAAGAGAAGAGAAAGCTAAAAAATTGAAAAACAAATAACTAACAAAACAGAAGAAAATCTCGTATTTCAACCATTTAGTACCATTCCACAAATCTAGTTTTATCATAGTGGCGAAGCTTGGTATATACTTATTTGGTCATTTCCTATGGGAAATATACCCGGCGATGACCAAATAAGTATACCATGCTTCGCCACGGTTTTATCATAAGTCTAAGTTTGTTTGTCATTGAATTTTCTTGCTATTTTTATTCCACATTGTTCTCTTCAAGCATTCCTATTTATTTCATCTGCTTTTGTAAATATCAATTACCTTTCCTTGCTATGTTAGTTGTTTGAACCGCCATTGCTGTGATGTTTGTAGAAACCGCCCATTGTGGGAGGAGCTTATCTAGGCCAATGGCAGTCGTTCACCTGACAGGCCATTCAACTGCCAATCACAGCGCTCGGTCACGAGTATAAATTCTGCTGCACTGTACATTAGTTTTAGGTTACCAGAGATTGATAATGGTGTAACAACCGAAACTGCAGTATCTCGTTGTCTTATTAAATATGTGGTTTTGACAACTTCAAGTCTTCTTATTCAGTCCTTTATTTATTTCGGAAATTTCCTATTTTCTGTGATCCTGATTCCTATTTTCTTCAGAATTTTCATTAAGTTATTTTGCTACATAGATTTTTCAGCTCTTTGCATTTTTATCCTCTGACGAAAGCTGATTAAAAGGTTGGAAAAAGCAACCATCTCCAATAGAAACAAATTATCAAAATATTCTACGATTACAAATCTCATAATCCAAAACCACAATCCCTCATTCGTCAAAATCTAGAAGGCTCAAATAATAATCTATCATAATAACTTATCTATATATAGGGAGAAAGTCAATGCTTAACCTCTTTCCTTAATCTTAGCGTTGAAGTAATCCGATCAACCACTTCCATAATCGATTAAATTATTATCTATTATCAGTCTCAATGTATCCCGGCTCCTCATAAGGAGATACTCACTTCAAAATGATAACATTGCCTCTTTTAGATAGTAATTTATCATAATCTAGATCGAAAGGAACGTTATATGGAATGATAATTCAATAAATAGATTGCTACTGGATTATTTCTGAAGAATGTTGTGGATTCATTTCGTAAGTATCATGTAGGTTGTAATTCAAGCCTCAAGCATAATTTTAAAGAATTGCTAGCTACCAGTTTCAGACTCTGATGGGCAACTAAGTAAGATACATATTTCACAAACTCGTAACATATTTTACACATACATTATGTGTATAAAAGGCCTGAACGCTTTAGATTCGTTATTTTTCAGAAGTAGCAGTTGCTTAGAACTTTCGAGCAATAACAAAATACTTCAAAATACTGAAATATCGATTTTTTTACAATTTTTCAGTCAATACCTGTGTAGTCTAAGGCTAGGCGTACACCGGTTAGTCAAGACAAGACAAGACGAGATTAGTCACGTTTAGTCACAATACTTCACATAGTTGCTTATGAAGCAACACACACCGATTAGTCATTGCATCGGTGTGTGCTGCTTCATAAGAAACAATGTGAATTACTGTGACTAAACGTGACTAATCTCGTCTTGTCTTGTCTTGACTAACCGGTGTACGCCTAGCCTAACTGTCTTAAACGTTTTCGAAACATGATGAATTAAACTAGTATTGATAAATTCGTATTATTATTCACAGAATGCATTTAAAGCATATTAGAGTATCTAACGAACGATTTATTGAACGACCAAGAAACCGGGCCTAAGTAACATTTTACAATACCTCTTTCCGATGCTACCAATCTTACAGTAACTGTTTGGCTACTGACCAGGTAATGCACTACTCTCTCTGGTGGCGTTTAGAGAGAAAGAAAAAACAAATTACACTAGCCAAATATTTCTTCATCAATCAAAATCCCGTATGGGCTCTAGACACACACACATATAATTACCATTATAATGGTCAGCGGAGTGGGAAACAGGTTTTAAAGAGAGCCTTCTGCACATGCGCTGCTAAAGGAGTCGGAACAGACATTACAGAGAGAAAATGACGAGAAGAAGAAGAAGGTAAAGAAAAAGAAGAAGAAGAAGAAGAAGAAGAAGAAGAAGAAGAAGAAGAAGAAGAAGAAGAAGAAGAAGAAGAAGAAGAAGAAGAAGAAGGGAAGAAGAAGGAGAAGAATAAGAAGAAGAAGGGAAGAAGAAGAAGAAGAGAAAGAAGAAGAAGAAGAAGGAGTAGTTGGAGGATGAGTGAAGAAGTAGTTTGAAATTGGCGGATGAGGAGGAGGAGGAGTCGGAGGAGGGGGAAGAGTGAGGTAGTCTGAAATTTAATAGCGTAAGTTTCAGGTTGGCCCTAGGAGGTGTTTATCATGTTTGATTTTTCTAGTTTGATGTTGCCAGAAGCCAAAAATCAACACACCCTCTAGGGGGGGATACTGGAGAAATTGATTTTCGAAATTGATAATGATAGCCTTTTTAATAGTAATTGTTACGCGCGAGGGGCGACAGCTCGACAGAGGTTATTTATCGACTCTAAAGTGAATCGATTCGATAATATATCGATGTATCGATGGGCGTGGTGGAGATTGAATGAAGTGGAAGTAGATGAAGAAGGATTTGGAAATTTGAGAGAGAGTGGAAGTGGATTAAGAAAGGTTAAGGAGGAGGAAAAAGGAAGATTGAAGAAAGGATTAATAAGGAAACGGAAAAGGTTTCGGGGATTGGGGAGAAATTTGTAATAGGAAAATTCAGAAAATGCCAGAGAAAGATAAGAATCAATTAATGAGATGTAGGGAATTGAGTCAAGAATGAAAGCAGAAGGTTGGAGAAGGCAAAGGAAAAGGGAAAAAAGCAAGGGGAATAGGGATAGAAGAATAAAGAAGAGGGAAGAGGAGAGAAGAGGAGAAAAGAAGAGGAAAGAAGAGGAAAGAAGAGGAAAGAAGAAGAAAGAAGAGGAAAAAAGAGATAGAACTGGTGAGGTGGAAAGGTGGGTGAGATGATAGAAAAAATGAAATACAGTAGAAAGACCCTTACAAGAATGAGAGTAGAAAGAGGACAAGATTGAAAGTGAAGTTCAGTTGAGAGGAGACTGGTGAAAAGATGCCAAAAGAAGAACAAAAAAGGATAAAGTTTGGGAGGAAAGTAAACAAAAAGACAAAAAAATTAATAAAATGAGAAGAAGACAGGGAGAGTCCAAACTGACGGAGTAGAACGAGAAGCTCAGAATAGAATAGAGAGATGAAAAGGGAAGAAACAAGGACAAAGGGAGATGAACACGAAGAAGGAATGGATAAGGAATACGAATGAAAATGAAGAAGAAAAAGCAAAGGCATGAAGAAAATTTGGGAAGAAGGAGATACGTGGAAGGAATAGGAGAGTATGATGGGAGGCGAGAATGAAGATGCCAATTAGAGAAGGGAAAGATAATTGAGAAAGGAGAAAGAGCATGGAAGAATGAGAGGAAGGAAGAGAAGAGAAATGGGAAACAGAATATGAAAGAGAAGCCAAGAGAAGCCTTGATAATTTGACAACAAGTGAGAAAGTGGCTAAAATGAATAGAGAAGGAAAGAAAAGGAGAAACGACGAGAAAGGAGAAGCAAAGAAGAAATGAATCAGTGACTGTTGTTGACAACTAAAATCGATGGTCTGGCCTGATGACTGATTAATAAATAATATAGAGCGACATTTTTGTTAGAGTGCCGTGAAAATTGGTGGTTTTCTGTTCGACTCCTATCTATAATTACTGTCATTAAGATGATTATGATAATGATGGTGATCATGATCATGATGATTATGACGATGATAATGATTATAGTGCCACTCAACTGCCACTTGGGCGAAATCTACCCAATCTTCTGGTGTGGATAACAAGCTAAAACTTTTACGGTGGGTTTATGAGCTCGAGATTTACTAGTCTACCTAGTTTATCTTTTAGACTCGAGATGATCTGTTGATGGACTGCAATGATATTACTTTTTTACGCCTGGGACGTGAAAATCCCTCTTTTACTTGCTAATCTCGAGCTCATAAACCCGATTTTAAACAATCGGCGCAAAATCCGGGACTTGGCCTCGAACTAGAGATAAACCCGAGCTCATAAACCGCACCTTAGTGTTGGTTAGAGGAACTATTGCTAAGAAAAATGAACCTCGATTACCCTTGAAGATTGGAATTATTTTGTCATCGGAACTTTGTGAATGAATTTCTAATCTAGTATAGCCTTATTCAGAATTGGTGAAAATGATGGAAACGACTTAATATTCCTTATACGAGGATAATTTGACAGAAAATTTGGTCCACCATCTTGGATCCGCCATATTGAATCTTATTTTTATCGATATAAAGAAATTCTTATTCTTAGTCCTAGTCATTAGTCCTGGTACTACCTAATTCTTTGTATAATGTAATAGACGTTTAGATCACTTTCTAAACTTATCTTCTTTCTCACTTAGTTTCATCATTTTCAATCCCATCATCAAGCAAAAGTTATCTCCATATTTGACCATAGAAAAGCCGCCAACTGTTAGATTTGAATCAGATTTCGAATTAATGGACTTTCCTTCGCAAAGCTCAGAACAAGTAGTTAGATTATAATTTATCAAGTCACAAATAAGGCTTGTAATCTGAATAAGGCTTGCAATCTAGGTAGCCTAATCTTCTACAATCTATGATAGTAGTGTTGATCAGTTAGAGTAACGTGATTACCCTTGAGGTATCTAGGCTTGAACTCTTCATAGCTTACTAGAGTTAAGTCCCGTTTTCTTGCAACAAGTATACCGATTCCAACATGTTCAATACAATTTAGAATAATTTGAACAGTTCAGATGGAGATGGATTAGATTCTAGATTACATTAGATTATTTACTCTATTACTTGTCAAATACAAAATACATCGGCTTCAAATCCAGGTTATAATTACCAGTTAACTTACAAGTGTATAAATTTCAGAGTTTCGACCACGTTCAGTTGATTGGAGCAGATCACTTATAGAAGATTGATTTGGTTTCAGGCTTATAACCCACCTCATGAGCCAGTAAATAAGGCCCAAAATTCATAACATTATATACTATGAATCTTATTACATCAATGATAAAAAATGGTATTCCATTGTTGATAAATTGTGATTTTTGAGAGGAATATTATCAATATTTTAAAATAAATTTCATGAATCCTCTCAAAGCTAGAAACCGCATCAGATTGCTGGAACTTCTTTTGTCACATTATTTATCTTAGGTCAACTACAACAATAAACAACTTACAGTTAGGGAAATCTATGGTGGTATTGTGAGATTTCTAGTGTTGTTTATCTGGTGAAATACGGTCTCAACAGCCGTAGAATATTCTTATAGAAATCGACCGTAATAAATGGTGCGGGCAGTCATCGTATATCATTGAAATTATAATGCCAGCTCCACTATATTATAAGCGCGGTTATTGTTATGTCAGCGACATTATGCTGGGCATTCAGAAGAGGAATGGATGGGGAAGAAGAAGAAGAAGAAGAAGAAGAAGAAGAAGAAGAAGAAGAAGAAGAAGAAGAAAACGAAGATGAAGAAGAAAAAAGAATTAGAAGACGAAGAGGAAAAGGAAGAAAATGAAGAAGAAGTTGAGGAAGGAGAGGTGTGAGAGTGGTGAGAAGAGGGGTGGAGGAGAAAGAGGGGAAGGAGTAAAAGGAAGATGAGGAGGAGAGGGAGAAGGAGGAGGAGGAGAGGAGAAAGAGGAGGAGGAGGAGGAGGAGGAGGATGAGTAGGAGAAAGTGGAGGAGGAGGAAGAGACGGATAAATGAGGACAAAGGAGAATAATAAAAATTAATTTAGAGAGAAATGGGATTGTAGATGGAAAGGAGGAAGATACAGAGATGAAGAAAGATTGAAAGAATAAAATGAAGATCAGACAAGAAATGGTAATTTCTGAATACGCTTCACCCCTTTCCCATCCCCCACCTATCATCACGTTACTATGGCAACCATAAATCACAAGCGAACAACAAGTTAGATCACACAATATATAGCACTATATTATACAGGGTGAGAGAGGTCACCATAGTAAAATAGAATGTGCTGAAAAGCATACTAAACAAACATAAAACCACTACGCTCATACACACACACACACTCTTTGTCAGGTTAATAAGAAGTAGAATATTGAGATGAGGAAGAATAAGAAGAAGAAGAAGAAGAAGAAGAAGAAGAAGAAGAAGAAGAAGAAGAAGAAGAAGAAGTAGAGGAAGAACAGGAAGAAGAAGAAGGGGAAGGAGAACAAGAAGAAAACAGGCGATATTTGCAAGTGTAGTGTGGAACAAACAATTCATCCATAAGTTATCTCTGAGCAATGATTACAGTCATTCACAAAACCAACATAGTAATGTACTCTCAGTCATAAATAATAATCTATGAATGGTTACTATTCTATTCTATTCAAGGTGGGAGTCAATATGGGCTTTAGAGACTTGTTTATCGATAGTGCTTTGAATAGAGATAATGGACTGTGAAAATGCTTTGAATTTGCTCTGATCACAACCATGTTACTCTAGCAACAGCTCTAGGTACACTTTTCACTGGTAGATTTGCTCTAGGTTATTGCTCTATGGTAATACGAGTGTTTCAAGAGTATCATCAAACAAAATACTATACAGAATATAATATGACATAGTAATAAGTAAAATCTCATTTTTTCAAAAAATTATTGCATAATTTACTCAGAACATCTCAAACCTAATTTATCCCAACATTCCAAGAATTGCAAAAGTTTGTTGATGCTTGATAATAGCTATTTGTATAATAATAAATTTGCGAAAGGAGATGAAATGTGGCCCAATGAAGCGAAGCCGAATTTCCATGATAATATTTTATTGACCATTAATATAAAAATAAACAGCCTATAATTTGCTTATCAATTTATTCAGGTTAATTACCGTCAAATAAAGTCTAATGGAGCTTGTCTAATGCAGAATTCAGAACTAGCTGCGTTGTGCTTTGCCGACCAATCAGGGGAGAGAGGCGGAGCTTCGAGGCGTGTCTGTAAAAATTGAAGCTGTAAATCACCCAGTAACTGCAGCCATCTACCGGTAGAATTCAGAACTATCTGAGTCATTCATTGCTTGCCTATCACGAGATAGTAGTTTGGAGGCTACATGATTTACAAATTAGGCTACAATAATTCATGGAAGGATTTTAGACAAAGTTCAAGCATTGTTCAAGTATTTTCATTGCTGAATAAATTTGATCGTTCACGTCTCATTTGAAAGATCTCATTGAGTAGATGTTCGATAAGGTCTTACAATTTGAAAAGTTATCATGGAGATGAGGAAGCGAAATATTCTTTCAAATAACTTTCTAACCTCAGCACCCTTTAACACATTCATCTGTATATAATACAAAATACAAGGTGCTTTGCTCCTCAAAATGGGACCAGCTCTACTACAATATTCAAACTACAAAGCTACTTTTGAAATCTCCTAATTCCTTCCATCTTCTAAGATCTACTTTCAATCGTGGGTAGGAGGAGGTGTGAGGAGGAAGGAGGTGAAGAAGATGAAGGAGGAGTAGGAGAATGAGGAGGAGGAGAAGGAAAAGAAGGAGCAGAAGAAGTCCAGTGACCTTTTCTCAGCTGATAGACTGGCGCTATTCAAAATCAAGAAATGTAAGTGATAGTAGCCTAAAGCTGAAGTGGGTGGTGTGAATCATGTATTCCAATTCCATAGTGTTTATATTCAAACTTCATGATGTGTGAGTGTTTTCACATAGTCCAAAATGCTACATAAGCTAATCTCTTGCTATTATACTTTTTCAATATGCACATATAAAGGCTAGCATGAAAAGATGTTTTAGAAAAGGATGCTTATATGAAGGATCACACTCTCAGCAGCGCCTTTACAAATATTCGGTTAGAATATTTTAAATGAGTAGTCCATAGCAGATATCTAATGGTATATTGCATTGAGTCAGAATAAACCAGGCTCCTTGAATTTAGTATACCGCACTACACTCAGATAGTAATTGATTGGAGTTTTCAACACTCCAAAGCTGATAAGTAATCACTACTGCAGGAGCAGGTTAATCACAGTGATTAGCGAGAAAATTGAAATCAACCTATCATAAGGCTATTGATTTATTTCCAGAATACACAACATAAATATTAGTATGAATTTCGGTGGTGCCGTGTCATGAAGGGCCTATTAAACTGCTTCGCTGAACTTCATAAATATACAGTAAATGTTCAACGTAGCAGAATTTAAAAATCAAGAGTTATTTATTAAAGCAGTCATTCTGTATATTCAACGGACAACCACCTCAGTAATGAAAGACAAACTGTAAATTGTGAAATGAATGTTGCTAATTATAAAAATTGATATTTCAAAATTACAGGTTTTATTCAAGTTTTATATTGGAATACATTGGTCACCTCCTGTTCTTGTCTGAGTTGTTTGATGATTGTTGTCGGAAAGAATTTTAATTTTTTGTAATTTATTCATCTTTAATCTAAATTTGTACAAATCAATAGAACATTATTAAATGTTTTAACGTCCAAGTTAAATAGCTCCTCCAATTTTGTACTAACATTGTACGTTGAAGACGGAATGAAAATGAATAGATAATTATGATGATTAGTGAAAATCCAAAAATCATGATGATTAAAAAAATCCAAAGGAGCAAAGAAACTGACATGTATTCATAGCAGTTGATTACATATTGATGGTTGAATGTATTCAACAGAAAAAGAGAAGATAAATATTAGTGAATAATTATTTCTGGAAGACATTATTGTACAATATTATTGTTCACGTTACAAATTCGTTTACTAGAAGTGAAAAAATTCGTATATTAAATTTGCGTGTTAGAAGAAATCACAAAACTCCAATTTAGAAGCCAATTAATTCTAATGAAAGACAAGAGTCATCAAATGCTCTAGTGATTACCGTTTCTAATGGGAGTCTTTTCAAATTTCATAACTAGTTACTGAGACAAGCCATTACTTTTTCACTCCAATTTCCTACAAACCAAAGGCATAATCTGAAAGAAATGATACAGTTATTCAAATTTATGATTCCAAAAAAAAAGGAAAGAGTAAGAGAGTTGCTTCGAGAAGATAGAAGAAATAATTAGTAGAAATTCGAGAAAGATATCCTTAAAAGACAGGGAATATCATTGAAGCACAATAATTATACATGCTGAGTATATGTATTTCTATGTATATGTCTGAATATAATATATGTCTTAAATATCTTTTCATTCGATGAGACTTATGTGTTTGTTTTGAATAAGGCTGTCATAGAGATTCATAAAATGCACCAGTTTATGAATATCCTGCAAGTTGAAATTGAACAGAAACTGTTTGAAGTTGAAGGTATCTTAAACCTATTTACTACCGTAAGGTATGCTATACCAGTTTTAATAGACCTACTGTACAGTAAAGGTTCGGTTTAAGTTGAGTAAAATCAACTGTAACTCTATAATAAATGCACGGTAGTGAATTCTTTGAAAGGTGGATAGGTGATATATTCAGTTAATATAGTTCCCTCTTTATACTTTCAAGGAGGTAGAATGAATGTATCACAAGTAAATAATGCGAAATCATGTCTCAGTAAGTGAGAGATTATGAATTTTGTTCATGAAATATTATCGTATTCCTAAACCAGAGATTCTTGTGTGGAAATAAATAACATTGTTTTGGACTGCATTACTCATCAAAATTCGAAAGAGAAATAGTACAGACTCAGCCCAGTTTTTCTCTCCCAGATTATAAAAATTATAATAATTTTGTAATTGTATCAATGAATAAATGAATATGTAGCCTACTGAGTCGGAATAGTGAAGAAGAAAAGAAAAAAATAAATAGGTATAAAAGTTATTGAAATTTTAAAATCGCATTTACCTTTCAAATTTAAATTGGAAAATTTATTTTAAAAAATGAGTGTAGAATCAGTGTTGATTATTTCAATCTTTGATAGGAGCAGAGAATAGAGTGTGATAAACATAGTTCAATGGCAGTACAAACCTCTTTGATTAATTAGAACCTCATTATTCAACTCAATAGCATTCTTTTCTACCTAATTGTGCAGTTAGTTATCATTTAAATAAATTATTGTCTTCAACCCAGAAAAATGTTACTTCAAGTGTCTCCTATTCCAAATTATTCCTCCGTTACAAACAGGCAAGATTTCAAGAATAAAAATAATAATAAACTACCATTTCTTCACATCTAGAGAACGCCCCCTTCTGGTATTCAAAATCACAGTTACATAAGTTATTAGCATACTTTGTAATTCAAATTATTCTATAAGATGTAAGCGCAAAAGAGAGTTTACCTGGAGAGAAATGATTGAAACAAGAAATCAAGAAAGAAGTAAGACAGAGAAACGAATAATTAATAGAGGAGAAGAAAAAGAAAGGATAGAAAAAAGAACGGAGAAAATAAAGGAGGAACAATATATCAGAATAATTTCGAGGGCCAACCAAATTCGAACACAGTTTAACTAATAATGGTGAATAATAGTGACATAATAATGCTACCTGATTTGACTTTATCACTATTCAACTCCCTACCCTTTCAATGTTGTTTTTTTACCATAATATATTATTATAATGTAGGTAGTAGTAGTAGGTGCTTGGATTTGTAGTGTGGACTACCTGCTGAATAAATAGATGTGTTCCGAACCCCTCCAGGCCACTCCTCCCCCACCATCAGACAGCAACTGACTACTGAATCGTTAATAATACAAAATAAATAAATAATATATCTGTATATGTGAGGCGCCTATTTTACCACTGCATAATGAATGAATAGGAGATAACAATCTCAAAGATTGAGAGTCTGCTTATAATTTAAACACAGATAACTTATCGACTGTTTTCAATCCTTTCAGTTCTTTTCTTTCCTCTCCTCTCTCTTTTTCTTCTTCTCTCTCTTTTTCATCTTTTTCTTCTTAAACCACTTTAAATTTTTCTTCTTGTCCTCCTCCTCCTCCCTTCTCTTCCTTCTTCTTCTCCTCATCCTCCTCCTTCTTCATCACTTCCTCCTCTCTCTTCTTTACCATCCCCTTCTTAATGATTATATTACTTTTTTTCATTTTGCATTCGTCGTTTTGTTCATTAGCATATATTTATTCACTGTATACACTTTAGGCGCCGATTATTTAGAATAGAGATAAATTACGATGCCATTGAAGACAAATAGCGGTGTGCAACTCATTAGACGCGTTTCGAACAATAAATAATGACGGCCCGCTCTACATTGGCTTGTTGGTGATTGGCTTATTGAAATATAGAATTGAATGAGTCTCAATTTAGTATAAACTGAAGTTGCAATAATCTTTGAAATCCAGGTATAATTTTATTGTTTTAAAGTTAAAAGAGGCGGGATTGAACAATTCTGTATTGTGACTGAAAATTGAAGAATAAGATCTATTATTTTGAAGAAAATTATTGTTAATTGAGGTGGCTTCATTGAGCTTCATACACTGGCTGACTGGCAATTTGAGGAATCCAAGTTTGGATTTCTTCTCTAATTGAAACATAATCTTATATTGTTTACTGGCGATTAACCCAAATTTAGTTTTGATATGTCTTATAATAATAATGATTTGATGTTGAAACTTCATTATTGCTAATGTAATACACACAAACAAAACAATCACATATTCACATCAATATAATAGAGCGATATTATTATTAGAATCTACAAGAAAAATTTATTCTAAATCTGAACAAATGAGTGTGTTGTTTGTATATGATCATATCACATCTAATTACATCAATAATTCTAAACTATAAGAATTTGAAACTCGAGCAGGAATATTTTGCAATTTATTCAAATAAAGTGAACAATTTGATCCAATCTAACCTGAGCTAACAACCCTAACCCAAGTGTGTGCAAGGCAACTCCTAAAATGAAAACTCCCAGCTTCTAAGTGGAATATGATTGATTCGGCCGGAAATTCCGTTAATAAAATAGCACACACTATTATAGATAGATGCGACCTGACTCAATTATCATGCACATGACTTGATAAACATTTCAGTGTGATTTTGTGGCAATCTTTGCCTTAAGCCCCCGGGGGGGAGGAGGCCGAAGACGCGAGGAGGTGCAGTTATTCACATATTATCATTCTTTTTCAACCGAGAAAGGTCACTCAAGGATCACTGTTCACGATCGGCCCTAGGCAAAGAAGAAGGCGGGGAAAAAAAGAAGAAGAAGAAGAGGAAGAAGAAGAAGAAGAAGAAGAAGAAGAAGAAGAAGAAGAAGAAGAAGGAGGTGGAGGAGGTGAAGGAGTGGAGGGTGAAGAAGAAGAAGAAGAGGATCCATCGTCCTTCGCACCCAATTTTCTCTCTCATGTTGTAAACATGATTCCCTTGATTCTTTATAACAGGAACTTGGCATGAAAACAGTCAATTCAAATATTCAGTTTGTTCTATTTGTTATGGGGTTTTCAGCTGAAAGTCAATTCTAATAAAATGTTCATCCTCCAATTTGTAAAAGATCAAAGTAATCATTGGGTATTGATATTTCAATTAAATGAAACTTGGAAGATTTTGCTTTTGTGATTGGGGTAAATCAGATATAATTCTTTTCCTATTCCTATGACTGAATAGATACCCATGTGTGGGATACCTAAGTATGGGAAATAGCAATCAGAATTCTCGTCCATAATAAATTTTTTAATGTTTATTGGATTAAATAAGAGTAACTCCATATGATAGGCCTACTGCAAACGTAGTGTAGTGAAATTGGAAGGGTTTTTAATAATAAATACCTAATTCAGCCCAGAGGTGTTTGTCCAGAGATTGGGATACTCCCCAAGCTTTTTCCAGATATTTCCATTATTTGAGAGTGAGCACGATCCTTACCAAATTAACAAACTCACAATTAAAAGAAACAAAGAGCTAATATTATTGTTTTTGTTTTCAACAAAATATTTTGTTATACTTTATTTGCATGTATTGAGTAGACCGTAGAGGGTACGTTTTAGTAATACAAAATCTTCTTTCTTTTATCTTTATTCTTCTTATATCACCTAAGAAAAGATGAATTAGATACATCCATCTATATTTTTGAAATCAACAGTTATAAAATCCTAGTTCTAGATCGTGTTTGCAGGTGTGCTCCTAATATATGTTTCTCCACTTTCTAATGGGGAGCATTATCGTATTGCCAGCATGTGCTATAGAATATCTATGCTATATACAGGTATACTTCACAATGGGATAGACCATATTTTCGCGGCAATTACGACTCCAAGGTCACGTGTATGCGGGTACATTATATATATATATTTATATAATATGCATATTTCATATGCATACACTATATTATAGTGTATGCATATGAAATCGGCACGACACTATAAGTGCTGCAAATCTGCATTAATCCGTCTGAAGCATTCGCTAATCCGACCACTATTCTAGAACGCTGGAGGCTTAGTTTTTTCAAAGTTCGGCTTACTTTCACGGGGAATAGTTGAACTTCGTGGCTGGAGGACTTGATCGCGTGATGAGCGAAGTCCTAGCTAAGTTGCTGCTTGATTTCTTGCTACTGCTACTGTGGAACTATGCTCTCAACACGAAAAAAAACGAAAAATATTCCCATATACAAACACTGACTAAATTGTTTTATACTTCTTGTTTGAAATTTTTTTTTGAAACAGTATTAAACCTTGATGCATGTATTTATGATCTATTGGATTTTTGATTGAAGAAATTGTTGTCATGACGATTTAATAACGTGTACAAAATTTCTGGTTCTAAATTTCTCGTTTAAATTTTTCGTATAATTCATTATTTTATTTGAAATGTGCTTTCGTGAATATCGTATTAGTGCTGTTCATCTATAATTTGAAAGACTTTGATTTTGAAGATTTTTTGGGACTTTGGGAAAGTTGAAAATTCAGTGTTGGACTTAACCTATAATGTTTTCCATATTTCACATTAGGGAAAACTGGATTCGGCTAGGCGGAACACCCGAAAGGGTCTCTCCGCCAAAAAAGCCATAAGCATAAATAAAATAAATAAATAATTGGATTTATACAGTTGAATAATATTGAATAGAGTAATACTGTAGGCGCGAAGCCTACTATAATCGAAAATCTGATATTTTCAAAAGTTCATTGTACAATCAAATTCAAGTATGCTATTCAGACTTAAGTCCATTCATTTATCCTCTAAAATAATATTTTTGAAACTTCTGGGTTAAGTTGGATACATTCTTCAATCATCTTTTAAAAATTTGTTAAAATATAAATGGCCTCAATTTATCAATTTATACTGGTTTATTGTAAAATTATTCATGCTATACAATGCAATGTATTTTGCAGTTACAGAATAATATTATTTGCAATTCATTCTATAGTGTCATACGGTTCACACCTCAATGGAATACATCAGCAAATGTGTAATACACGATAATCAACCAACCAACATGAGAAGCAACATAATTTAACAGTAATTATTTGAGTTCAATATTAACTAGTGTGAATTCAACAGGAATTTAAGTTCAATATTATTATTGTAAATTTCACAGGAATTGAATGATATCAATATCCATTAATACTTCCAAATCAAGACTAAAAGGTGCATATCAAAATTTAATGAGAAAAAGGAAGAAAAAACAAAAAGTGAGAATAGAAAAGAAGAATCAATTAAACAAAGACAGAAAGGTACTTAGAAAGAAGATTCATTAATTAATTAAATACTTATCTCTTAGAAGTAGAATTCTTGTCTCTGCTCGTACACAGTAGTTACCTACTTGTAGCTGAATACAATATGGTAACATCACAATGATTTCATTGTCATTCCATGACAATTCCTTCATTATCAGATAATGTATTATCATCATCTTATTATCATGAAGACTCGATTATCATCAGGTGACTAACAATATCTTCATGAAGACACTACAAACAAAAGATACCTTAACAGTTATTTATTCAATCATTCAAAAACAAAGACCATCATATATATGTGTGTGTAGAACAAGCCACCTTTTCCTATTGTTCAACAATGAGGCTCATAAATAAATGTATTCAGAGTTTAATTGACATGAACAATACAAACAGAAGGAATTTGAAAGCCAAGATTTACCTTCAATCTATTGGTTTTCTGCGCATTATGTTTTTATACGATTTTTTTGTAAATCAATTATAATTTTGTTTCATTCGTTTTTAGGCACATCATTCAATTGAATATTCAGGAAGTGATGGTGAATTAGATGTATTGTTGGGACATATTCCTAATAAGCCTGTAAGCCTAAGGTTCTGACTGCAAGGTCGTCTTCTCTGGGTTGTTTGTGTAGTTGGAGCCTTATTAGTCTTATTTACAGCCTTAATTAGAGCCTTATTCACTGTGGATATCGTGTGACAAAAATGAAACAATGAGGGATACATAGCCTAAACTTGAACGAGTAGCCTATCTCAAAGTTGAGCAAAAATCACTAAGAATTTCGAATAATTTTATGTGTTTCTACAAAAATGTCTCCCCTTTCTTCTTATGTTTGGAAAATCTACAGGAAATAAGAAAAAATAGTGAATTATTTCCTTGACTAACTCAAACTTCCAAACTTTCTTACTTATCGTCTTTTCAAACCTTCTTCTTTTTTTAGGGCCGGTTCATGAGCTCGGGATTTAGCCAAGTCCTAGACTAAAACGGGTGGCTACCTTAGCATCGACAAATGTTTGTATCGACAGGTTAGTGGGTTAGCAGCATAGAGAGCCCTTAGTACACAGTGTCAAGGCTAACGTTTGTCGATGCTACGGTGGCCACCCGTTTTAGTCTTGGACTTGGCTAAATCCCGAGCTCATGAACCGGCCCTTAATCTTTTAAACCAACTGCAGGTCTGTATCAATTAGTTCGTGTACGGTACTCTCAAATCCTCTAAAATAAATGGTAGTACATTATTTGTGAGCATCTTCCCATGCTGGTCTCACCATACAGTCGGTACCACGGTATGTGTGGTACACATGAAGCATCTGCCACATATCATGTATGGTACACACATACAGAATCTGCCACATATCATAATATGGTACACAGTCATATTCCCACCCATCAATCTCCGCATTTAGTGGCTGGCTGATGTTATTATTGCATTATGAATAGGCGAGTGCATGTTTCCACGGCCATTTAAAACGTAATGATCGAACAGTATTTTGGGCCCTAAGGCAGGATAGCTTCGGTTACAGCTTATAATGTGATGATGATTTATGGACAGATGTCTACGGCAATCTGTTGAACGGGAATCCCAACCTGTAGTCACTTTTGAAAACACGCTTTTTCTCTAGTAATAACTGCACTGCTAGGCCTAATGGGGATATTTTAGAGAAGGTAGTTTGTGTAGATGAAAAGTGGAGTAGTGTATTTTTTTCTGTGGTGATGCCCACATAAGCTCTTGGCTTGTGCGTGGTTAATGGGACGGATGATGATAGATAGATAGATAGATTTTTATTCGTTAATTGTCACAAGGCTTTCGCCTATTGTAACATACAGTAATAAAAAATTTGATTTTACAAAATATCGAAAATAGAAAACAAAAGAATACAAAAGATTACATGATTACAGATTACAAATTACATGTGTTAGATTCAATTACTAAATTAAATTATAAGATAATGATGCATTATTAGCATGTACAATAATAAATATAAAATGAGAAGAAATTATAATAATCCACAACCAATTCCAAAAAGGAATTATTTAAAGATTGAAAACAAAATAAAGTAAAGTGATGATTAGAAAATTATGATAAAAGCAATTTGATAAATTTCATGTCAATGTATCATTAATCAATGTTAACAAGAGTCTTGATTTGAAAGTTTTGAAAGAAGGCGAAAAAATAAGCTCAGGTGCAAGACTGTTCCAGATTCGAGCAGCTGTAACAGTAAAAGAAGTATTATATGATGAGATGATGAGAGATGAGTGGACCTGCAGCTTTGTGTGGGTTCCGAACCACCGGGAAGCTATCTGATTTTCTTCTTGTTATAGCGAAAGTCTTATCACAGAGGTTTTCAGGTTATGTCTCTACTCTAGGCCAACAATAGAATTATTTTGTAACACTAATTCATCGTATGGGCCTTTGAGGTCTTTTTGTGACCTACATCTTCATTATTCATTGAAGTGATTCATTCATTCCCATTCAACTCAGAATACTCAATGAATGAATACAGTTTTCTGCAATTACCTCATTCACTTTCACCCTAATCCAAAAAGCACACAAGGAAAAGAAGATCAGGACTAGGAGAAAAACACAAAAAGAAGGACTAGACAGGTACAGTTGAATAATTCGCTCTTGCGATTCACAGCATAATAGCGTTCCATTGACTAATGAAATGTTTCAAACTTATTCAGGTCAACACATGCTAATATGTGGAGTTGCTTTGTGATTCAAATCTGAATGGCACTTGCTTTATCAGTGCTAAAATATTTCAATGGAACTATTTCATGAATTGGATTGACTACTTATGAAGGTACAATGAATAAAATGAAAGAGTAATGCTTTACACTAAAATATCTTCTTAAATTGAATAAAGCAAGAGAATCCATTGAAAAAAGCTAAACAAATTATTGAATTTGCGCTGTTATAAGCCTCAAAAAGATTATTGTTATATAATATTTTAGTAACCTTCATTTTTAATGTATTTATCAGAATTAGGAAGAGAAAACGTTTTGGACATTGTCTGTGTTTTTATCCTATATGTATTATTGTACTATCTTGAATAGATGAATAAATAAATATCTCATTCTTCTATTAACAGGCTAGTTTAAAAAATAGAATATTCACCATTTAAGAGAAGGATTCTTTCTTCTGAATGTTCATTTCTTATCAATATATGATATGTCTATTGTAATCCAGTTTTTGGAATTTATTGACAAAATCTTAGAATATGTTGCACACCTATATGAAATGCCAACTATAAAAAAATCATTCAATTTTTCTAACGAATTATTCATGTGGTAGTAGATTATTCTTTACAAGATCAAAGTTACTCTAGATACTTAAAAGACTCAAGTCTCACATAACTTTATACTATACTCAGTGTAATCTCAATCTGCACTATAAATAACAAATATTGAATAACTCATAATACTTTTGAACATTACAATATTCATTATCAAACATGATTCATCAAAAAATATGTGAAATAACACAGCTAAAGTGAAAATACCACACCTAGCCTAGAAACAAACCCGGAACCAACAAACAAAAATGACGGCATTGTTATCACCTTCAGGAATAGCTCAACACCAACACGAATCAACCTAAATTGTGGGCTATCGATAAAATACCGTCTTAGAGCTAATTCAAAGGATAAAAAACATGATAGATTATGCCTTATTAAGACTATTTACATAATAAGACGGTCGAATCGAGCCCAAAACCACAAAATTGAGACATTTGGTCAATTATGGTACCCTCTATGATCACAACAGACCAGACAAATCTTGTTATAAAGTGGCAACCGACGATGAATTATTCATTCGGATGATGAATCAAAAGCGCCATTTTTAGTTTGAAATACACCGCGCCATTTGTTTGTGTCGGACAACAATTTATAATTAATCACTTTGCGATTGTTTGTTTTTAGGATTATTTATCGCAGGAGCGGGGTTAATTGGGCCGAAACAGGACAAAGGACGAACCTGAGTGGTGTCCTTGCCAGGATAGTGGTGGCGGCGGCTCCTTTGTCAAATATATATCGCTGCCAAATTTATTTATTTATTCGATACATTTCGGAAGGCCGCTTCTAATGAGTTGAGTCGAAAAAAGTTAACATGCTCACACTTGTTGCTGCTAAAGCACGTGTCAAAAATCGCTTCCGGGATTACTAATCTTCAAGGATTGAATAATTGATAGAAACTGAAGGAAGGGATGAGTGAGTAATTGATAATAATTGAGGTTTAAATAGGATGAATGATAGCTCACAGCACGGCCGAGAAATCAAAACAAACAGTGTTTAAAACAATTATTATCAGTATTGTCTAAAATTTTAGTTGTGAGAAATGATTATCATAATAATACTGTATAATTATTGTCTTGAGCTCACTAAATATCTCTTATAAGTTGATATTTTCATCTATTTATTTATTACCAAATTTATCTATTACTGATCTTTAGGCTCTAGTCACACTTGGAAACTCAAATCGCAAAACTCAGCGACTCGGATAACAGTTATGTGCTTTCAAATTACTGTATGCTACTCAGACGATCCTGCAATCGTACTGTCTGAACGCCATAATTTGAAAACACATGTTTGTTATCCGAGTCGCTGAGTTTCCACGATTTCAGTTTCCAAGTGTGAGCACAGCCATACAGTTATTGTTGATCTATCTTCTTTTCACCAATACATCAATTTGAAAGAAATATACACTTTAAAGTGAAAATCACTCATGTTTTTGGCACGACAGTTGTTTTGTGCAGCTGGTATCACACTTGTTTAGGAAGAAGTTTGAAATGTTGCTTGTTGAGAAAAGTTTCTGTTTGAAAATAAGCAATACCAGAACGAAACAATAAATGTCGCCCAAAAAACTTGAGTAATTTTTCACTCTAAAGTATAAATTCTCATCAAACTGATTATTGATTTATATCTACTACAGTATTCATTTTTTTTCAAGCGCAAAAATAAAACGAATTGTCCAATCACTGTCAAATCCGTTCAGAGCATTAAGCCAACCAGCTTTCCTGCATTATAATGCAACAAGGCAAAGCTACCGTTCCGCGCAAATATTTACGATAGAATTATTAAAATTAATTGATCCATTTAGTGCTCTCAGTAGGAGAGATCAGTAATCTAGATACTACAGCAAATAGCTGGCAAAACCGGGAGTTCGCTTCTACAATATTAGAGGTAGGTTAGTTGATTTTTTCAATAATCCCACTACAAAAATAGACTGGCGAATATTATGTGTATTAAACGCTTGAACGAAGGAGAGAAGGAGAAGAAGAAGAGGGAGTAGAAGAGAGAGGGGATCAGAAAGAGAAGTGGGAAAAGAAGGGAAGCTGATAAAAATATGTATAAATAAACAAAAGAGATCAGCAACCGCTGCTTGTGAGGTCCTGAACTGAGTGAGCACTCATGAATTACGACCAGGATATTAAGGATTAATTATTTCAATCGCTGCTTTTAAAAGGAGGCTGCAGTATTGCCCTCAGGGGCCCTGCTCTCGGTTTTAGGGGGGGACTCATATGTGTATAGATATCATACAACATACATATATTGTGTAGTATACATATATAGAATCCACACAAGCCAGCACAAGCTATCAAGTTAGTGGCTCGATTTCCAGGCCATTATTAAAATTGGATTAAAGAACAGGAAAGTGTATTAAGCTGACAAAAAGTATGTTTTGCACTGGAGAAATAAATCTGGTAACGAAAATGGGAGAAATGAATTGAATTTACTGATAGAAAATTAAAAATACATGTGTGAAATGAAATGAGGTGTTGATAATAATAAACAAAACAGTAGAGTGCAACGAAGTGTCAATATTATCATCAATGCAATTCTGACAATTGCTATTAGTCTCGAGACTAGATAGAAATAGTATTTACTAAAATGTTTTCTATTATACCTATTCTTGTATTGAATGTACAAAAGTCTTTGAGTATGTTTGTAAACTTTTAATGAATAAATTTCAATTCGAATTTTTGGTAACATAGGATAAGTGGAGTTTTGGCAGAGCGAGTTATAATTATGTCAATTCTCATTATAGGAGGAAATAAATGACGATATTGAGAGAAAAAGGATAAGGAAGATTGCATGCAATTGCATGTGAATACAGTAATATAACATTCATCATTTGAATGTTATCATTTATCCAATCAACTAAGAAATGAAAAAAAAATAAAGAGAGATTCTTTAGAGACTCTCGGAGATAGGAAGAAAAAAAAGCAAGAGAGAGAGAACACGGAAGAAGAAGAAGAAGAAGAAGAAGAAGAAGAAGAAGAAGAAGAAGAGCAAGAAGGAGAAGAAAAACAAGAAGAGGAGGAGGAAGGAGAGTAAGGAGGAGAAGGAGAAGAAGAAGCATGAAGAAGCATGAAGAAGAAGAATAAGAAGTAGAAAGGCAGAAGATGAAACAGAATGACTGCAGACTGAAAAAAACAAGATTGGATTAATAGAATTATTATTAGAGCAGACAGCAACCGTGCAAGCAGGTTCACAAGCGGGTAATCTCTCATTTAATTTGGATCTAAAAAAAAAACTTCTAGCGGCTGTGAACATGGACATCCAATTTAGTTGTGGGGCCCATCCCTAGCCTGACACCTCTGATTGAATGCTTGTGGCCATTTAGAAGTTCTTCAAGATGAATTATAATTTCATTTTGTCAGATTGAGAACCAACTTGGTAATAGGCCTACCATTCTCAGAAGATTACAACTTGAGTTTGTTTTACTACTTGTTTTGTAGTTACTAACACTTGATTCTATTGTGTTTTGTGTGAATTTACTCCTAACGTTTCTATTTCTCAACATTCTGTTGATGGTCTATTTGAATTAGACATTAGAAGATAAATATAGTAATACATGTTATTAGCTTCAGTCATAATGTGATTCTGTTTCACAAAAATATGATAACTGAAACACTGGTATGGATCTTAGGCTAGGCGGTTAGTCAAGACAAGACGAAATTAGTCACGTTTAGTCACAGTAATTCACATAGCTACTTATGAAGCAACACACACCGATTAGTGATTGCATCGGTGTGTGCTGCTTCATAAGCAACTATGTGAAGTACCGTGACTGAACGTGCCTAATCTCGTCTTGTCTAGTCTTGACTAACCGGTGTACGCCTAGCCTTATATAATTTCTCCCCTGCTTTATAAAAGAAGAATAAATCAATTGATTTGATCATTACACTCGTATTCTCAATCAAAACCATAGTTGATGTGAGAATAATCACTCTTAATAAAATTTAATATTAATAAAAAACAATAGTCTCTCAATTAAAGAGACTATTAAATATTCAAATTCAGAGACTGTAAAATCACAGTGTGGCCACTGGATGTTCCGATTTTGATTGGTTACCTCAATAAAATCCCTCATACTCTAACATATAAGTAATACATTAAAGTAATACACTTTTAACCCACAATTTGCTATGCCAGTGTTAATTTTATCATTTTATGCTTTTAAAAATAAGGAAAGGGTTTACTATAATGATATAGTTTTACTATATAATAATTAATTACTTTGAACTGGCTTTTCACACTTTTATACACTGGTGTTGAAGATTGATGAAAATCCGAAAGCGCTCTATTCATGTAAATGATGAATATTTGTTACTTATAAAAGTTAGACTACTGAGTCGTATGAAAAACCAGTTCAAAGTGATTCATAGAATGCAGTTCGTCATAGAAAACAAAATTGTAGAGTATATAATAAAACTATAAGAGTGTAGAGAAACTATTTTCAATGTTGGATAAACTATGTTTAATTTTGTTCAATTTTGTAAAGGGAAACAGGAGTGAGCGAATGATTCAAAAAGAGAAGCTGATCTGAAGTGATCCCTATCCAGTTGCTGGTCAAATAACAAGTTGTAATGATTGGCGTGCTATCTAAAAGGCGTCAGTCTAAATCCGGCTTCCATTGCAGCAGGACCATAATCAATTTCAAGTGGCTTGCACTGATACCAGTAATTATGAGCGGTAACGATGACAAACGATTTAGAACCGACTTGTTCGCATTTGGGCCACTGGAATGCGTCACACCAGTCAACTCGAGTCTTAACAATCGATAAATTACACTGCAGACTCGCATCAAATCACTCAAGCTTAAGACTCAAGAGTTAGCCGAGTCAAACCGATTCGTTAAACTAGATAGATTAATTTTATTTTTCATTTCAGATAGGCTATAGATTCCTATAGAATGTTCCTTATTTTGACTCAAGGTAAAAGATAGAATTTGTAGAACAAATATTGATGTTTTGGTATCTCTACATAATTGAGAAAACTTGTTTAAATTGTTAATTTTCACTATATTAAACACTTATTTGGCTGTAATGCCTATTAGTAGAGCTTGCTAGTCAAAAAACGTAAGTTACATAGTCTTTAAACTCGATGAATTACATTGCAAAGTCGCATGAAATCACTCAAATTTCGACTCAAGATTGTTGAGTCCTTATATTAGATTACATAATAGACTCGAATAAAATGTTTCAAATCACGTAAATTTGGTCTCCAGTTATAGCGAAACATATAAAAAGAGTCAAGTTGAGTCAGGAATCGTAATCATAGATTGAAATTAGGGTTTATTCAAATTCAAGTCTCATGACTCACCTAAATTTGGACTCGTGAGTCAGATTCGTCTGCGAGTGTTGTAGACGAGTCCTATAAATTGTAACCGCCCCTCAATCGAAATAATAATTTTGAAGTTTTCAAGCTTGAACAGTTGTCTGATCTTTGATGTTTTAAGTCTCCAAACATTGATAATTATTACAAATCCTGCGCTTTTTTCCTGTAGCTATAAATCGGAATTGATAAAACATATTTATAAGGATTAATTGTATGCTGCGATATAGTTATTAAAAATTATAAGGGTTGTTTTATCAAGTATTTTTGATTGTTTATTGGAAGCTTGTGAGTGTGTTGAGACCTGTTATGGACTAGTCAAGGATAGACCGCTCTCTTAGATCAGTCTAGGCTCTAGATACACGAGAGTAGAGTAGAAAAAGTCTTAATAAGAAAATTTCATGAAGATTCGTTGAATTAGAATGTATTTGAAAGATTGATTGTAAATTCTCAACTAACACACTTAAATTTTATGCTCAATCATCAATTGAAACTTTAATTGATTTTTTCACAATATTCACACTGTGAGAATAATTCAAAAACTGATTTATGAATACTGTGAATAGGCAGTCAATGGATTGGATATTAGGCCTACTTCTTCGTAAATCCATGTTTTTCCATCATCAATGCAAATTTGATTAATTATTCATCATTTGAATGTACCTTTCCATTATGAATATTGATGGTCTTCCATGAATCAAAAATCTGATCCATCATTGGTCAATATCAACCACAAGAATCATCAGGATAGATGTAGGCTACCTACTCCACACAATATTCCCACAAAACTTAACCTGTAAACAGTAAGCTACTTAACCCTTCAGTTGACCTATTGTCCACTCTTGTAAGGCCTCTTACAACCTATTGTTATACATTCTTTACCTTCTATATAACCAGATTAGAAGGAAATAGAAGTTCTTCTATACTCTCTGTAAATAACTTCCCAATACCAAGCACCATTCCTGTCACATAGTTACCAATCCTCCTCCTTCTCATTCTTTACAATCTTCTTCTCAATCATCATCATCTTCTCCTTTTTCTTCTTCTCCACCATCTTCTCCTTATTTCTCTTCTTCTTCTCCTCTTCTTCTTCTTCTCCTCCTCCTTCTTCTTCTTCTTCTTCTTCTTCTCCTCCTTCTTCACCTCCTTTTCACCTTATTCCTCTTATTCTTCTCCTTCTTCTCCTACTCCTTCTTCTTCTTCTTCTTCTTCTTCTTCTTCTTCTTCTTCTTCTTCTTCTCCTTCTTCTTCTTCTTCTTCTTCTTCTTCTTCTTCTTCCTTCTTCTTCTTTCTTCTTTTCTTCTTCTTCTTCTTCTTCTTCTTCTTCTTCTTCTTCTTCTTCTTCTTCTTCTTCTCCTCCTCCTCCTCCTCCTCCTTCTTCTTCTTCTTCTTCTTCTTCTTCTTCTTCTTTTCCTTCTTCTTCTCCTTCTATTCCATCTCTCTCTCCTACTTATCGTTTTTCTTCTTCTTCTCCTTTTTCTAAACCTCCTTCTACTCCTTCTTCTTCTTGACAATATGTAAGTTAACATGTTATTGTCTTTTGTTGTACTTGAAACATATGGGAATCTAGAGACAAATAATAGGAATCTCTCAAACACCGGGAGCAACTTTATTGTGTAACAATTTCCCGTTGTGTGTGTTTTTTTTTTTAATTAGCTGCTGATGAATAAAATTATTGTCGCCTGGTTGAGGTATGGCAGTGAAAGGCTAGTTTTGTGACAGAATAGCCTACAATTTGTTGTGTTGTTATTGGAAGGCTTCCAGGAAGGCTCTCTAGTTAGACTTGGGAGGCTACTCTAAGCCTCTTCGACTACTACTGTAAGCCTAAAACTTGGTAGGCTTGGTAGACTGAGTGGAAAACCAGTAGTGCATATTGAAGGCTTTAAGTAAGCCAGAAAAACAGAAGCGTTGTGCCTGCTTACTGGACAACACTGTTTTAAATTTATTGGAGACACCGGTTGATTACATTGGGTTTGGTTGGCTATAGTTGGTCAGTGTGGCCGTTTCTTTTCCTATTCATTCTAATCAGTGTGGTTGGCTCTTGAATTACTCTTCACTCACTCACTCACTCTCTCTTTCATTCTCACTCACTCTTGTCTCCTTCAGTTCTGCTTCCCCTCATACTTCTCTTCTCCTCATTCCTTGAAAAGCAATCACAACGCAGAAGATACAAAAGTATATTCTTCTTATTCTCCTTCTTCCTTATTCTTCTTTCTCCTTCTTCTTTCTTCTTCTTCTCTCCTCCTTCTCTTCTTCTTCTTCCTCTCCTTCTTCTTCTTCTTCTTCTTCTTCTTCTTCTTCTTCTTCTTCTTCTTCTTCTAATTCTATTTCTTTTCTTCTTCTTCTTCTTCTTCTTCTTCTTCTTCTTCTTCTTCTTCTTCTTCTTCTTCTTCTTCTTCTTCTTCTTCTTCTTCTTCTTCTTCTTCTTCTTCTTCTAATTCTTCTAATCCTTCTTCTTCTAATTCTCCTTATCTTCCTCCTCCTCCTCCTCCTCCTCCTCCTCCTCCTTCTCCTTCTCCTCCTTCAACTCCTCCTCATCTTTTCTCTTCCACCTCCTCCACCTCCTCCTCCTGCTTCTCCTCCTCCTACTCCTCCTTTTTCTCCGCCCCCTCCTACCCCTCCTCCTCCCATTTTCCTCCTTTTTTACTTTCTCATCGCTATTTCTACATATTTCTATTTCTATTGGACATTTTCCTCTCTTTTTTTCTCTCCTCTTTTTTAATCGTCTATTCCTTTCTCATCCTTCCTTCTTCTCAATTCTCCAATTCATCTTCATTTACCTCTCTCCTCACTCTTTCTGATTCCTATGTTTCTTCTACAGACACTGTTCATTTAAATCGCTGATTGACTACTAATTAATTAGAAGAACCGGAATTGAATACAATTCAGAGACGTCTATGCAAGCTGTAACTGCATCCTACTCGAGAGTTTCTTCAGCTAGACTAAAGTTCCTAAGCTGAAGCAATAAGGTTGGTAAACGATATGCAACAGGTATAGTAATTAGCAAAGAAATACAGAGCTTAAAAGTGGGCTGAAAATTATTTTTAGTTGTATTTTAAGGAGTGGCACTGATCATTGTGTTAATTATATAGGATTAAGTTTTCAATGAAACTATTTTCTAAACAGTGTTTCAATCCACTATAGAGTTATAAAACGTATTGAAAAACGCAAGTTGGAAATGATTTCTTCGCGAGATTAAATGTTCGAATTGCCATAACTGAGATAGCTTGATTCCAATCCTTATATTGTTTGATAGTGGTAATTTCCAAAGAAATAAGTCTTGAGCAATTTAGTCTTTCCATCAAATTGTATTAGGTCTTTCGAAAGCAAGAAAGTAAGAAATGCATACTATTAAATTTGTAGAGGGAATATTAATGAAGATTGCTGTTTTCTATTAAGTTTGTTTCACGCAGACAGGAATATGTTTATATTACCACAAAAAACAAGAATTTCAATAATTGATTTCTTGCTCAAGTTTTCAAAATGTCCGGAGCTGACTTCTTGACAAGTTGATTTCAGTTTAAGATCAACCTTGTTTAATCAAAGTTGCAGCCAAACTGTCCATCACAATAATTGTTAATTACTCTAGAAAACACCTGAATTAATTGATTAAGATTAAATTTGACGTGAACTGATAACTTGGATCTGCTAACTTTTAATGTTGAGTCTGAATTCCCTAAATTGATTCCACTTCATCTGACACTTATTTAGCCATAGCTGTAATTAAATTTGAAAAGATCCAATTACTCCAGTAGGAGAAATTGTGTCAGATCTACTGTATTTTGCAAGTATATGAAATGTAACTATTCGAATGAATTTATTATTTACTTTTATAATTATCATACATCTGACAGACAAAAAATACGTTCTGGAATCTAGAATCCGAATTTACGCTCATGGGTGTTTTCAAGAAAGCTTAAAACCATTAATATGCTTTAATTATATAATTTTTCCCAATTTCAATTCTTATACTGAATAAAAGACTTGAAGTTGTCAAAACCACATATTCAATGAAACAACGAGATACCGGTTTCGGTTGTTATACCATTATCAATCTCTGGTAAAACCAGAATACAGTGCAGCAAAATTCATACTCGTGACCGAGGGCTGTGATTGGGAGTTGAACGGCATATCAAGGAACGCCTGCCATTGGCCTAGATATAAGCTCCTCCCACAATGGGCGGCTTCTACAAATGTCATAGCAATGGTGGTTCAAACAAGTAACAGAGCACCATAGCTATGACGTTTGTAGAAACCGCCCATTGTGGGAGGAGCTTATATCTAGGCCAATGGCAGGCGTTCCTTGATATAGGCCGTTCAACTCTCAATCACAGCCCTCGGTCACGAGGTTCGTGAAACTACTGCAGAGTTTCCAAGCAGTCATTTTCTAAATAGACTTGAAAACTATTTCATATCTGGTTACTCATGTACTTTCTCACATTTACCGTATTCTATATCTTTCTTCAAATTTGATAAATTCTGAACTACACTAACCTGCCTTCTGGTTCGTCCACACTAGATATGCCAATCCCATAAATTAATTTTTCCTTTTCCAAATTTATTCCCAATTCCATCTTTAAATTGAATGAACTCTGTCCCAATTAATCTGCATATAGGTACGTTTACACATATTTATGAGATACTTGTGTGAGATACATAATATCACAGAAAATTCTTAATCTGAGTAAAACCTCGTTTTAAACCTCATCTGTGTCAGCTTCAAAAACTTAGTTGACTTGTGTGAGATGTTCGTTTCTCAAACATGAAGGCTATAGAAATGTTAGCTTACCTCATATTTTCTTGTATTTATAGCAAGCACCTTAAAGTAGTTATGATCATTCTTCAACAATTTTATTGTTCTCAGTTTCAGGAGATCCTCTTTTATTAAGTGTTTTCTATTAATCTTCTTTCACTTGAGAGTGTCTATTGATTGACTCCATTACTAAAATGTTCATTCCATCATCAGTCCTCCAAGTCCCAATAACAAACACATTCTTCTGATTACAAATAAAAACAATTACGTGGCGACAAAATTCCAGTAGCGCACTTTTTTTACGAAACCTATTAGGACTTTGAAACAAAGAGACCTGCCTGCGCCAAACGACAAAAGAAGCCAGAAAAAAATTCAGGAGAAAAAAATTGAAAACGCCGAAAGTAGTGATCGATAAAAGGGCGACTGGAAAAAAATTGCGACCAACGAGAAAATTCAACAATCGAGCTACGACAGACGACTTTCAATTAGTTGGCTGCATTCCAACAATGCACATGTCGAAAAAAATTGCGAGAAAAAATGCAATGCTGTTTGGCTCTCTCCAATTAGATCGGGGAGAACGCACTTGGTAGAATCTTGATCAGATTATGTATTTGAGTTTTGAAGAATTGTATGGCAATGGAACGAATAGAGGAATTTCTTTCAATTAATTAGTATGATTTAAAAGCAATTGACTAGTTGCAATATCTCATTTCCTTCCATCTTGATTTATTTCTATCAGAAATCCATCTCAAGTTGTCCAATAACGAAATATATTATTGTAATAGGTAGTGTATTAGATACTGCATTAGATACTGTATTATTAAATATTGTATTGAGTTTCCCTCAGTTGGATTAATCATGAATCATTATCAAAGACTAAAAATTACCTATCATAGTAGCGTTAAGTTGCGAACCAGAACTCAAATCCCATGAATTTCGCACAGATATTAAAAAAAATCAATCAACATTGGCCTAACACCAGAAAAGCTCAACTTTAAACCACAACATCCTGTTTAACAGATCTCAAATACCTTGTTAACATTGTTTACGTCATTCAAATTCAAATCGAACACGCAATCTCCACGTTTGCCAAACATTTATTCGCCATTTATGGAAATCTATCGCGAAATAAAATTCTGAACCCGTTAAACGCTCGATTTTAAATAGCTTCTAATATAGCTCGATTTTAAGTAGCTCGTAATATGAATGGATACAGTATTTCAAGTTGAGACTTCAGGTTGAGTCATTTAAAGTTAAGCCAGAGCTTAATGAGATAAGTAGGAAGCCGAGATCTGCTTAATGAGCTTGTTTTTCTGTATAAGTGGCATAAATAGTTTATTTAAATAGTTGGGATAGGATGGAATTTCTCCCAACTGGACTCATCAATTCATATTATTTCAGTTTCTTAATAAGTCTTTTCAAACATTTTCTAAAAATTTTCAAACAGAAAATTGTACCTACTCGTATATTAAATACTGAATATTAATGAATTCAGTGAATTATCAATACTCATATTAAATGGTTCTTATTTTTCATGGTTATTCTTGTATATTTTCATTTCAAGTTTTCTCATTACTTTCCTGACCTCCCAGTTTATTTGAAAACGTCTCCTCTTTCAACAATCTCTTACTCTCTCCAATTACATCTCTCTCTCTCTTTCTTCCTCTGATCACTCAATTTCTACCTCGCTCTCTTCATGACATCTCTCTCTTCCTCTGATTACCTTAATCACTCTCTCTCTCTCTTTTTGCTCCTGAAAATCTCCAGCATCTCATTGTCAGCGGTCAGCTGATGACTTCATTAACTTAGCCAGTGGACACATTCGAGCGCCGATAATTCGAGCAATAACTCCTGAATTCCTACCACTTAGTGGCATCTCTATCACGCGATGGCATCTCTATGCATCTTATCACTCTATGCTAAGCAGTGGCACCTGTCCTGAGCAATCTATAAAGTACTATCTGTATGATCTCAGATCGGAATCTTGATACCGGCCGAATGAAAGAAATTCCTAACAAGGTGTCGTCTGTCTCCAACTACCATCTCTGTCTTTGTTGCTCCTTTGTCGTTCATTCGCATAGGTTAGAAAGAGAGAGAGAAGCAGATAATCATCGGTGTCACCTTTCCGTAGCGTCATAGAGACATTCCTTTCAAATCATCTCTTGCAATCAGGCTACTTGGCTTCAAAATAGTATCATAACTTTTTATTAACAGGAAACAGGAAAGAATGTGTATATAAATAGAATCTATCTCAAAATATTCTACTGAGAAATGGAGCTAATGATTTGAAAGGAAACTCAAGTAGATGTTGGCCTAGTAGTATTTTTTAATTTAGCGAATCGCGAATGACTTTCATTGAACGTTTCCATATGGTAATGGAAGATGTTCTGTTGATTTCTTCTTTTTTTACATGTTATATACAGTATTCATGTGAGAAAATTCAGCATAACATCACCCGTTATCATAGAAACGTCAAGTGAAAGCCATTTTCCATTCGCCAAATTAAAAAGATTCTACTTACAGAGGAAGGATAAATTCTTTAAACATCAATGTAACACCATAAAAACATCACATCGAAATAACTATAACGACTTAGCTAGAAAAATACTTGAAATCACGTGAAATGATCTCATTATTCAATCAAATGCAAGAACAGAATTTAGTTACAAGACAGAACGCCTATCTTTGATCCTATTGGTGGATGTCAGCCATCTTTTACATCACACAGCTCCAACCAATCACATGCGAGTGGCTTTGTTTGAAGTACACGCCCATTTGTACTCTTATTGGTGGATACAAAACATGACGTCAAGGAGACTCCATTTTAATGTCTATTTATAAAGTAAATTTTGGCACAGCTCCAACCAATCACATGCGAGTAGCTTCGTTTGCTTTACACGCCCATCTGTACTCTTATTGGTGGATACAAAACATGACGTCAAGGAGACTCCATTTTGAAGTACATTTAGGCACAGCTCCGACCAATCACATGCGAGTAGCTTCGTTTGAAGTACACGCCCATTTGCAATCTTGTTGGAAGATACAAAACATGGCGTCAAGGGGACTTCATTTTGTAGTACAGTACTGTTATAAAGAAAACCATTACTTTGATAGAAATAAGGCTTTAATAAACAGAATACACGTAGGACTAGTATGAAGTGAGGCGAAACATTAATGAATAACAAGATGAGTATGAGTAGTCATGGCAACCGTCGTCAGCTGCTGATATTTATCATATCATTCTTCCCTCCCTGTAGGAGCCAATCTGCGAATGTTGACTGAGACTTCCCGTCCATCAGAAAGTCGTACTGTAGCTACGTGAGGGTTTAGATGTATTATTTCCACTTCTTCAACTTCCGGATCGTGTTTACTCCGTCGTACAAATGTTTTCATCCATGCTTTCTTGGCGCTGATTAGCCAGGATGGCAACGGTGTCACTGCTGTGGGATTTTGTGGATGGATGAACATTCGGTCGTGAGGTATGCAATTGATGGAGGTGCACAGAAGTGAGCGAATGATACTTAATGATTCTAGGAGCACTTTTTCCCAATGGCATGTGTCCATATTTCTGGATCGGAGTGCTAAACGGATTGCCTTCCATATAATCCCGTTGTAGCGTTCTACTTGTCCATTACCCTGGGGGTTATATGGAGTTGTGGTACTGGTAGCTATACCCTTGGATGTTAAATACTCTTTAAGGTCTTTTGATATAAAACTTGTGCCTCTATCGGAATGTATGTATGATGGATAGCCGAATGTGGTGAATAAATCATTAAGATTTTGTATCACTGTTTCTGATGACAAGTCTCGGCAGGGGTAAACAAAGGGGAATCTCGAATATTCATCTACGATTGTGAGTATATACTTGTTCCTAGTTGATGATGGCAGGGGTCCTTTGAAGTCTATGTTTATCCTTTCGAACGGCCGAGTTGCTTTCACTAGATTTCCTTTGAAAGAGTGAAATCTTGGTTTTAGCTCTGAGCAGGTCTTACATTCCATGCAAATCTTCTTGACGTCGTCTATTGAGTAAGGAAGGTTTTGAGTTTTGATCCAGTGGTAAAATCTTGTGATTCCAGGGTGGCAAAGTTCCTGATGGTACTTTAGGAGGTCTTGTTTTGATGTGATACATTGACTTTCTTCAATGATTTCATTCTCCAGTGATTGCTCTATTTCTTTTGTAATAAATGTTTCATCTTCTACTGATAGCCTGCGTGACTTAGTGGCTATTGGCTGACAGTTAGGTCTTAAAGGTCTTTTGAAAGGAGAACAAGGAGGAATATTTGTTTGGGCTAACCCACCTAAATTCAAGGAGGGTTTTTCACCTCCAAAAGATATGTTTATACTTGAGTAGTTATTCATAAAATCATGTCCCAGAACTATATTTGCACAGAGGTCCTCTATAAGCATGAAGTTTACTTTGGTATGTTGTTCTCCTTGTAAAGTTACATTTGCAGTAATCATGCCTTGAATATTTGGAGTAAAACGTTTTGATCCCAATGTAACGGTCCCTTTACAAGGTGATATCTTCAAATTCAGTTTTCTTGCATAAGTTCCGTCAATAAAATTACCTGTAGCTCCAGTATCAAGTAAAGCCTGAGTATTTGCTCCATCAATTGTTATAGGAATCATAACTTTTGATAATGATCTCTGTGAGTGAACAGAATTGCTAAGTAATGTTGAGTTATTCGTTTCCATTGATACGTTCTTTGACTTACAAACATTAGCAAAATGACCTTTCTTTTTACAATTTTTGCAGAAAATATTCCTAGCTGGACATTTGAAACGTGGATGAGTGCCTTTGCCACAAAAAAAGCAAGTTCGCCCAATAGCATGACATAATTGATCACAAGTAACATCTTTGAGGCCAGATGTATTCTTTGAGGTTATATTAGTCTGATTTGTAGCGTACATTTCATGAGGAGAATATGAGTTGAGTATTTTTGATTGATTTCTTGCTGATTCGAGAGCTCTTATACGATTGAGTGTGTCGTGTAGAGACATGTTAGGACTCTCTAGAATTCTTTGGCGAATTTCAGACGAGTGTAGTCCAATAATTAATGCTTCTTTTATGTGCTCATCCCTATTTGAAATTGCAGAAACCGCCTTGAAATTACATTCGATACTTAATTCCTTTAATTTCTGGTAGAAAATATCAATAGACTCACCTTGATTTTGCTTCTTTGTTGTTAGTAAGTATCTTGCAACTATTTCACTTTTCTTTTGAACAAAAGCTTCTTCCAAAGCTGTAATAGCATCTTCATAGGTAGTGCATTCTGATATTATTTTGAAGTTCTCCGCAGATACTAGTGTAATGAGAACATTCAATTTCACTTCATCAGAGAATAAATTTGAATTTAGATAATTGATCAGAGTTCGTTTCCAATATTTGAAATCAGAAGCCGCAGTTGTAGAATCTGGATCTGTTATCAATTTTTCCGGTTTTAGAATATTTGAAAGATCAGTATTTTGAGATAGATTGCTGTTGAGTGATTGTATTTCTGTGATGTTACTGTTTTGAGTCTTTCTCCTCCTCATTTTTCTTGATATTATTCTGTTTATTAAATTGTTATAAAGAAAACCATTACTTTGATAGAAATAAGGCTTTAATAAACAGAATACACGTAGGACTAGTATGAAGTGAGGCGAAACATTAATGAATAACAAGATGAGTATGAGTAGTCATGGCAACCGTCGTCAGCTGCTGATATTTATCATATCAAGTACATTCTTCGTTATACTTAGAATGGGATAAGAGAATGCTTTTTGTAGGTGGCTTACCATTAATTTAAGAATGATTTATGTTTTAAACTAGTAAGAAGTACATGAGAAAAGTACATTATCAAGTGACATATCCGTTCAGTATTCTTTGTTTGTTTGTCAATGGCTCAACAGCCCTTTGTGAGCTTAGGCCTACCAGCTGGTTGCCAGTTTCACATCCACTTGACTGTACCGTTCAGTATTATTGTACATATGTATCAATCCAGTGAATATCTATTTGGTATTGGTCATATTGAAAAAGCTAAAATCTTCATATCATATCGGCTCACTTCTCTAGAGGATAAGGTTGATAAGAGAGAGTTCACCATTTTACTGCTTGGTGCTTCTTCAATAAGTCTAATTTTTAAATTCTGCAGGTTTCTCCAAATGGATTACTCACTTATTCTGAAAATATTCTCATTCCTCTACATAGCACTGTCACCAATGGCAGATTCTCTGCAAAATCGTATACATTGTACTCAGAAGCTATTACTGCATACTGTTCCTATTATTATTACTAATAAATTTTTTTACCCGGTTAAATTTAATGGACGCACGAACAACCAGGCATTAATGTTTTATTAGAAAAATGATGTTACTATACGATTCAAATAATATCGTGCTATTTATTGCAAAGGAAGTAGTCGATTTTGAACGAAATTCGTCACCAATTTGTAACGTATCTTGACAAACAGTGCTATAATAAATCGAGTGCTCCCGGATCTAATTAGGGCTCTATTCTGTTGGTAGCTGCTGAGTATAATACATGATGGGCTGTGATATAAACAAGGCTGTGATATCAGAGTCAACAATCAGGTCTCTTCAATCAGCCGTCACAAGCCTAATTAGTTAGGCAAGGAGTCCTACAATCGGCATTCTATTTTATTTGTTTGCTCTTGTTTTTATTTTAATGGTGATTGAAAAAGAAGTAAGAAAGAGAGAGTAGGAGAAAGAGAAAAAAAGAGAGAGGGAGGGAGAGGGGGGGGAGGAAGAGAGAGAGATGTAGGAAGTGGGAATAATGTTCTTTTCTACTTTCAAAGGGAAAGAGTGGAAGATAAAAGAGAAAGAGGAGAGGACCTGAGAAGAATTATTATGGGAGGGAAAACAGAGAAAGCTGATGAAGATGGATGATGAAGGAAAAGATGAGGAAGGAGAAGGATGAGAAGGAAGAGAAGATGAGAAGGAAGGAGAGTAGAGGATAGGGTTGAAGAGGGGAAGATGAAAGGGTAATGATCAGGAGGGAATGTACGAGGAAGGGAAGGATTTAGAAGGAGAAGTGAAAAACTGTTAGCAGTAGGAGAAGGTTCAGAAGGAGAAAATAGAAGGGAGAGAAAATGCAGGGGAGTAGGAAAAGGAGAAAGAAATAAGATTAGAAGAGGGGAAAAAGAAAGAGATAAGGAGGCAATAGAAGGTTAAGGAGAAAACGAATAATAAAAGAAGAAAGGAGAAGAATTTAAGGCTGTGTGGAAGAAGTATGCGAAAACATGAAGCAGATGAAAGAGAAATAGTGAGAGAAAACAAACAAAACAATGTAATGGGAAGAAGTGATGGTGGAGGTTGTGTAAAGGTGGAAGTAAAGAAGAAGAATGAGGAGGAGGAAGAAAAGAAAGAGGTGTGGAAGAAGAGGAAAAAGTAAGAGAGAATGAAGGAGCAGGAAAACATGGAGAAAGAGTAATGGATGGAATGAGGAGGCTTAGGATGAGAATCAGAAGAGTATAGGAGGAGGAAAGAAGAAGGAATCAAAGTACTGTATGAAAAGAACAGAAGAAGAAGAAGAAGAAGAAGAAGAAGAAGAAGAAGAAGAAGAAGAAGAAGAAGAAGAAGAAGAAGAAGAAGAAGAAGAAGAAGAATAGGAAGAATAAGAAGAAGAAGAAGAAGAAGGAGCAGAAGACGAAGAGGAAGAAGGATAAGAGGAAGACAAAAAAGGAAAGGGACAAGACTCTCCTCGATCAGATAATTGTTTAAATAAATACTTCAACTCCTGTCCACTTTGTTTCAAGTTGTGAAAATCGTTCTCAATTGGCTCAAAATTCAAGATCCAGTCGCCTGATTGGACAAAACTAATTTGAAAACCAGTAGAAGTGTTTCTTTCCTGTTGATTTGATCGGGTTTCCAGCGTTAAAACTAATCAGAATCAATTAAAACTCAATAGCGGGTCCATTTGGTGGTGTCAAGCGATGAGGTTGATTGCATTTGTTTGAAACTCAGAAAGACTCCAATTGATTGGAAGTGTGGGTGATGACCTTCGATTCTCTGAAAAAAAGAATGAATAATAAGATAATAAAAACGAAAGGTAATTGGGAAATGAAAGAAAGAGAAAAACATTGACTGAGGGCGATAAATAAAAAAAAAACTGTGAACGAAGATGATTCTTCAAGTCTCAAATGTAGGTATTTTATCTTCTCGTCGTAAGCTCATGTGTGATTTAATGGTCTTTCAACTACCTATTGTATGAAATTATAGTATTAACTATCAGTGGAACAGTTTGAACTATACAGGGTTGGTTTCCAGTAAAATAATTAATGAGAAAAGTAGTATCAAAAACTGCATAATAAAACTAAAATCATATCTAATTTGTTCTTGATCTGAAATAGTATTGTGATACGAACAAACGGAAGACTAGAATCGCTTTTTTCATAGGAACCCTTCAAGACCTAGCTGAGTTGTTATTGTACAATCGTTTGTGTTTGAGACATCAGATTTGGGCTTCATTAAAAAATCTATACTCATATTCTTAAATCTTCACTTAATTCTCAACCTTAAATAATAAATCTACTCTCACTTGTCAACAGGAAGCTATTCAATCAATTAAAATTCCAAAATTACAATCCAGCCTACACCTTCCTGTGAATGGCTTTGAATTAAAACAATGCATTAGGCTCCAACATACTTGAGGACAGGTGAGAATAAGTTTGATAGAGATCATAAACCTTGAAGTGTTAGTTCATAATCTGTATCATATTTCATAAATAGAAACAGAATGTGTTGAAGTTAAAGGTGTGTTTTAATTTTATGAATGACACATGAGAAATGTTTGAAGCTTTTTCACGTCTTCCGTCTTTATCTCTTTGAGTTTCATTTATCTTCTCTCACTCTCTCTCTCTCTATCCTTCTCTTCCTTTCCACAGTTTTGTCTGTCTTCTTCCTCTACTGTCTCTATCTCTTCTTCTTTCTCGCTTTTTTGTTGTTCTTCAATCACATCAATAACAAAAAAAAGGCGGTTCACAACGTTCCATCAACCTACACACATTGTTTTTATGAATGAATGGCATTTTTATGAATGAACCAGTGTCAGTTACACACAGGTCCATTATCAAAAACTACCGGGTGATTTTTGACTAATGATAATGCCTTGCCTCATACAGGTACACCTCTCAGCTGGGTCTGGGTAGGTGTGAAGTGAATAATGAATGAATTAATGAATGCAGTGAAGCACGATGAATTATTGTGATGAAGTGGAAACCTTGTTTGTAGATTATGATAGCGAGAGGTGAGACAGATTCATCATGTGATGGAGGACAACGCCTAATAGTTGAATGCTTTTTTCGATGCTTCAGTTAAAAAGTATGGTGATTTCAATCTCTCAAGTTAATTCGAACTCTATCCAATAATTTCATTAGAACACTATAGTCTCATTTTTTGTGTTCTTATACCTAAATTTATACATAATTTTTTATACCTAAAATTATTATACCTAATTCCTTATTTCTTCAATTTCACTTAACACTAGAGGACAACGCCTAACAGTCTATTTTTTCAGCTTCAATTAGAGTATGGTCACAGAGAAGTGAAGAATTCCTTCTCTGTGGTATGGAGATTTCTCTCCGAAGTTAATTCGTGATCTTTCTAATAATTTCCAGCAATTATTCATTGATGAATGTCTATTATTTCAATTGAGATGAAGATGGGTAGTATAACTGAATTTAAAACACTAGTCTCTAACCATGAACTAGGACTAACCATTAATTTACACTCTTATTTCTCATGAACTGGAAATTTCCAATAATGAAGTCTCCCGTAGAAGCCTCCAGCTCTGTTCTGATTGGAGGAACTTTCAATTACATACTAAGTTATTGCAAAAATTAATTACTTGTTGAAAAGTTCTATCATTAAATTGATAAACATATTGTAACACTTGTTCGGAATTTAATCGAAGGAGCCTTCAATATTTGATAACTAGACCAGTGGCCTGTTTCATAATGTTAAGAAGTCTTGTACAACAGGAAAATGGTGAACTCACACTGGGAAGACAAATCAGCTGCAGTAACTCATAGGAAGCATGGGAATTTTCCAAGTTCTATTCAATATTTTTGAATATTTTCCATGATTTACAGGTGACGCGTTTGTTTAGCGTCTATTTCGCCATTTTCCAGTTTTACATGACTTCTAAACTTATTTAAACAGATCCAAGGTGAAGTAACACCAATTCTAGTTACCTATTATGCTATCATAACATAGAAACACCATAACAGTAATAATGAATTTCACTCAGCATCAGCACTTGAATGTAATAATTGAAGAAACCAATTGAATGAACGTTTTGGTGTAACAGAAGAAACCAAATAATCAATGAATGGCGCTAGAAGCAATTTCACGCTCAATGAATCGGACAATCACAACCACAACTCCTAGTATACATAGTAATACTGTAGTGGTACACAGTAAAGCATTATAGTAACATGTATAGTAATAGCAGAGACAAGTGGATACTAATAGACCGTCTACGGCGGTGCGATTTTTTGAGCTTCCCACGCACACCGCTATGGAGCGCTATTTAGGGATCACGCACACCGCTCTAAACTCTAGCGCTACCGTCGAATTGTCGAACAGCGTTGCCAATATTCATCGCGCACAGTGTGACAGAGAGCGCTCGGAGCCTCGGAGTGAGAGAGTAAGTGAGTGAGGGAGCAATTCCGCTACAAGACAAGAGAAGAGAGTTTGCAATCTCCTGCCTGCTTGCATCGAAAGAGTCGCTTTCGCCTATTCAATAGTATCAGTATACTCTGCTTCATTGCTCCCTGCTACATAATATAACAGCCCAACTAGTGCCCGTATATGTGTGTTTTCCATGAAATTGTAAAATATTATGCACTCTCATCTCTCATCAGTTTTATTTATAATAAAAAATAAATATAAAATAGAATATATATTATATAGGGATGCTGAGTCCGAATTTCCGAATTATGACAGGGCACAGCTTCACCCAATAAAATTTCCTACACCTAGAAATAATATTTTTATCTACAACTCCATGAAAAAATTACAAGCTGCCATATTCTTAGCATTGAAGCTCAAAATTAAAACAAAAATATACATACAGTATTACAACATTATTACTGCGTTGTCAAAAATATTCCTCTGCCAAACATCTATAACTTCAGCATAATTTTTTAGAAGTATGATAATTTTCTTTTAATAAAGCTCTTAATTAAAGTTGAAGACAAATAATTCGATGGCAACTGATTATATCTATGAATGTACCTGTAGCTTCTTTATTGTAAGACAAATAATTCGATGGCAACTGATTATATCTATGAATGTACCTGTAGCTTCTTTATTGTAAGATGGCTGTGACAATCTTTAAGAACCAACATAATATTTATGAATTCTCAAAGTTGAAATTTTTTTCGTCATGTTCATACCACAGTCTATTAAATAATGTTTATTACACTGTGTTCATACCATATTTCGATTTTAAATCTATATTATTAATAGGCGAGCATGTTTTTCTGTGAACAGAACTCCGTGGTTTCTCAACCGAATTTGTTCGTTTACAACTCATTTGAAAGATATCATTGAGTAGATGTTTGATAAGGTCTTACATTTTGAAAAGAATTATCGTGGAGATGAGAAATGAGCGATCAAAGTTTCAATTTTTGCCATTGCTTCAACATAGGGATAAGTGAGCCGTAAATTTCACATTGATTTCAACTTATAATTTGATGATCAGCTGTTTTGAAACAAAAAATTATTTTTCATTGTTCATTGCACCGGTAATGGCATTTGTGCAGAGAGAAGAAGAGAAATATGGAGGAAGCGTTGGAGAGTAAAGCCCGGTCTAGACGCTACGATAAGTTTGTCAAACTTATCGTATTAATAGTTATAAAATAATTATCGTATTATTTGTCAAACTTATCGTTCAAACTTATCAGGATTATTTTAAATTGTCATAAAGCAGCTGATTTGACATTAGTAAACGAGCTTACATCAATCAGCTGTTTTCTGACAAGTTGAATGGATCCTGCTATATAGCAGGATTATTTTAAATTGTCAGAAAAAAACTGATTGATGTAAATAGCGTATTTCATCCTATTTTATATGTTTTGCCTATATGATTACCATTTTTTAATTTTTAATATTTAAAAAAGTATTAGATCCAGCGTGCATATAAGAATTTGAACATGAGAAAAAGTTTATGATCTCTAGAGAAGATATAATATTACATTTGCGGATTCCCTAATGCAGGCTACAAATATTCTTGAGCCCATAAAATGAAGCCTTTTGTAGTCAGAGTAGTCTATTTATAAACAGAGAATGGTATGCATGCGTATGCTGTAGGCTACGAGAACCTTAAAAATGAATAAATAATGTTTATTTCAATCCATGAATTAACGTAATTAATTTTGTCTAACGGAAGTTTTGCATGAATAAAGCTAATATTCAATATTTTATCATTTGAAGGTAACCCTTTTATTGAATCTAGCTTTAGTTCAAATACAATAGTGTGCTTCAGATATACAACAGTTGACTTAGAACTTCATACTGGAAAATATTCTTACAGAAATAAAACCAAATTTAGAGTAAAAAAAAAACTTTAAGGAAAACATATTAATCATGTGCAACCAGTAGAATATAAGTTTTTCAATTTTCTTGTATTATTCTTTCACATGAATATATAGATTACACTATTCCTTTTTTCGATTTTAAAGTGCCTATTTTTGTGTTTTTAGTGCCTTTTTGCCTGCCTATTTCAAGTATTATAAATGCCTGAACATCCGGGCTCTAGTAGTAATAATACTAATAATAATAATAATAATAATAATAATAGAAAGTCATGTACTCATTGGTTATCAATATAAGATTACAAAATATAATAGTAAAACTTTTCAATATTCTCACCTGCTCTGGTAATCCAATCATCGCTCTTTGATGCCGAGAATCTGAACATTCTAATCCCTTTTGTTCGAGTCCTACTATTGGCACAGTTTTTATAAGAACAATGAGTCTCTGGCATTTTGTATAGAAATTAAGAGAAATGAACACTCATTAAGAAATTTAAGAAAAATTAAAAGAAAAGGTAATGACTAATTAAGAAATTTAAGAAAAATTAAAAGAAAAGGTAATGACTCATTAAGAAAATTAAGAAAATAATCATGAACACTCGGTTGGATGTTGTCGCTGGCAGTTGTTGTTGCTGACTGCAAAACGCATCCACTGATCCACAGGCCTTAGGCCTACGGTGAGAGGGGCATATTATTGTTCATCTTGTAGGTGGTAGGACAATGTAACCAGATGACACTTTCAAAGTTGTTCAGTCAAGGAAGTTGACCTTGCAAAACACCATTGAATATATATCCTTTGAAAGGATATATATTCAATGAAAACACCCTCTAAAAAGTAGAGGGTCCTAATACTATTATCAATAGACATTCTTCACGGTTACTCCTGTGAAGGTCGTTTGGCACCCTCTATCCCAAAAAAAATTATTTTCATTAGGCTATTGTTCAACAACTTTGCTTTGACACAAGTACAGGCTTTGTCAAGCATTTGTAAAAATACAAGCATTTACAAGCATGTTACAAAATTTTTCTAACAAACTACTATTATTACTGTGATAAAAGGATTAGATAAATATTTTACATTCACAAAACTCATTGTTTTAAACAACTTGTTTAAAAAACTCACAAAACTGTTTTTACTTATGAGCAAGTTTAATAATTGCACTTTGCCCACATTCCACTTTTAAGCCGATTTTTAGTATTTACTAGTTCATTAAGAAATAATTTATATCATAGTTCATATAATAACTGATTTATTTTTTTAAAAAGATTTGTTTTACTTTCCACCTTGCAATAATTATCATAGCACAAAATATGAAATATAGCATAACACTAAATATGAATTACGTTTGGAATAAATTATCTCTTTTAATTGATTATCTCTGATTATAGAGAACAGGGTAGATCATTAATTAATGATTAGGGATGTCTATCCAGGATCCTGAATCCCAGTGTATTTTTGATACCTGAAATCCAGGGATTATTCTCCATCAATCCCGGAATTTACACAAATACCTAAATTACCAACATTTTATTCATCCTATAACAATCATAACATAATAATTAATGTTTTCATTTATTTGGTCTACTAAAATTGTAAACAACATTGAGTAAATACCATGTATAATAATGATTCTTAAGTATGGCCATACAATGTATTAACATTGTTTTTTTCACATCATCATGGTGGCAAGATTATAGGGCGCTACGCTGTCCTATCACACCACTGACAGTAATCATTGAAGATGCTGGTGTTACTGTTCTTTGTATGAGCCTCAGAACTCGCCAATATTAATTTTCTCCTCTACCAAAAGTAAGAGAAAATCAGGCCCGTGATTGACATCCCTATTAATGATCCACATTAGAAGATTGATTCAAGGAATACAATAAATTATACGTATTCATTTGATTTTATCGAGATGAATTTCTAATCAGTCCAATAGTAATAGAACCATGTCTAGCACCAACATCTAAATAAATCATAAATTCAATCTTAGAATAAATAATTTATTTATACAATAGCACCGATTCATTTTTTACGTGTACCACAGACATGACTGTGTCTACATAATGTTGCCTGTTCTTTTTTTTTACTTCTATTCTCTTGAATACATAGAATTCTCTCTGCCTGCTACAGACAATATCCCAAACATTCCTTTCCATTATTTGTAGACACGATGAGTCTATGAATGAATGAAGTTGTTTGAAGGCCAGAGATAATTAAGAGAATTCCCTGCTTTCTGTATCAATATGACAGAGCAGAGGAATGTGAGTTGTGAGTGAGTAGTGAGTGTCAGTACGGCAACATTGCTCGTAGTAGCCTGGATGTAGTAGTATACTTCCACACGCACAATCACACAATCTAGTTGGATGCGGAGGTCACGCACTCTCTGTGGAAATGAAAGAACCTCACGTGGCCAGTCTATTGTAGTATCCACTTGTCTCTGGTAATAGTGAGCACAGCAGAGCTATAACTTGTAACATCTATCTCTCTGTCACAATGTATAGTTATAATAAATTATAGTAAGACGTATTGATTCAGCTCAGAGTTGTTTACTTGATGAACATGAACAAGTCTATGCTATGAAGCATAATTTAGAGTAATAGTGAAAGAAATATAGTATTACATTACGCACAATAATTATAATATTGTAATATAGTAATGTAATACGTGATAAACACTTGAATAACTATGAGAAACAGTTCTGTTGCATTCTTTGCATGTCATTGAAATTCAAAGTTGTTTTACTATAATATCCTACTCATAATCTTAAAAATAATCAGTGCTTTCTGGATAAGACTATAATCTCTTATCATACAAAAACAATACAGTCTGATTCAAATTCATAGATTTGGGTCAGATTTTTACAGTCTGCAGGCCAAAGACCTTTATCTAACTAACTTTTCATCAAAATTCACATTTTACCAATGACTTTGTAAAATACCCAAACACAAAAGGTTATTTTATTAGACGGAATTTGATGATAATTTGATTCTAACACTAATTTTGTTCGGTGTAATACGCCATTACATAGATTTCAGATAGGAAAATACTGGTTCACAAAAGTTTTGAATAGCACTAATTGAAGGTCAGCCATTAAAAGGAGTAATAATGTCTCCCGTACTTCCCAGCTATTTCTTAACCTATAATTTGTTATCCTTTAATATTTCTACTGCTCAACGATGCTGAAGAAGTCAAGAATTTCAATTGAAATTATAATTTCATTCAATGGTGGCGCTATGACTTGTCTTGTTTAAATTATATCTGGAGCCAGCCAGACCACTAAATGCTAGGTAAGTAGAGCCAGTACCTACTTATACTGGTGGTAAATGAGAATACTATTCTACTGGTATTCAATCCACCTTGACTAAATGTGTCTGCATCAGGTTGCAAAGATTATAACTTAATCGAATCGAAGAGAGTTACACCGCAGAGTTTATCTAGTTTGTAAATGGTTATCTCAAGTATCACATTCAAGGAGTTGGATTGCGGTTTGTACATTAACAAGAAAAGTGTTGAGCTGATAATTGGTAGAAAGTAAACATATTCTTGTAAAAAAGAGATATCCGTAGAGAATTAACATATTATTCAAAATTACATTCCAAACAGTGACCTTCAAAATTACATTCCAATCTAATTATTTATTTTCAAGTTGAAATTTTAAGATATTCTGTGAATATAATCTTTCACTTCTACCCTCCTCTTCACATTTCTATTAATCTTTCTTCCCCTCCTCCTCCTCCTCTTCTCCTATTCTCCTCCCATCCTCCTCCTCCTCTACTATTATAATCTAGAATCTAAATCGTCATATTTGTTATCTACGAGTACATGGATAAAGTAATACGTAAATCTAAATCTGAATCCTTCTTCTCCTTTGCCTCCTTCATCTCCTCCTCCTCCTTATTCTCCTTTTCGCCTTCCTCTCCTTCTCCTCCTTCTCCTTCTTCTCCTCCTTCTCTCCTTCTCCTCTTTCTTCTCCCACTCCTCCTTCACCTCCTACTCCTACTCCTCTTTCTTCACCTCCTCCTCCTTCTCCTCCTTCTCCTCCTCCTCCCCCTTCTCCACCTTTTTCTCTTTCTCATCCTTCTCCTCCTTCTCCTCCTTCCTCCTTCTCCTCCTTCTCCTCCTCCTCCTTCTCCTTCTTGTCCTCCTTCTCCTCCTCCTCCTACTTCTCCTCATTCTCCTTCTCTTCCTCTTCCTCCTCACCTTTCTCTCAATCTCCTTCCTTTTTCTCTTAAAATTCCAACACAGTCACGATGACAAAACAGAAACTGTTCGAATTATTTTGGAATGCAGCCGCATGATGCCATTGGACAATGTTGTATTGGCGCTTTCCACCGTTCAAAATAATAATGAACAGTATAAAGAAGCATGTTGTCTGTTCCCATATATCAATAATGCATGATGCAGTCAATAGGTGGAGGTGGAGGTTTGGTTTACAGCAGGTTAGATCTGCGTGACAGATTTGTGTGTGTAGTGATTGAAAACATTGTATCACCATTCGACATGATTTCGCAACTGTATAGCTCTTGATCTTCTTCTTCTTCTTCTTCTTCTTCTTCTTCTTCTTCTTCTTCTTCTTCTTCTTCTTCTTCTTCTTTTCTTCTTCTTCTTCTTCTTCTTCTTCTCCTCCTTCTTCTTCTTCTTCTTCTTCTTCCTCTTCCTCTTCTCCTTCTTCGTTTTCTCTTGTACGAGTAATATTGAATTATTCAGAGTTCACTGACTGTCTGGTTTTCACAGAAATAACGACAGTCATTGGAAATTTCGTGAAACGGGGTTTGTGTCCTGATTTTCAATGCAAGAGGGATTTGAATTGAATTTGTGACAAATGCGTGTTTGATAAGATCAACCAATAATGTTAACGTGATGTATTGAGAATGAAGTCAATCCTGATAAGATTATGATGAATTCAGAATCAACAGCCTTCCTCCTGTTGAATATCCATAAGAATATGATATCACTCAATACACGGAATGGGACAACTCGCCGCCGCCAACTCGCCGCGACCAGCTCCACACAAGGACTGATTCCCTTGGCATTTAATTTATTACCACTTTTCAGGGATATTCAGATGCAGCTAACGATTCGAGATGATATATAAATTATAATTTTAATTACAATTACAATATAATATATAATTATAGATTATAATTGATAATAGCTAAATATTATTCTTTCATAAGACTTTTGTGTAGAATGAACATTCTCTGTGATAAATGGAATTAACTTTGTTAACTTTGTTAAAATAGTGAATTCCTGAAATCTGAAATTACTGTTAAATTAGGCATTTTACAGAGAAGCTAAAGGTTCAATACAAATATCACCAATGAATTAAGTTTTTGTACCTTTTAACATGTTTTAGTTGTGTTTTTCAATACATTAGTTTGATTAGTAAATTAAAAATTAATTTATATATCATGTCGAATCGTTAGCTGCATCTAAATATCCCTGAAAAGTGGTGACAAATGCCGGGAGAATCAGTCGTTGTCCTAGACCCCTCAATACAACACATTAGTTTCCAATTATACAGTATATCAAACTCATTAGTTATCATTTTAAAAACTATTGTGACGATTTTGGTAAATAATGTCGCAATCCCCCAGGAAAAATGAAGGGCAAATGACTAGCTGAGAAATTCTACGTTTTTGGTCAAAATATTGTTTTCGTCATATTTTTCATTTGTCTGAGAATAATATGGCCATTAAATTCGATCCGGATATGGGGAGCCCAAATAGAATATTTTTAAATGTTGAATGGTCCTTAGCTTAAAACACAATAATGAGTTTAAAAGAAAATTAATCACAAAAAGAAAAACAGAAAATTGATTTTAAGACATGAAAGAAACAGTTATACAATGACGATCAAAATGCTCGACCTTGGAATGAACTTGACCGACATACTAGCAGTATACGGACAGAGAAGGAAAATCTTCTTCTTCTTCTTCTTATTCTTATTTTCCTCCTTCTTCTTCTTTTTCTTCTTCCTTAACTCGTATACACAGAGTATGGAAGTAAATTATTCTTTTATACCCTCTGTGTACTGTACCTATCTTTCCCACTCGATTCGCGATTCTATATTCTCTCTCTTCTCACTCTCTTTGTCACTTTCTCTCACTTCTTCTTCTTTTTCTTTTCATGGTCACTATTTTATATTTGGAGTCTCAAAAACATTCTCATTTATAACCGTGTCTCAAAAATTCTTCACATTACTTTCATCTGAACAATTGAACATCTTCAACTGAACTATCATGATTTCAACATAATTATCATAATCACAATCAACAATTATTGTTCTTGATAACAATTAACAATTAAGCAAATCATTAACCAAAATTTAATTTTCAGCTCAACTTTATTATAACGATATTGAAAGTTCAGTTACCGAAATTTTACCGTGAAACAATTGAACATACCAGCAATAAAAATTAAATACTTATTTTATTAACACGAAATTCTCATCGCACAAACATTCACCCCCGAGCGAAATTCGTTTGAAGATAACTTTTGAAAATAATCCTATTTGACCCCCAAGATCAGGTTTTCGATAATATTGAATGGGTGCCATCTTCTTCACGAGCAGCGCGTGGAAAATAAGATAAAAAGAGAGATATTTTCGAATAAAATTAATGGATAGAATTTCTCACGCGGACGATTAAAAGGCAGTGATAGTTGGTGCACTGACGGCTATTGAGAACCTATTATTATGTGATTAAATTTCCAAATGGCTACGATTGTCATTTAACGAAACCTGTTTCTTAGAACAACTTGCTTGAACTGCAGAACTTTTTACAGGTTACAATTATTGCTGCGATGGGAATAAATGCCAGTTTCAATTGAATTTTTCGAAATGGAATCATAAACTGGTTGAATACAGTTATTCGCGTATAGAATTTTATTGTCTATTGATGTACTGTGCAACGGTTCAATAGTAGAGAGTTGATATTAATTGAGTAGTTGGGATTAATTGAGAAACAGTTTACTATGTATAACTATGATAACTACAAAGATGAAGATTTTGATATGTTGAAAAATTTCGATTTTGATTTATTGATAATATTTTGGGAGATAAAATATTATAGATTTGCTGAGAACTAGCTAACATAGATGATAATGACACAATGATGAAGGTTTTGATATGTTATTCGTCTACCTATAAGCTGTGATGTTTTGCTATTATTTCAACAAATGAACTTTCAATAATAGGTCAATAGTCACTTTAACAACAGCAATTACAATCTATTTGTTAATTCCTAGGCCTGCAGTACATTATTGATATTACTCCACCTAATAATCTTCTATGCTATCAGTAGATCAGTATGGATACAGTATCGCAGCAATACAATGTTGTTACTGGTAGTAGTTGTTAATTAAACTTGTTGCATCATTGAATTCACCTCCAACTATTATTATTGGACTATAATTACTCGCCAGATTCAATTAAAGGAAGCCTAACGAAATTATTTCCTCACTTTTACCTCTGGAACATCCTACAAGAGAATGAATACCTGAATATCTATATTATCTATAATATCCACATTCAAAGATATATCTAGAGGAGGGTACTTCTCACAGGCTTTTGAACTTTGACCACATTCTTTCTAGTACAGTATTATTGTGATGGATTTCAAAACTGTAGAAGCTCAAGAGTTATCGGAGCAAGTACAAGACTGATAATACTATAATACAATACTATTAAAAGAATAAATAATGTACAAGAAAAATAGTCTGATTCTCAGTCTAGTAGATGTAAAAAGAATAAATAAAGCATGGGATAAAAACTTGTGATGGATGCCAATATAGAATCAAGTACACGGATCTAATAAAACGATTACAATCTACTGATGTAAGAAGAAGAAAGAGAAGAAGAAGGAGGAGGAGAAGGAAAAGAAGAAGAAGAAGAGGACAAAGAGGAAGAAGAAGAAGAAGAAGAAGAAGAAGAAGAAGAAGAAGAAGAAAGAAGAAAAGAAGAAGAAGAAGAAGTAGAAGAAGAAGAAGAAGAAGAAGAAGAAGAAGAAGAAGAAGAAGAAGAAGAAGAAGAAAAATAAGAAGAAAGTCAAAGAAGAAGGAGGAGGAGGAGAAAAGGAGGAGAAGGAGAAGTAAAAGAAGAAGGAGAAGAAGGACAAGCGAAGGACATGAAAAAGGAGATAAAATATACTCAGATCATGACAAAAGAGATCATAATAAATAGTAATGATTTTGTGTATCGCATCGTATCCTTGCCTATCCTACGCGATGTGGGAGATATTTTGGCATTCGTGCTTGCACACTCCCTTCTCTTCTCTCATTATCTTTTACTTTATCTATTTCCTCCTCCTCCTCCTCTCTTCTTCCATCTCTTTTCTCCCTCCCAACCTACATATCACGGTAATGTACACCACTTTTTCAAAATAAAAGGCGTGTCCCCGCATTATTAATAGTACATTAATCAAATGCTCTATTACCCGACTGCCATACTACACGACGTGTACTATAGTGCTATATAATAATATAATAGTGCCCGTACTAAGGAATAATATAATAATGGTGTTGGAAATCTAAGAAATCTGAGCGTGCGATCTCTAAATCATGATCGAGATTTCGTTCGGTTTCAAACGTTTTTGAAAGCAAAGTGAAGTGAGGGTCACTCACATTACACCGATATTTATTGCTATGGAGTCTTTCTCTCACTCTTCCTCTCTCCCACTTATTCTCTCTCTCACCCATTGGTTTTCTATCTTCTTCTACGTTTTGAATCCTAGAAGACCATAGAAGACATTGAGAAATAGGGAAGAGTGAAAAAGGATAGAATAATATCAATAATCTCTCTTTTCAACTGTCTCTCTGTTTTCACTTCTTTCGTAAATTTTTCATTTATAGCACATTTGAATCCTAGAGAACTGGAGTCTCTCTTTTTCTAGTTTCTCTGTTTTTCACCTCTTTCGTAAATTCTTCTTAGAGAACTGGAGGAGTCAAAGAAGAGAAAGAGGTCAGATTAGAAAAAGGGCAGAATAAGAGAAAGAGAAGGGGGAGACAAGTAGTAGAAAAGGGGAAGAAGGAGGAGTAGGAAGAAGTGAGGGAAGTGAACAAAAAGGGGAAGGTTAAAGGAAGGGAGATGGGGAGATTGAAAAAATGGAGGGACAGAATAAGGAGGAGAACAAAAAGGAGGAAATAAAAATACATCTTAGATATAAATTAAGCAGAAACAAAAACGAACTGAAAAGACAGGTGAGGAGATTGAGAAGGAGAGGGAGAAAAACTGGAGAAAAGGAAATGAGGAAGAGAGAGAATGACGACAAAGTAGGGCGTCCAGGAGCAGAATCAGGAGAAGCAGAGGAATGACAAACGGAAGAAGAAGAAGGAACTAGAGAAAAAATATTTTGAAAATTATTTATAGAAACTTGAGTAGTGAAAATATATTATTGTAGTGTAAATTATAAAATTATAAGTAGTGAACAAAATTATAATTATAAGTCGAACAAAAAAAAATGGGGGAATTGGAAGAAGGAAAGGGACTGGAAAAAGAAAAATGAATGAGATGCAGAGGAGGGAATATTGGAAGATAAATAAGTGGAGAATGAAGGAAAAAAGGACAAGAATAAATAAGAGAATGACATTGAGTAGGAGGAGAAGTAGAAGCAGGACAAGAAGAAGCAGCAGAAGTATAGAAGGATGAGGAGATGAATGAGAGGAATCCTTGAAAAAAGAAGAGGAATGGTCTTTGTAAAAGAGAAAGGAAGAGAAGGATTGGAGCGAAAAGAGAAAGAATGTTGAGGAGAATTTAAAGGAGTGAGAGAAGCAAGAGAAGATGAAAATGAACGTACCCATATCTCCACTTATATTTCATCCTAGAAATCCTTTCGATCGTATTTCGGAGTAAAATTCATCTCGTAACTCATTGTTGATCACCTCAATAAACGTGCTCTTTCTCGAATTTATTGTACGGTTTTGTTTTGATCCATCCACCTTGAAGGACTGTTTCGCCGTCTGTTCGTGACACCTTCAAGCCAAACTTCTATTCACTATTAGCACAGATATAGTACATTCATTTCCTCTTCATTTTCTGTGGTTTCAGTCACGTCGCACTTTAATATCTATACGAAATGCAGACTAGTTATCACGTGATTTACCCAGAAAAAACATAGAATGGATTAGATCTTACCTGTGATCATAGAAACACCGTACAATAATATTAACTAGCAACATATGGATCATATATGAAAACAGCTTGTGCATTGGACTATTTGTTTCTATAGAGTGGACGATCATTAAATTTCAATAGTTGAAGCAAAGTGAATAGAATACTAAAAATATTCTATTCTAGAAACTAATGCTAGAAAATAATACTTATCATTAATAATGATAACACTGCAATAATTATTATACTTATTAAATAATGTTCTTACAAGCCAATCTATAATGTTTAATCAAATTTAAAAAAATAGAGACAAAAGCCTTTTCTACAAATCGCCCCTCTTGCTTTCTATAATATTGCTGCAGGTGAATTGGGGAGTTTCAACGGGAGGGACAGCAAATTCTACGTCACACAGCTTTGACCAATAGCAAGCGAGTAGCCTGTTGCAGTACACGCCTATCTGCTTTCTCATTGGTCGACAATCGCAAGCGAGTAGCCTGTTGCAGTACACGCCTATCTGCCTTCTCATTGGTCGATACAAAACATGGCGTCATGAAACCGCCATTTCGTGGGAGGAAACTATTTTGCAGTCGAGTATTGTTGTTGGTTGATCGATTTCAAGTCAGGATGATGATCAGGTGCATGTAATTTGTGAATTGTTTCAGTTTAAGAATAATAATTAATAAGATAATCAACTGGTTACAATTTACAAGAGACCAGTAAGTTATAAAATGGAATAAAGTACAAGTAGAATATGGTTTTATCTTTTAGGCCAGTTTGTACCATCTTTGTTTACGAATCAAAGTTTGAATTTGATTTAAACTGAGGATTTTCAGATTAAACCAACTTGAAAACCCCGTGATTCCATACTTCAAAGCTAAGTTTGATTGAGACTTAGTTTAAACAAAGATACGGACCTTAGGCTTACGATTATAATATTAGACTATTCATTGCAAAACATTGAAAAAATTATTCATATAATTTATGTTGGTATAAAATATTAAAATATTATTTTATGCATGAAAGATTTGTTTGAAACAGCAAAAATACAAATCATCGCTATTTTCTCATTGAAAATTTACTAATGCTTCGAACCTTATTTTTGAAGCTAAATTAGAGTGGTGGATTCCGATTTAAGATAAACATCGCTAGAATACTTTTCGTACCAAGAATTGGAACTATTAAACACCATTCTCTGATAAATTAATGAGAAATTTGTAAAAAAATTTCGATAGTAGAGACCTTCAAACCCCTCAATCACCATAAATACCCGCCTCCGTTTGAATACGGACTTTACAATTAGCCGGTAATCGGAGATCAAAACCGGCCGTCAAAAGTGATGATGATTAGAGTGATGGAAAGTGTTACCTGACACGGACAAATGAGCATTGACAGGCCGTGTACGGATTGGAGTAGGGCCGGATTGTCGGACGTATCATCGATAAACCGACAGATTGTGATTGCGATTAAACAAATATTTCGGTGCGGCATTCAGTTGTTGGGCAACCTGTCAATCCGAATAACTTCGTTATTTATTCTGGTGGGATCAGGTGTCAAATACACCTCATTGTTATAGATTCGGAAATGATGTCTCTATTGCTATCACCTCTCAATTAGAGTTTTATAATGCAGTAAAATATATTATGTGTTATGTGTTATGTAATGCCAATAATTCATGTACATTTTTTCTTCAATTAATTTGATTGCTCCGTTTGTATGTTTTTGATGATCAATAAACAAGCTACGAAATCGTGATAATGATTTCCACTCCAGATACCATAGCAAAGTGAGTTTCAAGATATCTACCTATTATTTCAACCTCACATTCAAGTAAAGCATCTTCCTATACAACAAAAATTCTAAGCATAGTCTGTTCTTCTGCCTGACTGATCTTCAATCAATTAGCATAAAAAGTCACAGTAAATTTATTGTTGACATTGGAGAGTGACATAAATGCAGTGATTGGCATACAGATGAACGTGTACAGAGATTGATGAGATTGCAGCTATTCAAGGCACTTGCTATGAAAAAACAAACATAGAGGAAGATTTGAAGGAGAGACTGAATGAATATGAAGAAGAGAAGAGTGTGAAGAATTATGTAAAGCAAGAACGGCACACAATTAGATCAACATTCAAATACACTGATAGCCGACAAAAAGACAGTGCAGGCCGAATGTGGGATAATCAACGTTTGACAGAAAAGCTGAATTATTGCCAAGGCTTCATGTCACCGATTTTATTTATGGCCGAAGATCGTCTCTTATTTTTGTCGAGTTGTATAAATTTGTGAGTATTGTTCACGCGTGTTATTCAAAGAAGGAGGTGATGTGTGGACAATGAGACATGTTCCAGTCTGTTTACAGTAATGTGCATGCAATTGTCGTCATGGGAGGTGTATTTTATATGGGTGGTCTACATTTCATTCTTTTTCTCCTTCTTCATCATCTCCTTCTCCTCATCTTTCATCTACTTCTTCTACTACTCCTCCTTCTCCTCCTCCTTCTCCCTTTACTCCTACTCCTTTTCATCATTTTTTTAATAATTTAAAAGATAGTCACTAAAGTGATCCATAGAAGAAAATACAATACTGGATAGATAGGTAGTGTAACCGAATACGTCATCTATCTTGAAATAAGACTTCAATAAAGATTGAGAAACATTCCATTCTTTTAATTGGAGGTCTAGAAACATTTATTTGTTTGAAGACGGATTCTGATTATCAAGAATATGAGTATTCGATTAAAATTCAAGAATATGTCTACTTGTGGATTATGCCAACATTTTAAAAGGAAAAGAAGATTACCTATAGGCTATTTGACGCCTGTAATTTTTTGGAGCCTTTGACCCTGCTTGATTAGATGACCGTTTCAGAATTGGAAAAATCCTTCAGCTACTGACAGAAAGAATAGTAAAAGAAGTATAGATTCTTTTCCATCTCCTCCTATACTTTCTGGCTACCGATGATATAAAATTTTGAGATGAGTCACAACTTTGTTTCGTAATTTATTCTTATTTCCATTCAGCCTGCCTCTCGGAAATAGAATAAGTTGGGAATTGGATATTGGGTTGAAATATGAGAAACATAACAAACGATAAATTCAACATAGATGGCTCGAAATTGGAAAACGAGTGTTTACTTTGAAATTGGAAAACCAATACCCTCCAGGCGTTTCAGAGCTTCCTTGTTTCCTGGAATCCTTCTGATATTTGTCCGAATTTATTTGTCGTAACATTAAAAAATGTGACTCTACTTTACGTGGCTGGTCGAAGGTTTAGGCTACAAAATATTGTACTAAAATATTGTCTCTATGTTTTCTTGTTTCCAAGAAACAGTACTTCATCAACTTAATTACAAACATGGTGTTGATTGATATTCTGTATCTTCTCATAATTCCCTTCCAAAATTATTCCACTTTCATATGTAAAAAAACTCCGCAGTTTTATTTGGATTTTCAGAATCATATTATTGTTTTAAAAGCATTTAACGAGTTTTATCACCACATCGTTCAATAATTATTTATTCTGTGCCTTGTTCAGGCACATATATAATTTCATAAAATTTTTAAAAAATTCATAAAATAATTTCTTCTTCTTTAAACTATCATAATCTGGAATTCAGACTGATATATTTTGTGATCAACATGGATAAATCAATGTTGTCTAATTCTTCTCACATTCAAATTGAGAACATTTTACTTCAATCTTCTATGAAAGAAATCTATCTAAATCCAAGTTTCTCTCCCATGATTTCTATCCTCCACATCTGAACTAAAGCTATATAATGGAATGTTCTATAGTATAAACTAAGCCTATAGTATTTTGTAGGCTCCTACAACTCACGTATGTTATACAAGCGAGATAATTTGATTGACAATTTGCATGCAATTGCTAGAGTTGAAAGTAGCAGCACTTACTGTTTGAATCAATTGCACGATTGCCTTCAGGTGTGAATTGTTACAGAAGGCATGCGTTTTTCATGCCTCAAGAGTTTCTTGTTGACTGAATTTGTGTAGAAGTTGATTGCAATGTAAGAGGCATGCGTTTCTCGTGCTCCTCCACTTTTTAACGTGTGTGTAAATAGCTTTCAAAACAGAACGCATGCGTTTTTCTTGCCTCAAGAGTTCTTGCTGCCTAAATTTGTGTGTAATTGATTGCAGAACAAGAGGCATGCGTTCTCTTACCTCAAGGGTCCCTTACCTGGATGTGTACATGCATTGAAACGCATGCCTCAAGCGATTTCTGCTACCTAATATCATCAATCATTCCACAGCCTCACTTATATGGTGCGATGCAATTTGAATAATGCCAAATGGCTCTACTTGTATTATGTGGTTACGATCTCTTGCACACCTCAACATAATTTGCTAAGATTCTAGAAACTGAAACACTTTGGCTGGCTGATAAAGCATAAGTAGCCTTAGCATAAGTGTAATATAAGCATAAGTAGTAGCATAGGTTCATAGGTAGCCTGCATGCATATCAGAAGGTTGGCTGCTGTAATTTCATAGCAATACCGCACTTGCAAAATTAGTAATAAATTATAAACTTGAGTAGTGTAATTTTATTGCAATAATCTAGAAATCTACTTTGAGAACTGATTGTTTTGAAATTGTTGAAAACTAGGATGTAATTATGTTGAATTTTTCAATAAGAATAACTGTTCTTACGGACGATTTGTTTCGAACAATTCTGTCTCAAAATTTCCGAAATATTCACATAGATAGTTGAAGTGAATATTTATTTAATAATAGGACATGGAATATGCTTTTGAATTGGACAAAAAATGGCGGTTTGAATGACGGTTCAAACAACTAACATAGCAAAGAAAGGTAGTTGATAATTACGAAAACAAATGAAATGAATAGGAATGCTTGAAGGGAACAATGTGGTTTTGTAATTTGTGTTTTTGTAATTAGCAATGACTTTTCTTTGCTATGTTAGTTGTTTGAACCGCCATTGCTGTGATGTTCGTAGAAACCGCCCATTGTGGGAGGAGCTTATCTAGGCCAATGGCAGTCGTTCACCTGATAGGCCATTCAACTGCCAATCACAGTGCTCGGTCACGATTATAAAAATTCTGCTCTACTGTACTTTATTTTTAGTTTTCGTTTACCAGAGATTGATAATTGTGTAACAACCGAAACTGCAGTATTATATCTCGTTGTTGTATTAAATATGTGATTTTGGCAACTTCAAGTCTTTTTATTCAGTATGGATAACTACCACAACATCACATTCACTACTACACAGAAAGATCTGGAAATAGGTTGTATAGGGTATTGTCCTTATCAAAAATCTCTCGTTGGCTCTTTCATCATTACAGTTTGGCTTCATTCATTGCAATACACTGCAATATACACCTACAAGAGATTTCTTGGTAGTTTCAGTTTGGATATCCATCATAAGACTATGTTTTCAATTGTATGGAAAGCCTCTGTTAAATTTGATCGCATGAAGTTTTCGACAGAAGCGCCATTATCCTATAAAACAAAATAAAAACATGAATTATTCTTTCATCAAAAAATCTCTAAAACTTATTTTGTAAATGGAATATGTCCACCTCATTAATAAGCTCCAAGTTTTATACTAATGCCAGGTAGCATGAATAATTCAAAGCTTACTCCTCATTCTTTCTTCTTCTTCTTTTTGTCCCTTCTTTCTCCTCTGGCCTCCTCTTCTTCTTATTCTTCTTCTTCTCCTTTTTATCTTTCTATACCTTATTTCAATTCATCTTGAGTACTTTCATCACAATGGTCTTTCTTAACCCCCCCCCCTCTCACCCTTATCCAATACAATAGCTGACATTATTAGACAGAGGCTACTAATTTTCGTTTGTAGCCGTATAAATTATTTATTATTCTACTTTGTGTAAGCTGTTCAATTGTCCCATTATATGCTTTGGATGACAAAAGCACAGGGATAAACGCTTGCTTTTAACAAACAATAATAGTAAATTTATAGGCTTGACTTTTATGATGCACGGATATGAATAAGAGCAAACACACTGAGACCTTTCAGTTACCGGTACCTATTTAGCTGATAGTGGCGAAGCGTGGTATACTTATTTGGTCATCGCCGGGTATATTTCCTATAGGAAATAAGTATACCACGCTTCGCCACGGATAGCTAACCTAAAAGCTTTGCAATGTAGAAAAAGTCAACTACTGTACTATGTACTACTATAATATTGTACTACGACGGTTCTTTAAAATTTCAAATAAATTCGTTCCTGGATTCTCCAAAGTATTTCAGCGTCTCATGAGAATTTTATAAATCCTGTTAAACAGGAACTGCTGACAAAAAACAAGGCGACTCCAGTCAGAGTAGATAGTAGAAGTGGAAATAAAAGAAGTAAATAGAAGTTCTATACTTTTATTACTCCAGTTGACTAGTTTTCATTGGTAGCCTATTTCTGAAATTTTAAAGCATGGGTGCGTTTATTTCTTCTCTACAAGGCTAGGCGTACACCGGTTAGTCAAGGCAAGACAAGACAAGATTAGTCACGTTTAGTCACAGTAATTCACATGGTTGCTTATGAAGCAGCACACACCGATGCAATGACTAATCGGTGTGTGTTGCTTTATAAGCAACTATGTGAAGTACTGTGACTAAACGTGACTAATCTTGTCTTGTTTTGTCTTGACTAACCGGTGTACGCCTAGCCTTAGTGAGTACTATTGTACTAACTCTATTCAGTATTATTCATAAGAGTAAATAAGAGTTTCCTAAAATTTCAGAAATACACAGGTAACTAGTCGACTGGCAACGTGTAAGCAAGGTATTACTTTAGTTACGTCACAACCAAAATAATTATGTTAATTTCAACCTCCACTAATGCGATAGACCCTCTACGATCAAAATACGGTAATGTTACCTTCAATTACGGTAAAGTGAGGTTAAATTTACGTTAATATAACGCTCTACAGGCGGTCACCAGTAATGATAGTGTATTACAGGGCAGTAGGTTTCATTTACGATGGAGCCTTGAGGCTATCTAATAGCCTTCAATTACATTGGTTTATGACGGCGTAAATTTCGCTGATAAATTAGAGTCTCTGGGTGCGGGCGTGTTATATGGAATTTATGGAATATTGGGCTGGAGGCTCCAGCAGGTGGAAAAGCTCCAGGTGACTCCAGAACTCTAATAGAGTACATAATTTACAATTTCACAAAATGTAGTCCAATACAGCCCAAGGTAATTAGAATAGAAGGTAGAGTATTCTCGCGCATCTCAGTCTATTCAATGCTCTGATTGTGTGAACGTATCCTGTAGAAGAAGAGATCTTATTTTAGTTTTCAAATTTTGCAGCTTGCCATGTACTTTACTCAAAAGATGATATTTTTGATGCCACTTTTCTTGGTATAGGCCTACTTCATGTATAATTTCAATAGAAACTAATCCTACAAATCTGATAATGGGACTAATTCTAATTCTTTCTTTCATTGCAAAATATTTGTAGATTCAATACCATAAGACAATAAATTATTTCAGAACAATCAATCACTATTACTATCTCAGATTTTTAAATGAACTATATTTTTTTTTAATGGAATTTCGATCCTCTTGAAATTTCAGAATATCATAATATCTTCAGCCTACTGTCAATATGTAAGAAATATTATCTTAAGCAGATCTTGTAGAATATTTCATCAATTGAATTGAACCACTCCATTTAGTGGTATTGATGAAAATGTTGATAAAATATCATTCTTATGGTCCAATTCCTCTGGAAGAAGAAAAAGTAATAGAAGAAGGAAAATAAAATGAGGATGAAGAAGCAAAAGAAGAAGAAGGAAAGGAGGAGGAGGAGGAGGAGGAGGAAGAGGAGGAGAGGAGGAGGAGGAGGAGGAGGAGGAGGAGGAAGAGGATGAGGAGGAAGGAGGAGGAGGAAAAGTAGACGGAGGAGAAGAGGGAGAAGAAGAACATGAAGATGAAGAAGAAGAAGAAGGAAGAGAATAAGCAAAATTATGTGTACATGTGGAAGCGAAATAATGCAAGCAAGTTAACGACTGAAGAGGAACCGTGTCTATCCAGAAAAGGCAAGAAGAAGAAGAAGCCGGATGCCTGAAGATATCTTTATTAATTTTATCTGATTAATTGAATGGGGCGTTTGTGATAACATCTAAAGATGAGTTAGTTGTTAGACGTAGGGTAACCCTCCTCACCCCCCCCCCCCAACCTCAACCTAAACTGCGGCTCAATTAAAAGCTAGTTTATAGGCACCGATCTAACGAAATAATTATTACAGTACTGCAAACAAACAAATATGTAGGCAGTTAGCCTGCCTGTACAGGCAGAAAGAATAGAAGTTGAATTTCTCCTTCTATAGCCTACTCTCTGACTGTAGCAGTGGGTCCCCTAGGCTATTTGCAAGCCTGGATTATGCGAATATTCATATCTAAATTATCCAACATAATTACTTCATGTACTCAGAGTCTCTGTTTGTACATTGAGATTATCTTGGAAAATCTAGAAACGATCTTGAGCGTTAGATTTCAAATAGCTTTATTAAGGTTTTTAAGGTCTGTACTATCACGATAATAGGTGATATATTTTTCCAAGATTGGACATTCTTATATTCAGACATCATACATGTAAATTGCTGTTATTTGAAGATATAAAGCAATCATAATACAAGTATAAAAATATGAGTATTTTAAAATTATCCATGTGAATATTTGGAAGTTTTAAGACAGTAAATAGGAAGTTCACTGTTAAGATGTAAATTTTGTTTGTTTTTTAAATGTTCATAGAAAGGGATGCAACATATATATTTTCTTTACAGTTGAAAATATATAATCTTCAGTATGAGATAAGATGTGAATTTTGTTCGATTTCTAAGTATAAAAATTTATGATTTCGTTTGTAAAAATTGATTTTTCATGATGTAATATAATTATATTTTCGATTATAATTAGAATAGTCAATGTTTCATCTTATTTGAATATTTATATTGACATCCCTATTAAAACTCCGTCGAATTTGATTGTGGTTAAGTTCAATTACTTCATCTCCATTGAACTTCGTCGAATGTCGTCATTTGATTGCTGTTAAATTTAATTAATTTTTGAGTACTCGTCTTGAAAATATGAGGAGGCGGTTTTGAGGAAAACTCAAATTCAATCTCTCAAGTAAGAATGCCAGTAAATTTGATCGAAGCACGTGCAAAGGCTGACTGTTCCATCCAAGGAATAAAAACCCAAGGAATAATAGTTTGGCTGCGGGAAATATCTTCCAGCAAAGCAAACTGCCATAATTATTGAGACCTGCTTTCACCTAACTGCTGTTAATTCCAATGCTTTTTGCAGCTTGCTTAATTAAACACCGGTTAATGAATCATCTACGGGTACACGTAAACGGGGGGGAAGGGGGCTGAAAGAATATTATTTCTCTAATTCACTGCTTATGCTAGGGGGGAGGGGGGCCCCTACAGGCATGACCTGAGCTACAGTATTTAATGGCTTCATTTCTACTGTGATTAAGCAAAGAAGGAGAGAGGGAAGAAAAAGGAGGAAAAAATAGGAAGAAGGAGAAGAAAGACGAGGAGGAGAAGGATGATGATGAGGAGGAGGAGAAGGAGAACGAGGAAAACAAGGAGAAGGAGGAGTAGGAGGAGGAGTAGGAGGAGGAGGAGGAGGAGGAGGAGGATGAGGGAGAAAACTATTAAGCAGTAATTCTCATTTAATTGTAATTATCATGAATTTGAATTGTCAGTCAGTCGCATTCCACGTGTGATTGAACTGCGATTTTAATCATTTCCTCCTCTTCTTCTTCTTCTTCTTCTTCTTCTTCTTCTTCTTCTTCTTCTTCTTCTTCTTCTTCTTCTTCTTCTTCTTCTTCTTCTTCTTCTTCTTCTTCTCTTCTTCTTCTTCTTCTTCTTCTTCTTCTTCTTCTTCTTCTTCTTCTTCTTCTTCTTCTTCTTCTTCTTCTTCTTCTTCTTCTTCTTCTTCTTCTTCTTCTTCTTCTTCTTCTTCTTCTTCTTCTTCTTCTTCTTCTTCTTCTTCTTCTTCTTCTTCTTCTTCTTCTTCTTCTTCTTCTTCTTCTTCTTCTTCTTCTTCTTCTTCTACATCATTATTTCCAGCGGACTCCCGATGTTGAAAAAATAACTGTCTGACTGTTGATTTTGTTGAACAATTATGATTATTATTATCAATCCGATCTTGATCATCATCATCATCAAACATGTTTTAGCATGTCTAACTTCGATTAAAACCAACATAGCTGTTTTTATTTTCATTCCTTCATAGTGTAGGTACCACAACCAGCTCTATCAACTTTGGCCCGACTACTTGCCAGTAATAAGCAATCAAAGAAGAGAGTCTTTCTTTAGACACCAGTTTGGCTCTTTCACTACATTCCTTCTGTCTCTTTTCCTTATATTCATCTATTCTCCTCTACATCCTCTCCTACTTCTTCCCATCCTCTTTATTATCAGCTTCTAATTTTTGTTCCTTCGGTTTTCCCGATCAAGTTGGTTTTACTCTTTTATTACTATACTTTTCCAATCACTTCTACCTACGACACGCTTTTCTTACATGTCTCTTTATTTTTATCACATTCTCTTCTTCTTTCTTCCTTCTTCTTCTTCTTCTTCTTCTTCCTCCCCTCTTCTTCTTCTTTCTCCCCTCTTCTTCTTTTACCTCCCCTCTTCGTCTTCTAGTCCTTCTTCTTCATGTGCTTCTTCTTGTTCTCTTTTTCGTCATCCTCTTCTTTTTCTTCTTTTTTTCTTCTCTTCGTTGCTTTCCAGACATGTTTTAATTAAATTGACAATTTCTCGATTTCAGATGATAATTCTTGGAATTGGAAGGATAGGCTACTTTCTCGTATAAAATTACACTTTTTTAAAAATTTATTAAATGACATTTTATAATCAGTTTAATATTCTCTGATACATTATGACAATATTTCTGAAACAATAATTATTATAAATCCGATTATTCCCATACCAAACTAATTTCTCAATTACAATATTATACCTTCTCAAATACTGTACAATTATTGTAGAAGGCAAACACTAGTGGCGAAGGGTGGTATACTTATTTGGTCATCGCCGGGTATATAGGAAATATACCCGGCGATGACCAAATAAGTATACCACGCTTCGCCACGGGCCAAACACCTACTAAACTTGAGCTTATTACTCATAACCAGTTGACGCATTCGATATCATGTGTTATGAGAAAATACACAGTCCATTTTTACCGTTCGAACACAATAGAAACTATTCAGAAGAATAAATACACATAAACAAGCATATAAATATACATGAACATTGTTCATAACTGACAACAATATACAGGCCTATATAGATATTGTGTTCAGCCTTTTCACACAGTCTCTTTATAAATAGTATGTCCGGTTCTAAGCCTAACCATAAGTCTCTTATTTTAAAGCCCAACTATGAGCCTCAAGTATAAGCCTAGTAGGCAATCCCTGTCACTACAGCCTCTATTGTGGAAATCTATTGGCTATTGTCGGATGTTTTATGTATTCACTTGCCTACTAAAACTGTCATATTCCGTAATATTGCCAATGCCTTGTGGAGTCTCTTTAGAACGGTTCTTGGCTATTTTCTAAGCTGAAAACTAGAACTGATTCTTGTATTTTGTTTCAAGCACAAAAATATCTTGGAAGTTTGAATTGGATTCAATTTTATCACTGTTGTACATTTTTGAAGAGCAGTTCAATATTATTCTCAAACCTTTATTATTCTTGATACTGTTCTGGTCTTGAACTAGCCCTATTTACTTAAATTAGACTGAATTAGATCTAGTTTCATAATCGATCAAAACTGAAAATGAATATGGTTTTTCTGGAATTTATGGAAATATGTTATTGATGATGCGTACTCCTGTTGGGGAATTCAGGTCTTGGAGTACATTCTCTTGAGAGTATGAATACCTGGCTTGATTATTTAAAGATGAAATAATTTTAAATCTATCAAATTATTCATTTATTTCATTAATTAACAATACACACACCATGGGTGAGAACATAGCGAAGATAGTCGATCTCGCACTCATACAACAGGCATTCGCCCAAAACTGTTTCAATCCATAATTTCAACTATATTTTCCAGAGGTTATGTCTATATGTCCATGTACTTTTTCACCAGTAATTGAATTGAATGAATGAATGAATAATTTCTATTAGTCAAAAACAATAATAATTACAATTGACTGCTTGCAAGGTACAAAAATGTATGACTAACAAAAATAAGAACATTCTTACTAATTGCAATAATACACAGTAAGTTTCCAATCGATAAAGCCGCATCACAAGAATAAATATGATCAATTACAAGATAAACTCAAATAAAGAACCAATTCCACTGACTCTAGCTTTCCTAATAGAATTTATTCCGAGTGAATTGGGCGCTAGCCACGTTGAATATTCAAAGACCGTGAAAAATCTCCTGCTCTCCAGATCTGTGGTCCTTATTTTTCCAATCTCACATTCTTAAAAAGCGGCACTACGCATCGTGAGGATTAAAATTCATTTATTCATTGCTTCCATCATTCTAGGCCGCACACTGATATCTGTATCTGGAGAAACGATTTACAATACCGATGAAATTATTCAATTTTGCCTGCGCTTAATAAATCCCAATATTTGTTTGTTAATTGAAAACGAAACATTCTAAATCAATAAACGCGTCCAATATGTCATAAACACATCTACAGATATGTGAACATGGTGGATAAATAATGAATAGATATACATGGTGTCCAGTAAAGTGGCCACACCTAGTGTTAATTAATTTTTTCGGACTTGGAAATGAATGGAACTGTATAAGAGGAATGATCGCTGCCGAAAAAAATCTATTAACTTAATTGAATTGAATTCCGAATGAATATTTCCTCTGTGTCTAATCTTTCTTGTAATTCTGTTTACATATTCAGTGGAGGAATAGAATTTTTATTGGGTAAAGGTGTGATTAAGTAAGCTAACGTTTGGTATTCATGAGTGAGATCGACTATCTTTGCTTTTTGCTCTGGAGTCCTCAATACTTTTAAAAATTGGAATCTGATGTGAAATTTACGCGTTTACGAACATTCTCCACAATTGTGTTCGAGTTACATTGAAAATATAACTATATTATATTACAATAAAAATAATATTATTATATAAAAAATATAATTACATTGAATATATCACCTCCACCAATACTATAGGAGTAGAAACTCAATATTCTTGATCTCTTTATCATCGTGATCAACATCATTTAAATCAACATTGTCCATTGTTGAAGTCAACATTGAAAACAATTTAACGCAATATCACTTTTAACCGCCAAAAATACAACAATGCCCCATTTGAAAATCGTGTTGATTCATTAGTGAGCATTATATTATGGAACAATAAGCGTTTTTATTCACATATTTAAGAAACAATACAAACAAATCACACACAATTGGGTGTGGTTGGCGCCTAACAAAACAAAACAAAAATCTTTTATCCATTGAATAAGGTTGGTGTCAGATGATTTTCATAAAAAGCTGATTATCTAGACCGGGTCTAGGACAGTGAGTGCTAATAGTGTCATTCAGGGTTTATCATGTGTAATATACAGTGATAAACAACCTTATAATGTTGAAAACTGTTATAGTTTTATACAGATTCACTATCTTAGTCATCATTGTAGTCTATAGTCTACATTGTGTATAGTCGTTCTGTACAGTCTACATCCTGTAATGTGAAACTCTCCCTCGTTAGATTGCTGGCGCTATTCTATTTCTTTATCCTTTCTTTGATGTTAATGTATAAACAGTTTAGGGTGAATTAATACTCTTGAAAGAATGGGAATATTTAAGGAGATAATTTGACTACAGTATGAAAAAAATATTGAATTTCTTGCTGTGGAGGTGTTGCTATTATGAAAGGGGGTGGAGGGGCGAGTAAGTTTGATACCGGAAGAGGTTAGGCTTGGAGAAAAACGGATAACAACAAGGAGTAGAGAGGAAGGTGTAGAAGAAGAAGAAGAAGAAGAAGAAGAAGAAGAAGAAAAAAGAGGGAGAAGAAGAAGAAGAAGAGGAGGAAGTTGAAGACTGAAGAAAAAAGAGAACAATTAGGACGGGCGCCTAATAATGCATTATTACAGTAAACACAATGCGGCATTGTTTGTCCGTTTAAAAAAGAGTTTGAGCTTCAATCCTCCACCGACCGAGATATTGTGTCCCCATTGTTTACCAGAAGGGTGATAAATCTTCATATCAGCCAGGGAGAGGAGGGAAAGACACTGTCTCCAGGTCTGTCTTATTCTTATTCCCTCTTCTCTTATTCTTCTTCTTCTTACTCTTCTTCTTCTACTTCTTGCTCTTCTTCTTCTTGATCTTCTCCCTCTTCTTCTTCTTCCTCTTCTCCTTCTTCTTCTTCTTCTTCTTCTTCTTCTTCTTCTTCTTCTTCTTCTTCTTCTTCTTCTTCTTCTTCTTCTTCTTCTTCTTCTTCCTCTCTTGCAACTTCGTCTTCAACGTCTGGAGAGAGAGATTGCCTCCAGAGGTCTAGTACTGTACTACTCTGTCCTGTGTATTTTATATAGTCCTGGAGTACTTCTTCAGCCTGGAATTTGAATTGAATTATCAGTACAGGTAAAATTTGCTTGAAATCTATTCACTGTACTCTGATTTGAATAAATTAGAATCAATATTATTCTTGTTCGGGTTATAACTCATAGGCTATCCACAATTCAGTATTTTCCATTTTTTTCTCAAATCAACTTCAATACAGATCTACAAGACCACAGCTCATTAATATGGAGATAAATACAGGAATATAGATATATATGTAACTAGCTCTGACTTCATTTTTATAGCAACAAATACAAAAATATAAAAATAGAACAATAATTATTATGAGTTCATTAATTTGGCACCAAAACTATGAATAAAGATTTACAGAACCTGTTTTCAGTCTATTTAAACAAGAATATAGATATACAATGCCAGTTATAATCGTTGATATGAAAATAGAAACTTGAATATAGATATTCACAAGACTAGTTTCCAATTCTTCGATGTAGATGAAAAACGTGTATATAGATATAAGAAACCTGTTTCTAGATGTCTGATACAGAAATGAAAGACCAGTTTCCATTGATAGGGCAATCAAGAGAGGTAATAAAAATAATTACTGGTACACATCATAATATTAATGACAAGTTACCGATTCGATTCATTTGAATAGCCAGCCTACATTGAGTAATAGAGCTTATCATTAGGCTGGTAATGTCTTTCTAATAGCTTATTTGAATAGGAATTTTGAATGTAGGTTTCTGCAAATGGGTTGATTGGACTCGAAAATTTCGGCTTCAAGTAATTTATTGGATTGCAATTTGTGGACTGATTCGAATATTCGATTGATTTTTCAGAAACTGATTCAGTAATATTCAAAATAATATTTGAATCATTTTTATGTTGAAGTTGATGAAGTAATCAAATATTCAGAGTTGAATCAGATTGATTTCTTGGTGGAACTTTTACTAATAGATGAATCTTCAAGCTCACTTTGTAGTCTATCATGATAATGCCAATTCTTTTGCAAAAGCTCACTGCCAAATTCCAAGCCTTCAATTGGAAGATTTCCATTTTCAAGAGATTATTGAGTATTTCAAGCCAATTCTCTAGAAATAATTTCACAATCAACATTCCATATCTCTGCAACCACTTAAAGGGAGATCAGAAGTGGAGATTTCTTAACTCATGTATTCACATGAATTATTATTGGGAAATAGACTCCTTTTAATATGTTAATATTGTAGCTCAAGATTACATTTTTCCTGAAATTCCATTGAAAATTCACCAAATCTTGATTTGAAATACATCAAAACTCACTTCCGAAGTCTAGGTTTCCACGGATTACGAACCATCACCAGTAAAACGCGTCCCATTGGTGGAAGTTCTTTCATCCTACAAAATGGCGTCTACCTGACGTCATATTCTACATCGACCAATGACATTGCAGATGGGCGTGTACTGCTACCTCCCTACTCGCATGTGATTGGTCGAGCGTTTGTGACGTTGATTATAACAGATCTCATCGAAACTCGTGTCTTCAATGATTTCACAAATACTTGGTATTGATATATTATTAAAATACTTGAATATTTAAACAAATGATTAAGAGGAGAAAATATGAAATGTATGAAAAATAAACTGGAATATTTGGAATGTTGAATAACAAATATCATTCAAAGTAAATTGCTCAGTAGAGATCCGATTACATTATCTGCTAAGAATTTTATTCCATATAGAAATGTTGTATACAAATATATACAATGCAATTATAATAATGTGTTTACTCCCCTCTTCTGACTTTTTTAACCTGGCTCCACTCTTTAATTTGCTCTAGGTTTTCTACTCTAATTATTTTTTACGCTAGAATCATCTTATTGATTATATAAAATAAAAAATACATTGATTATATTAAATTAAGACACCTAGTTCAAGATAAAGTGCAATATTGTATAAGGTGGGCTACGCTGGGTAGACCTCTAGAGTGGTTTGGCCTAGTTTCCTTTTTTGTAAGTCCAGTCTCTCTGTGTTGTATTATTTTTGTTTATTACAACCACCTCTCCTGCAATGCCGGCCTTCTCAAGGACGTTCATACGCATCTACTCTCTCTCTCTTTTTCTCTCATTCGCTCTCTCACACACTCCCTCACTCTCACTCTCAATATTTCTCCCTCTTATCGAACTGTTTATTGTGCTTATGTATGGATGTAGTCTGAAATATAGACTGTCCAGAGAAATTTCATGTAAAGGTAAAGCTAGCTTATTTTGCTAGGCATATGAACTGACTATGAATAACAATCTTTTAACATGTGTATAAGATTTCATTTACAATAAACTCATGCTGATATCGTGGAGTGGATGAATTCTTATGGACTATATACATTGAATTTGAAAGAGTTTTGATCCACACGAACTATGTTAAGACAATCAGTACTTATCACAGATAGAACGACATTCAGTCTATTTTTACAAGTGAAAAATAAATTTTCTTTATAACATTATATTGTGAAAAATTGTAATGACAATATTCCATTCACAGTCCAGATGCCTTAAGAAAATGAAGCAGCAATACTGTTCTATGATGACAGTATGGCTAGACGCAAGATTACTAGACAACTGTTGTCTAGTAATCTTGGGCTAGACGTACACCGGTTAGTCAAGACAAGACAAGACGAGATTAGACACGTTTAGTCACAGTACTTCACATAGTTGCTTATGAAGCAACACACACCGATTAGTCATTGCACCTGTGTGTGCTGCTTCATAAGCAACTATGTGAATTACTGTGACTTAACGTGACTAATCTCGTCTTGTCTTGTCTTGACTAACCGGTGTACGCCTAGCCTAAGGGCTCTGCAGGTTGTCTAATGCGAACTTTTCAAAACCAATTTATGTAACGAAATTCTTACATTAATGAGGATGAAATCAACTCATCCATTGTCTTAGAATAGATCAATCATGTACAGTACTATACAATCATCAAAGCAGTAGTTTAGGTCAATAATGAACTCAATCAATGGATCAAAATGCTGGGTCATCATGGGTTGTTTTCAAACCCAGTGACCCATCCTACCGATTAATAATTCCCTTATAATTATAAAAATAATCCAGCAAAATACTGGTGGTAAAGTAGCAAGCAGTGATGAACCTCACTCAGGTATGTGTGTGGCCCGCTGAGTATTTAGCAACAGTCTATTATTACTTTCATTGAATTCTATTAAAACACATTCTCTTCTCCTCCCCCTCCTCATCCTGCTCCTTCTCCTGCTTCTTCTCCTTCTTTCTTTTTCTATTGATCCTCCCTCATTCTCTCTTAATTCGCGGTTATTAAATTAATTGTTGCATCTTATAACAGGTTTTGCGTGCAATAATAGACACGGTAAAGGCTGCAGCAAGGGAATGAATGGATTACTTGAATACTTACTTATTATTACCTGAATATCTTCCATCTACTTGTTTCCTTATTATTTCCTCTTTCATTTTGAATTACATATCAAATTTCTCGCCTGAATGACAGCTTGTGGTGTGCTGTGCAGCATTACTTGTACTGAGGAACAGCAGCTGCTCACCTTTGATGACCTGTTTATTTACGTACAAACATCAGATGAATTTAGTCGAGAATTTGAAGTGAAAAAGCAAAAGCAAAAAAAGGAGGAGAATTAGGAAAAGAAGAAGAAGGAGAAGAAGAAGAAGAAGAAGAAGAAGAAGAAGAAGAAGAAGAAGAAGAAGAAGAAGAAGAAGAAGAAGAAGAAGAAGAAGAAGAAGAAGAAGAAGAAGAAGAAGAAGAAGAAGAAGAAGAAGAAGAAGAAGAAGAAGAAGAAGAAGAAGAAGAAGAACAAGAAGAATAAGGAGACGATGAAGAAGAAGAAGAAAGAGAATAAGTAGAAGGAGAAGGAGAAGAAGAAGAAGAAGAAGAAGAAGAAGAAGAAGAAGAAGAAGAAAGAGACATTCTCACCTGTACCTACTGTACAAATACCAGATTACTTTTCAAGAAGTTGAAGAGGAAAAGAAGGAAGAAGGAAGAGTAGAAGATGTAGGAGAAGGAGATGAAAAGAAAAAGAAGAAGAATGAGGAGGAGGAAGAGGAGAACAAGAAGACGGGTAGGAGGAAAAGGAGAAAAAGAAGAAGAAGGAGGAGAAGAAGAAGAAGAAGAAGAAGAAGAAGAAGAAGAAGAAGAAAAAGTACAAAACTGTAGCAGATTTCAAGAAAAGGAAATAATAAAATGAAAAAGAAGGATGGTTAGAAGTAGTAGGAGAAGGAGATGATGGATGAGAAGGGGGATGAGGAGGAGGAGTAGGAAGAGGAGGAGAACAAGAAGAAGGGGTGGAGGAAAAGGAGAAGAAGAAGAGGAAAGAGTACAAAACTGTAGTAGATTTCAAGAAAAGGAAGAAGAAATAAGAGTAGAAGACGTAGAAGACGTAGGAGAAGGAGATGATAGAGAAGAGAAAGGAGAATAAGGAGGAGGATGGAAAGGAGGAGGAGGAGTAGGACGAGGAAGAAGTGTTGGAGTAGAATAAGAAGGGGTGGAAGAAAAGGAGAAGAAGAAGAAAGATTACATAACTGTAGTAGATTACAAGAAGGAATAGGCCTATTATAAGTTTGTAAGGAATAAGCTAAGGCATAGGCGGTCTAAAGACATAAGTATTATACAAATATAATATATCTGTGGAAGGTTACAAACAAGAAGAATAAGAAGAAGAATGTTGAAAATATAGTGAAAGATGGATATGAAAGGCCTTTTGGTAATAATCGTTCACGATACAAGCTTCAACAAATTCAAACTCGAAACAGCCTTTCCGAACTCAATTCATGTTTATGGTAATGTTGATTGAGGCACATTAAAAGAACACACACACAGTTTGTAGCACATTCAGGTACATTATTGGAAGCCGATTTTCAAGCAAAGCAAGACATCAGACATGCTTTCAAGAAGTTTAAGCGATTTCTATTGATTTGGCAAGAAAGCATTTTAGTCTTGAAAGTCAAAATGACCCATAGAGTAATAGAAACGTCGCGAATAATTGGCTCAAACCGATATTGAATCTCTAAATAAACTGATACGAGCAACTCCTGTGTCGAATTGAATATTCCATGGTTGAGGTCTCGTGCTTGTAATTGGACCACACTGGTGGTGGCAAAGTATTATCAAACATCTTTACTCGCTTAAAAGTCCTTAATACCTGAATAGATTACTTGAATTGGCGTTGTCATCCTTCACAGGTTATCCCTTCCTTTACAGGTTGAGGCCCTGCGCCCACGGAGCAACTGCTATCTGACTGCAGTCGACAACCCAGTGTTGCCAGATATCATTGACGGTTTTTGGGTAATCGGGTATTCTAACTTATCATCTAACCCAGCGTTGCCAGATATCATTGGCTGTTTTTGGGTAGGTCCAGCGCCCACGGAGCAACTGCTATCTGACTGCAGTCGCCAACCCAGCGTTGCCAGATATCATTGGCTGTTTTTGGGTAATCTAACTCATCAGCCAATGGTATCTGGCAACGCTGGGTTTGCGACTGCAGTCAGATAGCAGTTGCTCCGTGGGCGCTGGGCCTATTGTTCGTATTTTATTTATGCAATGTATGGCGTCTCTCATAGATTATTGAAAGATATTGATCCTTCGTCAATCTGTAAGAACAGAAAAATAATATAGGCCAACACAATATTAGGTATAATATAAAGAAACTCAATCCTTGATTGTCAGATATAAATATCTATTATGTTCTCCCTTGCTCCGAGCACTATGTTTTGCGAGTGGCTTGTCTAGGCCAATAACAGACGTTCAATTTCATTGGTCATCCATCTACCAATCGTATTGCTTGCTACATAGTGATTATAATTACGCTGCTCTTTCATTTTTTCAAGTCCAACAGAGATTCATAATGGTGTAATAACCCATTAAGTATCTCGATTTATTGATACATGAAAGTAATTGTTACAACTTTTTTCAATATTAAATTACTACCACAAAATCACCTTAACTACTGCACAAAAATTCTTCATTCCGGTTAGTGCTTTTTCATATCCGACGAAGGGAGGTGGCACAGGCTCTCTATGTTGCTAACCTACTAGCGAGGTTAGGGCTACCTACTAGCGAGGATAGGAAAAGCTTAGAAACGGTGCATATAGAGAGCCTGTGCCTCTCTCTTCCTCGGATATAAGAAAGTGCTTACCCTTCATTCCACCCTGTCTTTCAAGTATCTATACTACCTCTGTATTTCACGCAATTTTACCCAACTATAAAGGAGTGGGCGATTTTATGAGAGCAATTGATCATCTGAATAAAAGAAAGAGAAAAGCCAAGCCTGTAGGTTGAGTTTAGTTCGTGAATAATCCGCAAGGAGCGTTTGGTCAATATCTCATAATGTCTGCTACATGCAACGGAAAGAAAATAATATCTCATGTCTTTCAAACAATCAGAATTCGTACAGCACTGCATTCTTCCTTGTGGGTCGACTTCTTGACGAATTTATGACACATTCTTGTCACAGACAGTGACATTATGATTGTGACATATTCATGTCACAATCGGAGACACTATGACAAACTTATGGTTGACATAATTGCTCTGGATTGTAAGTAGTGAAAACAAGATTTAAATTATTCAGATTCAGACTCAGATTTAGATTCAGATACATAAGCAGATTCGGGTTTGGATTCAGAATTGTTTTATTTATTTAGATTGACAGTAATTTTATTAGTTAGAGAGATTATGTCACATCACAAAAACGCTTTCTTTTTTCTATTCTCATTTTAAATTGCTACTCAGTTCAATAAATCTGACATGAAGTTTTGTAGTTTTAATAGAACTACATAGTAGTGAATATATAACTATAGAACTTCTATAGAACTACATTGCAGTTTTAATAGAAGTTGATATAACTCGGCTCTCTCTTCTTATGCTTTACTTTTACTTTGGTTTATTGTTATAATTTGATAAATGTAATTTTTAACATGGAATTGGTACCAGGAGTTTATTTTCTGGGGAAGGATAGTGATAGTGTATATTTTCAGACAAAGAAAGGTGATAGGGGTAGAAAAAGAACAAGAAGATGACAGAAAGATATGGAAAAAATAGAGAGAGAAAGAGTGACAGAGAAAGAGAGAGAGAGTGAGAGGAACATATGAAATGAGTGTGAAGAAATAGTAGAATGATGGGGAATCAAAAGGCCCATAAATTTTCGCAAGATTACAAGATTTACAGCTACAAAATCTCAAACTTTGACCCAACTTAAACGAGAATACAGTTGTCTACTACATATACATACATAATTACCATGATATATGTGAAAATAACTATATACGATAATAACTCATGTAAAAGATAGCAAATGGCCTGAAGCTATTTCTCTCATCTCTCAAGTTTGCAAGCAGGAATATTTCTGCGAAACGTCTGCGTTTCGTATCCGTTACGTTATCGTTCATCTACGGATCGTTGGTGCCTCGGAGTTTGTGACGTATTTTGAAGGTAACTCGTAACCCCTGTGACACATGATCTTAATCACGTAGAAATCGTGAGTTCACGTTTCGATTTCTTTGATTTTCGCGTGAAATGCATCAAGGAGGTTTTATTTTAGCCAATGAGAGAAGAATAAATTGTGTGATAATAATTAGTTACGGGTAATTTCATGGATAATATTGTTATCAATTTTTTCAATAATAATAAATCACAGTGGATTGCAAGTATTTTTCAAGGAAATTACATATTATTTAAGTGTTGATCAGGATAATTATTATTATTGTGGATTACTAGTAGACGTTATTTAGTAATACAAATTACAAGTGTAATTTCATGAACGCATATTGATGAGAATTGATAGAGGCTTTTTAGAAACTTGTTGAAAAATTCAAATTTGTGACCTTGCCTTGTCATCACTTCAATCTCAATTTTTCAAGCAAATCGTTATTTCTTTTTAGGTTTTTATAGTATTATTTTGTTCATGTTGAAATTCTCCATCAAATTTAGGAATTTGATTCATCTGAAGCCTTCAAAACTTTGTATATTGAGAATAATGGTTAGTATTGTCTGGATCAGGTCATGGTTAGAGAGACATTGCCAATTTTTCGATAACAGTGATCTTGAATGAATATTACTATGGTGAAAAGTTGAATCTGCAAAGTACAGTTTTGAAACAAAGTAGTTGTTATCAACTGAATTTCAGTAGCGTACTACTACCAACGAACATACACTACCATAATGTTCTGCTGGTTGATTCAAATTCAGTCTACATATTTTTTTCTATTCTAATGTCCAATAGTCTGTTCAGGGAAACGAGAAACAATGTAAATAAACCTGTGCATGCGAGAGTCTAGCTAGGAGCAGCTAGACCGATTCACAGTAGAACTACTGAAATAATATTATTATTATCAATTATCATCTGTATTACGTGATCCCAGTCTGACCTTGAATGAACGTACTGTGAACTGGAATTGGACAGAAAATCTATTGAAAAGTCATTGATGCAAGCTGCTTGTTTTGGCCTCTTTCGACTCCGTGAACAAAATTCAGTGATGATCTTTTAGAGCCAGTTTACATATTCTTTTCATTTTATTGAATTGTAATTTATACCTTTCATTAAACCCAATACCTTAGCTTCATCTAATACAGAATACTATTAGAGATTTAGAGGAGGCTATATTACAGTCTATTAGAGGATTGTATTAGTTTAGAGGAGGCTATGCTAATACTCATAACATTGTAATATATATAGGGTTTAGAATGATATATTTTGAAATACAAATATTAAATAGACCGATTCCGTCTAGTACCTTTGCAGCTACTGTTAGTCCGACTGAACCCTTCTCACCTTGGCTACTAGTAATACTGCAACACAACAGCTTGCTTCTTCAATCTTGTTTGAATCAGGTTCATGTCTCGGGGGCGAAACCACTTATGCCTTCCTCAACTTTTGTCGTGAGATCTCTGGCGAAAAGCTTCTTCAATCCACCCACGGTAGTCATTCCTCCACCTATACATATATATGATTGTTTTACTTGGATTTGTATGTCTATTTATCCCCTTCAATTGTATACATATGTGATAGTTTTACTTAGATTTGTATATCTGTTGATTCCCTCGAGGAGTATACATATGTGATAGTTTTGTTTAGGTTTGTATATATATTTATATGTGGGGGGGTGCCCGGGGGGTGAGGGGCCCCCTAGCAACTTACCGGTAGTCGGTCGTGACCTATGAATAATCACGATCTCACTCACCGAATGCACAAATTACCAGTTTCAGGTGGGGCGTTTGGCCCTCGAGGGGCGTTCATCAACGAACTCGTTGATCAACGGTTAACGGGTTTGTTAGGCGGGCTGGGGTGGGACGTTGATCAACAAACTAGTTGAAACCGTTAACGGTTAACAGTTTCAATCAACGGTTGATGGTGGTCAACGTTGCAGCCGATAAGTCTTCAAATTCAAATTCAAATTTCTTTATTCTCCGTATAAATACAATCAGCAACAAGTGCCTGTATATCACAGTCGTCATTCTGTCCGCAAAGGCGATTGATGTTCCAACAGTGATTTTTCTTGAATGCAGAGTAGACAGCTTGAAATGAAAATACGACTGTAAGCTTGGGACTTGAGCTAGGCGTACACCGGTTAGTCAAGACAAGACAAGACGAGATTAGATACGTTTAGTCACAGTAATTCACGTAGTTGCTTATGAAGCAGCACACACCGATGCAATGACTAATCGGTGTGTGTTGCTTCATAAGCAACTATGTGAAGTACTGTGACTAAACGTGACTGATGTCGTCTTGTCTCGTCTTGACTAACCGGTGTACGCCTAGCCTTACAGAGGACCATGAAATGGTCCCGTGCTAAATCGAAAGCACTGTTGCCGTGTTTCTGTTGTAAATTGAAGCGGCCGACTTGAATCAATCGGAATCAATCACCTGTGCAATCTGGCAGCACTGTACTCCAAAAGTACATCAATACAGCTTTCAAAGGTTTGTACACTGTACAAACTAGAGTAGGCTACTAAAAATGTAATATTTATTATGTAGTGTAAATTCCAATTCTAAAAAACCTATATTATGATCCACGGATACTAGAATACACGGTATGGGTTTTTATAGTGAGCATAGAAGACTGTTGCACTTATGACGTAGCTATGAACGATGAACCGATAACCATAATATTATCAAGTCAAGACTTATCTATTTCGTTTCATGGTTCAGGGTTACATAACACTTCTGAAAATCTAGAATGGAATATGCGCGTGAATCCCATAAAGTATTTTAGTATCCGTGAGCAAAGATTATTTCATTCAAATAAATGTTAGGCTATTCTGCAAAAAGACCTGAATATTCAATGAAGGAGCGTTTATACGTGCAATGATTCGCTTGCAACAGAATAAGCTGTCGCCAATAAGGTTAGTGGAGTCACCCTATACGGGTTTTAACTAACCAAACATCATTGGTGACAGCCGATACTGTTGCAAGTAAATCATTGCACGTGAAAACGCTCCTTACATGCAAGTAAATAGAGGGATTATAAAGCGGGTTGGTCCCAGTGGCAGAGGCGATGCTAAACGGTGAGATTGGATAAGAGACAGCGCCCACCACTCCCGTTGTATCGGTGACCGGCTCCTCTAAGTACATTAATTTATGAGCTTCAAAATCGCTTCCCGGTGGTTCGGAACCCACCTAAAGCTGTAGGTCCATTCATATCTCATCATCATCCTTCCATTACCCACGCCCAGCTTAGAGCTTATGTGGGCATCATCCCTAGCAGAAAAAAATAAATAACTCGTCATGGAGAACACGAACTCAAGTACCATTGATACAGGTACGTTGAATGCTAGAATAAACACGTTAACGTCTACCAAGAAACAGTTTTGTCTCGTTGACGTCAACTACTTTGAGGTGGGGCTCCCTCCGCCCCCAGGCAACTACAGTGAGGGGTCCACCCGCACCCCAGGCGTGCATACGCTACATAAATTAGAGCCGACAATAATTTTCTTGAACACATTGGTCACGACTGGAGGCTCTTGTTCACGTTTCAGACGAGTGCGAAGAATAACACCACGTTAACCGCTCTAATTCGCCGCTTTAAACTTGCACTCGTTTGATTGCTGATTATCTTGATCGGGGATCAGCTGATTGATGATTATCTAGCACTGTATCCCATGGAGGATCGAATCAGCGTATGATTGATGAGTTAATAATAATTCACCGATTGAACTTCTAAGGGCCGGTTCATGAGCTCGGGATTTAGCCAAGTCCTAGACTAAAACGGGTGGCTACCGTAGCATCGACAAACGTTTGTCTCGACTGGTTAGTGGGTTAGCAGCATAGAGAGTCCTTAGTACATAGTGTCGAGGCTAACGTTTGTCGATGCTACGGTGGCCACCCGTTTTAGTTTAGGACTTGGCTAAATCCCGAGCTCATGAACCGGCCCTAATTCGATTTGACTCATTAGATTGTTGATTGTCCTGATCAAGAATCAGCTGATCGATGATTATCTAGCACTGTATATTCTTTGAAGGATTGAAGAATTGGATCATGAGTATGATATGTTAATAATATAATTCAGCTATTAAATGTTGCAATCGTTTGACTGTTGATTATCTTGATCAAGGATCAGTAATTGATCATCTTGTTCTTGAACTGTATGATAAAGGATGAAAAGGTTTAAATTGATTATATACAATTGTATCCATTACTGGATGGTTAGTCTAAGAGGGGAATCAGTTTTGGAAATCATTAATGCCATCATTAAAATCATCAATATTGTATTTTCAAGGAGAAGCTCCAACGATATTAAATTCGTTGGTTATTTTTTTGGTTAAATTAATAGTTTGAAATCAGGAATGTTGATAAAGTTTTGTTGTGTAGCCTAATACTTGTATGATTCAAGTTTTAGCCCGCACAAAAGCCCACAGCACTTTTGTAAAGTAAAAAGTGTAAAATAAAGTCATTTATCTATTCATCAAAATAATCATTCCAAGTCTCATCCTTGTACAGAAGCCTTGTGTTGAACCGATTGAAGAAACTAAAATATCCATAAGAAGGGATGTATTTACGGGTTTTGCAAATCTAAACCAAACAATTTCTTCAAAAACAAATTCCATGTAGTATGAAATGCAAGACCTTAAACACTTGAACACTAAGAAGTCAATTTTTATTAATATTCTATTGGAAAATGGGATATCATTCGCAACCAGCACTATAACAGGACTCTTAAGATATCTATTCGAATCTAATGTCCAATCTATAACTTTCAGTTCCAATACCGAAGATTCCCTCCATAGGTATCACTATAGGAAACGAAACAAAGGTTAATAGTATGAAAACATAATAAAAACAAATCCTCTTTTACTTTTGATTCGAATCTATTGTGAGTCAGTCACAACAATCTCTTCTCCGCCATCTTTGTTTCAAAATCGTGCTCTCCACATTTATCTTGATTTAGAAAATATATATGAATCAGGAATATATGTTTTTCATGAAATATATACATGTATATAAGACACTAAATGTTAACAATCTCGAATTTTGAAGCACAAACCACGAAAATTAATATCATTTTTCGAGTTTGTACACCTCTTATCTAAAGGTTACATTACAGTGTTATTGTACACATATCTACCAACAAAACTGCAAAATGTTAATGATATATATTGTAGATTAACCTCAGGAACTTGATTATTAGGCTATTAAAGCCTGAATTAGGCTATCTAGGCCTACATATCACTGACATATCACGACTGTGAAAGTGGAATTTACTCAGACGTTTGAGATTCTCTGAAAAAATGTTTGTCAATTTGTACTTGTCAAATTTCACTGCTAATAAAATGAAGGTTTCTAGTTTTTGAAACGTAATAAGCGTATAAAGGCTGTTATCGATAATTTATGAAATATTACTGTATATTATGTATATCTAGTAAGTGAGTATCTTACCCAATTAACTGTTGATTTTAGGGTTATTCTATTGAATTTTATTTGATTAAGTAATCAAATAAGCAGTAACCTAGCAATAAGCAGTCAAATAAGCAGTAATAAGGAAGCAGTAAACTGCTTAAATTTTTCAAGTTTGCTTATGAATAACATCATTATTCACTCGCTTGGATAAGATTTATTGATATTCCATCAAAGTAGACAATCCGCAATACTGCAATAAACAACAAAATTAATGAGCTACTTGTACCACATTATTTATTTATATAATTCACTGATGCAATAAATATCGCATTAGACGGTTCAGGAGTGAGTCCAACATGAACTCTCATTTAATTGACATTGAAGTGATGAAAAACAGTGGATTACATCTACCTATAGATCTACCTAAAGACTCATTCACTCATTGCGGTCTATCTGTAGATACCTACAACTATCTATAGATATCTATCTACTAAACTACTATCTACTGAAGATATATCTATTCAACTTATAGATATTCACCTGTAAATATATTTTACGTACTATTTATAGATATCTACGATACTGCTATCTACGGAAGATATATCTGTATCTATAAAAGGCTTCTTCCTATATATCTATTTAACTTATAGATATTTACCTATAACTATAGACCTCTAGACTTATATCAGCAGGTAAGTCTATTTACAATTCTCAGTAGACTTCTACTACTAATAGAATGTACTAATTATCAGTTGAAAGATAGCAGTTTTTTGCACCGCTTTTTTATGAATTTGCACTATTTGAATGGAAGCTTTCACACACAGACGGTGAATGATTGACAAGAGACATGTGATTAGAAAGAAGAGGAAAACGTGAGAGAAAGGAAAGAAGGACAAACAAGCTGTGAAGACAAAGAAGGAGAAAAAACAGAAGTGTAAGGTGAGGAGGAGGAAGAGGGGGTGGAGGAGTAGGAGGAGGGGGATTAGAAGATTAAGAAAGGATACAAGTTCGAATCTCATCACGTTCTATGGTACGGTATCGGTTTTAATTGAAATCCATCGACATAAAAAAGTCGTGTTTTTCTTCCTACATGAATAAAATATAACAAACCCATGCCTATACACTTGTTATTGCTTATGGAATGTTATCGAAAAGAATTCTACCATAAGTACAGGATTATAGTTCGTGCGCAATCAGCACTCTTTAGTGTATTATAATCTAAATCCATGTGACGTCATTGATTTTATCATTTTCAAATCTCATATTATTGAGACAATCGTGTTAATGACAGATCTTAATGAATTGTTAACGTAAATTGACACCTATCTTTCCAATGGTGGCAATGTTTATGAATTATTTACATCGATAAAACTGGAAACCCTATTTTTCTTTCTATTCAATCCTCCATTTCTTCCTTCTTCTCTTTTCCCTTTTTCTCCTTCTTCTCCTCCTTTCCTCTTTCTCCTCCTTCTCCTCCTTCTCCTCCTTCTCCTCCTTCTCCTCCTCCTTCTTCTCCTTCTCCTCTCCTTCTCCTCCTTCTCCTCCTCCTTCTCCTCCTTCTCCTCCTTCTCCTCCTCTCTCTCCTCCTCCTCCTCCTCCCCCTCACCCTTCACCACTACCCAATTCTCCATCTATATCTCATCCTTGTCCTTCTCTTATTCCTCTTATTACTTTCTGTCTTCTTCCTCTCATTCTTCTCTTCTCCTCCCCACATTTGCGTGATGATCCAACACGCCATCAATTCATTTTCTTGTGCTCCTTCCCTTTATTATCGTTTATTTCCTTTTCCCTTTATTTTCTTTATTATCGTTTCTCGTTTTGGCGGTTCATAAAATCGAAATAACGCATCTTTGCTCCTGTGAAGTCTTTGGAGTTACGCCTTACCTCACGCCATGAAAATAAAAACAGATAAGAGAAGATGGAACTCCAACACAGAACCTGAAACCTAAAATAAAAAGAAGACGCAATAACTGAATGGAAGAGAATAAAATGACTAAAACACAGGAATGAAATAATAATCCGGCATGCGAACGTGTTCTAACAAGCTGTTAAACACCGAATATGAGCTGATAATAAAGCGAATATCATAAGGCACACGATAATAAAACCAGTTTGAACATCTTTACATCTCACAACATGCCAAAGAAATTAATAGCGTTTCGTGTTTATAGTGAGTCGTGTGCAGTGCAGTATTGGAAATGGAAGTACAGTAATTGCTACCTATTCGAAAGATGGGTAGTAGCATTTTTAGGTACCTATCAGTGTTTTTTGTTTTTTGGTTAGGGATTCTCTTTGAAAGCCCAGCAATTATTTTGTGTTTTTTTACAGTCAACCGGTTTATTTCATTGTTATTTTTTTATTATTCATTAAATTAATAATTATTAATGTTGGCATACAAAAAAAACAGGGGAGGATATTTAAGAAGTAGGACATTATTATAGAATAGAATAGAATGACTGCCTTTATTTTTTACCTGCAGGGCGAAGTTAGGGCGCAGTCGGCCCTCTCTTACACTTAACCCTCAGTTAAGTTATAGAGAAATCATAACTTGTGGTTTTAATAACAAAAATAATAAATTAATCCAGGTTACTGTCATTAGATTCATTATATTCAATAATACACCAAATAAACTAAATTATGGTTAAGTGTAAGAGAAGACCTGCGAGTCCTAACTTCGCCTTGTATTTTGAAAGACAGTAAATAAATAAATAAACCAAATACTGTACATTCCTTAAACCAAATTATTTGTCTGATTTTATCCTCTATGAATGTTTATATATTAGTAAATAATAAAATTACAATTAATAAATTAGAGTTTTACTTCATGGAATTGTATGTAATGAGGTTTTGTCTCACTGAAATTTATGTCATGATATCAAGTACCAACAACATTTTGATGATATACGTTTTTGATAATTTTCAATCTGCGTCCGATTAAAAAATTCAAATTTTCTCTTTTTCATCTAGGCTAAGTACCGTTTGCAATGTAACACGAGTACCACTCTCCACCTGACACATTTACGGAACTTGCACTTGAGAGGCGTGTTACTTAGAGAGGACTTGATAAGTTCATTCATTTCCAGAGCTTGGAAACAACTATTTGGCGTGAGTCCAAAACGAAATCCAGTACTCTGTAGTAGGCAGCAGATTAGCATGGCTGGCAGCGGAAATAACAAATTTCTGTCTTGTCACTTTGGTGAACGTTGTCAATGTGAGATGTTATTTTTTTGAAAACGCGTGCGAATCGCGAATTTAAATTCGCTACATGACAATTCGTTGCTTTTTCCACTTCCTTCTTCTCCGTGAATTTTCACTCGATTCTCGTTTTCTTTCTCTTTCTTGTCCTTGTATGTTTATTTCTCTCGATGTCGATTTTCTTCTTCCATCTCTCCTTCTGTTTGTTCTCGACTTTCTCCTCTTTTTTGCTGTTTCTACAGGTATGTTATTCTTATCGGCATTGTCTTTTCTTCAGCCGAAATTTTCATTTTCTTATTTCTCCATATCTCCTCTAGATAGATATCTTCTCTGCATTCTCCTCTCTTGCTGTTGCTATGTTATTTTGATCACAATTCTATCTTCTTTTGCACACATTCTTTGTCTCCTCTCGTTTTTCTTTGCTTCCTATTATCATAAACTTTCTTATCTCCTAACATAAATCTCCCATCACCTCTCTCCTATCTCAAACACTTTCCTTCAAATCACAAACGTAATGAGTCCTTGAATCTTCATTTCATCCCTTTAACACGCAGGAAACAAGCGAAGGCAATGAAATATTTATAGAATTAGATTAGTGTTTGGTACAAACAAAGGTGTTGCATAAAAATTGAACATAGCAAACCTCTAGGGCCGGTTTGACAAAATTAGATCACAGTTAATCAGAATTGACATTGTTAATATTGCAGATTAAGCCTTTGTGCAACTAAGACTAAGTGAAGAAAATTATTTTTTTGGAAATTAAGAGTTAAGTACACAAGAGCGAAAGGGTGCAATGACTTCTTCCAAAAATAAATTATTTTCAAGGTACAAGAGTTTCTCAATTATTGTGGTCGTAAGCTTTCAGTAAGAAAATGTTTTGATATAGCCTAAATAAGAAACCCGTCTCCCTCTGCAATATACATTTATACATACAATATAATAATTACGTGTAGCCAACCCAAACAAAAATGAAAACTCTGTTCTGGAAGCCATTGACATTGGAGAAAAAATTTGGAAGAAATTTTGGGGGAGGGCGAGGGCGCTCAATCTCACCCACTTAAAATCACGAATTAGAAATATGCTGAACTTTCAGGAATCATACTCTCAGTGTTTGAGCTAACAAGTTTTTATGAACTTTCTAAATTATTGAGCGCCCTCGCCCTCCCCCAAAATTTCTTCCAAATTTTTTCTCCAATGTCAATGGCTTCCAGAACAGAGTTTTCATTTTTGTTTGGGTTGGCTACACGTAATTATTATATTGTATGTATAAATGTATATTGCAGAGGGAGACGGGTTTCTTATTTAGGCTATATCAAAACATTTTCTTACTGAAAGCTTATAAAATTTTTTTGGATTTTTTCTTTGGTACACAAATTTTAGTTTCCACACCAGCGTTTTCAATAGGGTCGGGGGTAGGGACGGGTGACGAATTCTTTTTTGGAGAATTTTTTGAGAGGATATCAGTTTTTTTTTTTAATCACCTTCTTGTTATAGAGGTATAACACTGCAAACACAATGGATGGGGAGAGAGTTAATTTTTTTTAAACAGTGAAATGCTATGTTATTTGATAAAAGATATTTTATCCTCACTATTTGGGTGCTACAAAATTATTCTAGCTATAAGTGAGCCAGTTATGGTTAATACTGAATGAACAAACAAGACGTTGATACTGTGTCTGTTGCATCACACCTTATCATTTACTATCCAGACTTTAACGACATATCATTGTAGCAACATTAATTCATGTATAAGGAGTTATCCACAAAGGTTGCTAAATAAGATTGACATTTTCCATTTTGATTAAAATTTTAACCCATTACGATAGGTCACATGACCACTTTTGATGAAAAAATATTTTGTAATCGAAAATGAAATCCTTGTAAAATTTGCCCAACACCATTATTATACATTCCAGGAACAAAATTCTCAAATTTTCCCCATTAATGATTCTAAAATGAACGATTCAATTTTTCTATTTCCTGTCAGAGTTCTATTTCTTCAAATTGCTGAAATTGTTGAATTGACGCGACATTTACATTCTTTAAAACTTCAAATTCCAAATATTGCAACTTTAATTATTATTCGGGCAGAGCTACAGAGCTTAATCGGACATTGAATGATTTGAAATTTTAAATGTGAATAGACTTCTACTAATCTACTTGAAGGCCTATATCTTCCAAACTATTAGGCCCTCAATGACCAATTAATTCTCAAATTGTAGGTATTTTAATATACTTTAAGAAATATGTTGATGTCATATATGAGAAAGTGATACTTCACGGTCAAAATTCAAAAAACAAATGAAAAATTACGATAATTCAATGAACTTTGAAGAGCTGTATTTCGCAAACGGTTGAGCCTACAATAACAAATTTGGTCTCAAATTGTAGGTAATTGAATCAGCTTCCAAAACTATGTTGAATGTTCTATATGGAAAAATGATTCTTCAGGGTCATAATTGAAGAAATGTAGAAAAAGTGGAAAAATTCAACAATTTGATAAACTTTGAAGGCCTACATCTCGCAAACTATTGAGTCTACAATAATCTATTTGGTCTCAAATTGTAGATTCTTAAATTATCTTTCAAAACTTTGCTGAAAGTCACATTCAAAAAAGTGATGCTTCACGGTCAAAATTGACCAAATGTAAAAACAAGTGAAAAATTACGATAATTTGATGAACTTTGAAGAGCTGTATTTCGCAAACGGTTGGGCCTACAATAACCAATCAGGTATCAAATTGTAGGTATTTCAATTTACTTTCAACCCTATGTTGAATGTCCTATATGAAAAAGTGATTCTTCAGGGTCAAAATTGCGAAAAATTGAAAAAAAGGGTAAATTCTCGTTTATTTTATGAACTTTGAAGAGCTGTATCTCGCAAACGGTTGGGCCTACAATGATAAATTTGGTCTCAAATTGATGGTAATTTGATATACTTTAAGAAATATGCACAATTTCCTCTATGAAAACAGATTCTTCAGGGTGAAAATTAGCAAAACATAAAAAGTGCAAAATTCCGCCATTTTGTACGATTTTGGAGATGAACCGGTAGTTTGCCTAGGTCTAAAACTTGGATTTAGCATCCCAGGACTACCATAAACATTACTAAAAAAAAACCGACTATCCCATTTCATACAAGGTAGACCCTATTTTTGATGACAATTTTACTGGGCTATTATTGAAAAGGTCGAATTTGGCGGTGGCAACAGTGTGAAACTTTAGTTTTTAACCGCTAGGATCGCGACATTTACATCAGGGCCACCTAGGAACATGGTCTAGCTAGACACTGAATTTAAACGTGCAGCTGACGTCATCACATCGTGTCCATAACAACTCATGTTTACAACTCATCCCTGCATTAAAATTGGAATTCGTGTTTGGTTTTTCTCGTCTCGAGTTTATTTCAACTGCACAATTACCTTTTGGTGGGTAAGTAGGTCTATTTATTTATTTTAAATAATAAAAATTTAAATATTCAAACTTGGTTGTGATCAGTGGCTGTTTATGAACAGTATAGTGGAGTGGTAGGCCTCTTAGCCGTGACGTCACATTTCGAGTGTCTAGGCCATGTTCCTGGGTGGCCCTGTTTACATTCGATAAAAAGCTTCAAATTCTAACTTCAAATTGCAACTTTAATTTTTATTCGGACAGAGCTACAGAACTTAATCGGGCATTAAATGATTTGAAATTTTAAATGTAAATAGTTTAAACATGTCTTCAATCGCTTTTGGTAGTCCGAAATCTCAACTCATTACAGATTTTTCACATCAAGTGCTCAAAGTTGAAAAAAATTGAAAAATCCCAAAATTAGTAAAATGACAAAATACCCGTATATAGTATCTTTGCGAATTTATATCGTAGAAAGTTCGTTCTGATCTTAAATGAAAGCGCTCAAAAATCTAAGAAAATAATGTCATTACAACATTTTAAAATTTTCACTACCTTTCGCGTAAATTGAGATGGCGGCATGCGAACATCAAAGGGAAGTTCGTTACAGAATATATAGTAGTCCCGGTCTTTCATTCGTAACACGGGGGGGACGGGTGGTGGAACGACCGTTCCACTAGATTAAAATTTAATTTTTTGTTCTTTCCTCTTTTTCCTTGTTCTTCTTCATCATCTCCTCTTCATCATCCTTCTTTTCCTTCTACACCTGCTTCTTCTTCTTCTTCTCCTTCTTCTGTCACTATCTTCACAGAGTGCACAAGGTCATAGGTGTGATATGACTCTTATCCCTGACCTATCTCACGTGTCTTCGGCTTGACTCCTAAGTGACAGTGGCGCTCCCAGCGGGATATCCGACAAGCACTGCAGGTGGTTTAGTGGGTGAACGAGAGAGTGAGAAAGAGAGAGTGAGAGAGAGCGACTTAAGTGTCATTACTTCTCACCAAAGACATTTTCCTCAAATGACACTTTTTGAAGTTTGAAAAAAGTTATCGTAGACACGTACACTGCAGACGCCATTTTATAACAGATTCTGTTGCTTGAGGCTGTTTTATTGAATGCCATTTGAAAAAAACACTTTATGATGTTGTCAATTTCACTACTTCAATGACAACTACTAAAGTAGTGTAATTGACAACATCATAAATATAGTGTTTTCTTCTATCATGTAGTTCCACAACATCAACATCAACATCAAACGTTTGTAAAATTAATAAATTTTGGTTATGGGATTACCGCCAACATTTTACTCATTTCTCAAACTTATTTCGAGAGAAACAACATCAGAAATAACTTGTTCAACATTAAAAATAGTATCTCAACTCTTTTTAAAAGCTTGAAGTGTTGAAATAAACTCTGGCTAAGGCAAATTGTAGTTGAGAAGTGAATCACTCATCATAACATTTCGTTTTGCGTGTATCATTCCAATGCAATCTTATGGGAATTGGCAAAAGTATGGTTGTATTCGACCGAGCTAACATCAAATGGTAACACTGTTATTATACAGTCTGTGTAGTTTAACTACACAGACTGTATGTAGTTTTACCTAAAAAGTTAAGTTAAAGTTGAACAGTTAAGTTAAAAGTTGAACAGTTAAGTTAAACAGCGCACTAGCGCTTACTGCACAGCTCTGATCGTCTGAAATCCTAGTCAATCAATCAGAGGCTAGTGATGCCAGTGCAATAAGTGAAAGGCAGCCATTACTTAACAGCGGGCCTACTGAATAATTTCCCCTTGGCAATAATCATAATATTATTCTGGTCTCATAACTGGTAATTATTTCAGAAGTGCGTTCAACTGTAAAACAGTAGCTGAATATTTGGAATGTTTTCTTTCATGCCTGGACCTAATTTAGACAACGCTTTTGATTTCTCTATCTATAGACCGCTAGCTGAGTATTGGGAATGTTTTTTTTTTTCTAGACATAATAATTATCATTGAATTTCTCGATCTATTGAAGTATAGTCCAATATTTTGGAATGATTTTTTATGTAAAGGTGACCTAGTTAGTGAATATTTTTTAGTCATTGTTTACACCAAAACCGCATGTTTACGTTCTAATATTCTATTTTTTTAGTTTCTAACCTAGTGGTAGCCTATGTAAAGCCAATTCAATGTGAACACGCACGGTATGTTGATTTCGTTTATATAAATATAAATTTTATAATTTTTATATGAAGCATGAATTTGACACATGATGAACTAGAATTCTTCTGCAACACTAAGGCTAGGCGTACACCGGTTAGTCAAGACAAGACAAGACGAGATTAGTCACGTTCAGTCACAGTACTTCACATAGTTGCTTATGAAGCAACACACACCGATTAGTCATTGCATCGGTGTGTGCTGCTTCATAAGCAGCTATGTGAACTACTGTGACTAAACGTGACTAATCTCGTCTTGTCTTGTCTTGACTAACCGGTGTACGCCTAGCCTTATATTTGATTAAACAATTTATTACATTCAAGTTTTTTTGCTAGCAAGCTGTTGATGGAAATTACTTTAAATCCTGTATCATTGACATTTTCTGATAATTCCAATGTTAAGTATGGATGTTGAATTAGTATGTTAATTGTTAAAAAGTTTACTATTTAGGTAAGAAAATTTGGATTTTTTGTGGCGGGGTCTGTCTATCCATTCATAAGGAGAATAAGTCATGGTTTTTGGGGGGAATTGCGCCATCAGCCTTGGGGGGAATGGGCGCCCCTGGCACTGGTCAGACTTTACGAATTTAGAACTCAATAAAAATTATTTATCAAGCTATATGTTGCCGAAACCAAGGAAAGCATTCCTTGAAATTATTGGAGTATACGCGTAGACCTACTGAGCAACATTCACTCAAGCATTGCACACTCACTTGTAATAATCACTTGCACTCTAGTCCCAATTGCATAATGAACAACCGATACTGATCACTTTTTCTACAATAAAAATAATAATTTGTGCCAAGTTTAATTAGCACATTGTTCTCATTACCCGTTTTAATTGGTCCCCTTCCCCAATGTAAGTATGTGGGTTCTAAAATGAGTATAAATTGATTTGATCTGGTGGTTCAGAATCAGTTACCACTAGTGAGTCGTATTAAGAGTTAACAGGAGTTTTCCAGTATTTTTTCAACATCATGAAGGTTGCTTTGGTAAGTACAATAGAGTTGAATATCTTTATGTAAAATTATTACAATTCTGGAGACGATAACAGATCTTACATTAATCAGCATCATTGAAAATCATGGGATGGATTAATACAAGACCAAGAATGCAATCATTATTTAATTAGAAATTGAAATGGATTATGAATGGAATTGGGTTTGGAGCCGACCTTAAGCTGTAGGTCGATTCATATCTCGTCATCATCCTTCCAATTACCCACGCACAAGCCTAGAGCTTATGTAGGCATCATCCCCAGCAAAAAACAAGGATAAATATGTAGACTATAAAATAATCACCAATAACCAATTATGGGAGAAGTTGGGACGAGTCCTATCTTACCCTTAGGCCCATATGCACGATCTTCGTTCAAACTAAGTCTACGTAGTTTTAACTTGGTTTAATTATAAATCCACATTTTAAACTTGTAAACTGAGAACTCATAGTTTGAAACAATTTTAAATTTTGATTTATAAAACTTGGTTTAGGTCTATTCGAAGATGCTGCATAACATAATCCAACTGTCGTTGAAGCTAATTTGAGTTAATATTTCATATTGCTAATACCATATAATATTATTTGCAATAAAAGAATACTTCAATGTCACTTATAATGTCATTTATAAGAATAAATTAGCATTCTCATAACTTAAATTTCGAAAATAACAATGAAAACTAGTCCACTAGCAATAGTAGAAGAAGGAAACGCCCATGGAAGAAGGAAACGCCCATCTCCAATTCTATTGGTCGACGTCAACTGCCTTCTACTACGTCACACAGCTTCGACCAATCACAAGCCGACATGCCGTTCACTAGCGATAGTTAAGAAAATGGAAGAAAGAAACGCCCAACTCCAATTCTATTGGTCGACGACAACTGCCTTCTACTACGTCACACAGCTTCGACCAATCACAAGCCGACCTGCCGCCATTTACCTTGTAACTTTAACACTGCCATTGGTCGATTCAGAAGATTGTGGCTTTATTTAGTACACTCAAATCACGAGAGATGGCGGTATAGTACAGAAATTTGTTTCTGTACATCTGATTGATAACTGGAAATATGGAATTTGTTTTGTATCAATATTCAAGTAACACTGTAATACCATTTAAGAGAATTAAAGAGTGTTCCCAAAGCTTATTTTCTTTCAGAAACTGAGCTTTGGCAACCTTTCGACTGACTTAATTTTATACAAATAGCAACGTGTAAATAAGGCATAATCACTTTCAACTTGAATCATAGCAGTAACCTGCTTCTTTCGATTATTAAATCTTCATTTTTTGAAATAAATATTCTATTTTTAGACTATTTTTTGTTCTTAATCTTGAAATCCATTTCCTTGAAATTATTATAATATATATATATATATATATATATATATATTATTAAATTTTCTCATGTGTTAAATTATTTGTTTATAAATAATAATATAATGAACATTATTAGAATATAATGTTGAATGTATTGAGCTTATTTATGAGTGTATTGATATTTTCATTTATTCTTTGTTGTACATTGTTCCTTATTGTATTTTTTGTCAGTATTATGAATGAGTTTCAATTTCAGATCTGTCTGGCATCAGTATGCATGTTTGTGTTGGCTGAAGCCCAGTATGGATATGGTAACCAAGACCATGGACATCATGAAGACTATCCACATGTAAGTACAATAATATTTTCAGAATATAACTAATTATTACTTTACATTAATTTCCTCAAAACGTCGTTATATTGGTTATTTTCAGATAAAAGCGAATTCCTAAAACCCTGAAAATTAGTTCAGTGATGTAAGGCTAGGCATACACCGGTTAGTCAAGACAAGACAAGACGAGATTAGTCTCGTTTAGTCACAATAATTCACATAGTTGCTTATGAAGCAGCACACCCCGATGCAATGACTAATCGGTGTGTGTTGCTTCATAAGCAACTATGTGTAGTACTGTGACTAAACACATTATGACATGATCATAAATTTGTTCCATTAACCCAGCGACCACATAATAAAATTTGTATCATGTAGTAGCTGTATCTGTATAAACCATTATTCAAAATGAATAGAACTTTTAGAGAATTCAATTCTGAATATGAATCTTTTTAGTGTAATCCCTAAATATTTAATCGGTTTGATCGAGTAATAGCAGAGAGAATAGAAGTAAACAATAAGTAATAGAAGTAAGCCTTATTCTATACTCTCTGAGCAATAGTCTAAAAAAATCCACCTAAGGCCCAAAAATTATGTTAATTGGAAATTTAGGAGCCCCGTAATACAAGAAAAGGCAGGCTTACACTATATTTACGCGGTATTCTGAATCTGGTTGGTAGAGTTATCAGATACAATGTCCTATCTATGATTGTATATAATATGTTGAAGTTGAAAGAACTGACAATATCAGGCTTCACAAGCACAGCCTAGTAATACATTATAGCAGGATTATTTTAACTTGTCAGAAAACAGCTGATTTACCGTCAGTAAACGAGCGTACATAAATCAGCTGTTTTCTGACAATTTAAAATAATCCTGCTATAGATAAGAGGAGATTATTAGAAGGGGCTATAACACTAGTGAAGAATGAATAACAATCAACACAAATGCTAATAGTGATGATAATAATATTCATGGAGCAACTAATTAACATGATTGATTGCAAATGATTGGCAACAGCTATTGATAATTCCTTAGAGATGGTCTTCCTTCCTCCTGAAAGAAGAGATTTAATTTAAAGCTATTGAAAATCAAATACTTGGCGTTATAGGGTCTAATCTAGTCTCTCTCACTCACTCTCACTCTCTCTCTCTCTCTCTCTCTCTCTGTGTTTCATGTTCTATATTATATTATATCATGTTCTTATCATTTCCTTGGTTTCTTCTTTCATCATTCTCATACTCATTGTAATTTACTCATAATTCAAAACAATATTATTTTAGGTATTATACAACTCATCTCTAGAATAATGTTTAATTGTTATCTTAAATTAACGTCTGGAATGTTTTCCTTATTGTATCATGTTTCCCTATCGACATTATTTGTAACTAAGTCGATATTGATGAATGTAGAATTTTTCTATTAATATCGTATTATAAATTTATTTTGACAACTAATCAACATTATAATATCATCACCATTACTAACACATGTCGAGACGTTAATCAAACAATACAATATTCTATTCACACCTACATCTCATCTTCCATCACAATCAATTAATAATTAACTATTTTTCAGCTATTCCTTCCATTTTCATTTATAAATATTTGTTGTTTTTTTTTTCAATGACTTATTTCAATTATTTCATACAATCTTTTTTGTTCTATTAGTGTACTTGTTTAGTTCTAATGCTCAATTATTTTTCATTTCAGTCTAAATATGTAAATAATTTCAGTCTAAATATGTCAATTTTGTTTATTTCAATCAACCAAGGTCAAGTGTTGATGAAAACGATTTATTTGTATCTTCTTTTCAAGAATGGACATTCATATGTCCAAACTTCGCCTTTTCATCTAGATAACTCACAATTATTGAATCATCAGTATATTTTTTGCTTTATATCTACTCATGGTAAAGTTATAAGCTAATGTAAATTTGACGAATAATGGAATAATCAATATTGTATATTTGTTATTATAATCTAGAATTTAAGCCGTCATATTTGTTATGTACATGAATAAAGTAATAAATCTAAATCTAAATCTTAATCTCTCTCAATCTATATCTCTCTTTCTTCCTCTCTTTCTGAAAAGCACTTCTAACCTACATTTTGCTTTTGCCAGTATTAGTTTTCATCATTTTAAGCTTTTAAAGCAATACCAAGAGTAGAGAGTCTATTTTTACTGTTACTGTTACTGTAAACAGTTTACACTGTTACTATTAGGCTAGGCGTACACCGGTTAGTCAAAACAAGACAAGACGAGATTAGTCACATTTAGTCACAGTACTTCACATGCTTGCTTATGAAGCAGCACACACCGATGCAATGACTAATCGATGTGTGTTGCTTCATAAGCATCTATGTGAAGTACTGTGACTAAACGTGACTAATCTCGTCTTGTCTTGTCTTGACTAACCAGTGTACGCCTAGCCTAACTGTTACTATTAGTTGACAAGTTAACTGAATCAGTTACAAGTTGAGAACAAGTAGAAAGTTGTATTAGGTTGTACTGATGCTACAACCAAATTCTAGTACACTATTACAAGTACTAGAACAGTATCACAAGTACAATTACAGAGTACAATTGTACTATATACCATTGTTACCAGTGTGTTCCAAATACAAGTAGGTTCATTTCAAAACATCAGACAACCAAAAACACAGGAAAAAGGAAGCAAAACTATTACAATCAACATTGTAACTAATTAGTCAAGCATGGCTGGGTTTAAAAACATGTTTCGCAGATTCAACGATTCCGTTTAGCAAGGTTAGTATGCTAATGTGCCAATGAAATAGTCGTTGACGTTGATTGAAATAAGTTGCATCAACTGGTTTTTAGTTATTCAACTGCTTAACAGTTCATATATAGCGGGTTTTGAGTTTTATCTTCAAAATTCAGTCTAACAACGTAGATGCAGTGATTAGATATTTCATACAAATATCTTTAACCTCAACGGGATTACTGAGACCCCGTAGCGAAACATGGGTGACCTGCTAGTTATTAATAATTAACTAGTAGTTCTGTGAACAGTAGACCTCGCGAAAAAGCCATGCTAGCTGAAATCTGTCAATGCGTTTAGCCGTAAATTATCTGTTTTCTTGTCCACGTGTACAGAATTGGTCCTGTCAACTGTGTCGAGAGAGATGTTGTCAGGCGCCCCCCAAATACGTTATGTACATCTAATTTTTTTTCTACTTTTTATTTTCTATTTTTATTTATTTTTTATATTCTATATTTTTTCATTTTTATTTTATTTTTTAGTTATTTATTTTTTTAACATACGCGACATCCCACAAGCCGCGGCTTTCGCGGAGCCCCTCTGACTGCGGCGCCCGGGGCCCTGACTACAGCGAAAAGAATCTTATTCTGACCCAGCTGATGATCATTCCATAATATATGACGATGTTTATATTCAATTCAAAATAAATCCCATCACGTGTTCCATATAGCTCTTGTATATTCCATATAGCCATTCTCTTTTCCTTCTATTTCGTCCTTAAAATGCAAAATTTAAAAAAAACCTTACATATACATCGTCGCGCAGTCTCAAAATGAACATTCCTGCCAAATCTTATTGAAATCTGTCAATGCGTTTAGCCGTAAATGCATTACAAACAAACAAACAAACAAACAAGTCCACAAACAGACGAAAGCCAATCGTCTTGAAACAAGACTTCACTTCGTTCAGACTGAGCTTCGCTCGGTCAATGATAATACATTAGTCAATAACATTTATTTTGTAATTATAAAAAAAAACTCATTCATTCAACTACTTCGTTAATTAAACGTCAACGTCTGTTGCAACGATTACGAGGCATAAGTATGTGATCCTATCAGCTGTTTCCGGTGCGGTTCCCGCCGAATTTAACGCGGGAAAGATTTCCGCCACATATTTCCCGCTTTAAAGAGTGTTCTAATAGTAGTTTCCCGCCTGAATGTGTCATGTTTCCCGCCTAGTTTTCACTTTCATCGTTTTTTGTTTCTTGTTTTGTTCCTTATCACTCTCAACACTCTTCAACAGCTGTAAGGGCCAGTGAGCGACTCAGTCCCCGAGACAATGTCTCCTTAAGTGAGAAGGAGGAGAAGAAAACAGAAGAAGAACAAGAAGGAGGAGAAGGAGAAGAAAGAAAAGAAGAAGAAGAAGGAGAAGAAAGAGAAGAAGAAGAGGAAGAAGAAGAAGAAGGAGAAGAAGAAGAAGAAGAAGAGGAAGAAGATGAAGAACAAGAACAGAAGGTGGAGGAAAAGAAGATAGAAGAAGAAGAAGAAAAAGAAGAAGAAGAACAAGAAAGAGGAGGAAGAAGAGTAAGATGAAGAAGAATAAGATGGAGAAGAATAAGAAGAGGAGGAAGAAGAAGAAGAAGAAGAAGAAGAAGAAGAAGAAGAAGAAGAAGAAGAAGAAGAAGAAGAACAAGAAAGAGAAGTAAGAAGAATAAGATGAAGAAGAAGAAGAAGGAGGTGGAGAGGAAGGAGGAGAAGGAAAAGACGGAGAAGAAGAAGAAGAAGAAGGAGGAGAAGAAAAAGAAGGAGAAGTGGAAGAAGGAGGAGAAAAAGAAGAAGATGGAGGAGGAGGAAGAGGAGGAGAAGAAGAAGAAGAAAAAGAAGAAGTAGAAGAGGACGAGGAAGAAGAATCACATAAGGGACAAGAGGAAGAAGTAGAATAACCATATGAAGAGCAAGGAGTATGAGATAAAGCACTAAAAGAAGTGAAGTAGAAGAGGGAGAAGCAGAAAAAGAATGAGAAGGAGGTGAAGAAGAAGAAGAAGAAGAAGAAGAAGAAGAAAAAGAAGAGGATATAAGTTACAAATTGTTCCATCGCCTAAAGCGACATGATGTGTGTGAATCATGGAGAAACAAAACGGAAGTAAATGGAGAAAGAAGAAAAAATAGTAGAACAAGAAGAAGAAGAAGAAGAAGAAGAAGAAGGAGAAGGTGAAAAATCGGCTCCATATGGCCCAGGTGACACAGAGAGATGTGGAAGCAGCTTTCCCGTAAGTGCTAGCAGATTCTCCTCTTTTTTCTTCCCATCGATTTTTCTTGTCTCACCTCTTAATTTTCTTCGTCTCCAACTCTTCTTAAGCTCATTTTTCTTTCAATTCCTCTTCCTCTCTCTATCACGGCCAAGTGTTAATGGAAAGGATTTCCTTGGACAAGAATGAACATTTAAATGTCCAAACTTCGCCGTTTCATGTAGATAAATCTCATTTATAAAGACATAATCTTTCTAAAATTCTTAGTTTACATTATGTAAACTTTCTGAAATTCTTAGTGGAATCATCATCCATGAAAACCCGTTGAGGCACTGTTCCAACAGATAGTTGCAGTTTTGTCTATCTGCAGCTGACAGCAATTCAGTCATACCAATGAAATTTTACCTTGTACAGATGACTATTGTATGATCTTCTAAGCTCTATCTCTGTGATTACACAAACTTAGGCTAGGCGTACACCGGTTAGTCAAGACAAGACAAGACGAGATTAGTCACGTTGAGTCACATTAATTCTTATGGTTGATTATGAAGCAGCACACACTGATGCAATGACTAATCGGTGTGCGTTGCTTCATAAGCAACTATGTGAAGTACTGTGACTAAACGTAGCTAATCTCGTCTTGTCTTGTCTTGACTAACCGGTGTACGCCTAGCATCACACTCAAGAGATTTAATAATCTATTACATTTTATGCCAACATATAGTGCCACAGGAAACTAGTTTAGGTTTTTATCAAAGCTCTCCCATTTAAAATTATTATTTATGAAAAAATAATAAAGCCTGCAAAATTTCGAGGAGGAGGAGGAGGAGGACGAAGAGGAGGAGGAAGAGGAGGATGAGGAGAAGAAAGATGGGGAGGAGGAGGGGGTGGGGGAGGAGAAGATAGAGTAGGAGGAGAAAGAGGAGGAGGAGGACGAACGGGAGGAGAAGGAGGAGGAGGAGGAAAATAAGGAGGAATAGGAGGGGGAGAATGAGGATGAGGAGGAAGAGGTGGAGAAGGAGGTTGAGGAGGAGGAGAAGGAGGAGGAGGACGAACAGGAGGAGAAGGAGGAGGAGGACGAACGGGAAGAGGAGGAGGAGGAGGACGAACGGGAGGAGGAGGAGGAGGAGGAGAATAAGGAGGAAGAGGAGGAGAAGGAGGAGGTGGAGGAGGAGAAGGAGGTGGAGGAGGAGGAGGAGGAGGAGGAGGAGGAGGAGGAGGAGGAGGAGGAGGAGGAGGAGGAGGAAAAGGAGAAGGAGGAGGAGGAAGAGCTGGGAAGGAGGAGTAAGAGGAGGGAAGGAGGAGGAGGAGGAGATCGAGGAGGTGTAGGAGGAAGAGGAGGAGGAGGAGGAGGAATAGGAAAGGAAGGAGGAGGAGATGGAGGAGGTGGAGGAGGAAAAGGAGGGAAGGAGGAGAAGGTGGAGGAGGAGGAGGAGGTGGGGGAGAAGGATTAAAAGGAAGAAAAAAAATGGATTATTGTATTGAAAAGAGATTAATGAGAATATATTAATTTTGTGTAGTCATCAGTAACATTTTAATGACACATTTCCAGCATGAATGAGAATACCCCCTATGGAAGGTTTCACATATTTTTAGTATTGAATGGATGTGTTGAGAACCTGAACTGATTTATTTTCCTTCTACTTATTCTTCTCCTTTTCCTCCTCCAGAATTTGAAAGTTGAAATATTCGAATAAGTACAAATAACACAAAAACACTCCATCAAATTCACACACACCCCTAGAACATGAAACTCTGAAAACCTCTCTCTAACCTGTCCGTACTAAACAATGTGTTGTGGTCCATACTTCTTCACATGAGAGATACAACTCATACACATACATCATTTCGACTTTTCCATTATACTCTCTCTCTCACGCTTTCTCTCTCCCTTTTGTTGTTTCTCTCCCTTCTCTTTTTAATGTTTATCTCACATTAACTGCCTCTTTCTTCTCTTGGTTCAATTTCTTCATTTTTCTCTTGAATTTTCACTTTTAGAGTTAGTTTCTATATCTTTTCTCACTTTCAACGTTCCTCTCTTTCTCTCTCTAACTCTCTTCATCTCTTCCTCTCCCTCCCAATGTCTCTCTTTCCTCAATCATTCTTCCTCACTCCGTCTTTCTTGTTAAAATTATTCTATTTGTCTATTTCCTTTTCTCTCTTTTTATGTATGCTATTCATTCTCTCTTTTCATGTTCGCTATCTCTCCTCTCTTACACATTTCTTCCTCTCTTTCAAGTTTATTTTCCCCAATCATCACTTATTCTCTTCGTCTGCCATTTCGTAGTTCAGCTTATTAATTGCGCACATGATTATTGATCAAAGAATAATAATAATCATTATTATAAGGGGGGTGCCTCAGTACATCAATCTTGGTCAATTAAACAGGTATAGTAGGCAATAGAATAGCGGATTAATAACAACAATAATTTATCTATCTGCTAAGTTAAACATGAGCCTAATGAAGAGGCAAAACCCCCCACCCTCTCCCCTAAGGTCAATGTCCTCCTAGACTAAGGTACTTGCGCTTGATGCTTAGCTGAAATAATAATGAAAATAATAATTATTGTGAGCTTTATTCAATGTTCTAATGATTATCTCAACACTAACTAGCATGTCTTGTAGTGATGTGTCTTTCAAGTTACAAATCTTTTATTTTAATTGTCTTTATAGTAGCCTTTAACTTGGTGTACAACTCAAGTTGGAGTTATTCTTATCATCCTCATAGCATCTTGCCTACAGCTGAAGTTGAAATTATTTTAATTATCTTCATATTTAGATACATGCTTATTGAAAGGTAAGTTATTGCTTAGCATAACTGGTTGGTATTTTAATGTAATGTTGGATTTATTGATATCTTAATTATAAATCACAATTAAAATAAAATCAAATAACTCTTATTCAGATTTTCTCATAATAATCGCAAAAGAAATGTTCAAATATTACAAATCTATCTACCTGCAAGGAAAAATCCTTTAAATTAAATAAATACTATCTTTCGAAATGTTTGGATTCTTTGAAACCAATTATCTGTTCAAGTACTCTATAAAAATATCAAAACCAGATTTACCAAAGCTGTATAAAACCAGTTATTGATTGTAAGAAATTTATTGTAGATTTATGCTGTGATATAACTTATTTGAGGAACGTTACTTCTTTATTATTTGTACCATCGTAATTCCATTGATGTTCAAAAAATATTATTTCTTTGAGTCAATGATAACAGCATAACTTCAATCCAAATCGATTGTTCACTTGAGCACTTGTATAAGTCTCTTCCTTTATACACTTTAAATCAAACCTTAGGCACCTCGTATAGAAGGATCCAATTAACTTGTCATAAATCAGCTGATCCAGTAATAATTAAACAGTGATTTCGACACAATAATCAAAAGGCTTGAAAGTCTTAAAGACCTTCAAAGTCTTTAAAAGACCTTCAAAGTCTTTAAAAGACCTTTTTAAAGAAGACCTTCCAAAGAATAACTTTTTAAAAGACCTTTTCAATAATCTGCGAGATTCAGCATTTGTAGGTTAAGTATTGTGATCATATGCTCGTCGATCATATGTTTTATGAAAAGTTAAATGGATCCTGCTATACACCGGAGCAATAAGCAATAGGCAATAAGCAACATTTGGATCATATATGATATTTGGTTCACTCTATAGAAACAAATAGTCCAATGCACACCTAAAGCAGCTGTTTCGGTGTGCATTGAACTATTGGTTTGTATAGAGTAGACAATCATAATATGATCCATATGTTGCTCCTATTGCTTATTGCTCCGGTGTACGACCGGGGTAAGACAAAATCAAAAACATTCAATAATATTGATGTTTTCCATGAACAATCAACAATATAATTCAATTCGATCAAGTTGAATAATTCAATTCGATTATTTTAAATCGACAATAATTCGATGACTGATTTCGATTTCAGGAGCCAGCCCACTACACATTCGAGTACAAGGTGCACGACCCGCACACGCACGACGTGAAATCGCAGCATGAGACCAGATCGGGCGATGACGTGAAAGGCTACTACTCGCTGGTTGAGCCCGACGGATCCATCAGGGAAGTGCACTACACGGCTGACAAGCACAACGGATTCAACGCCGTCGTACACCACAAACCTCGTCATTATTGAGAGCAAAATAAATCAAATTGATTAAAAGAAGTTTTTTATTGAATAGTCCAGGGGGCTGTCATAGACGGAGTGGAAGTATTGTATCTTCTCTATGTTAAAAAAGGGGTGTAGGCTGAGTCTCGATCACGCTAGTTTCCGGACGGAGTTTTGCGCTGTATTTGAATTCAGAGCGTTTTATGTTGAGTTTCATTTTCATAAAGACTTTTAAAAGTTTATGGTATCTTTTGCGGTATAAATCAAAACTGTTGAGAGAATATGGTTAATATTTACGGCAAAATATAACATTTTTGTTAGATTCTTTGTTTTTTAGGTTGGTTTGAGTAGAAGTAGGTGTGATTCTCTACTACAGGTTAGAATGGTTATTCACTAATAATGGTTAACTTCTAATATCGTTACGCGTGTATCAAACTTTTGGATTATTCTTCAATATCATTGATCTAATATCGTTATGCGTGTTCAAGCTTTTGAACCATCCGCTATTCAATCAGAATCAGCTGTAATTATTATCAATTTACGATGTTTTCAAATACACCGCTAAAAGTCCGTCCGGAAACTAGCGTCATCCTACTCCCCTTATTTCTCTTACTTCCAGTCCCTAAGATGTCAGGTCCCTGGAATAACAGCCGTGAACCACGGCTTGGAAAATTAGATAACGCCAGGCTATTGAACTTAGCCTTGAGCCCCGCAATTTCTACGGACGCCACTGACAGTGGGTCCTGTCAATCTTTGAGAAAGACCTATGAAGACACACTCCTCCACAAGAGGAGATTAGTCACAATAATTCACATAGTTGCTTATGAAGCAGCACACACCGATGCAATGACTAATCAGTGTGTGTTGCTTCATAAGCAACTATGTGAAGTACTGTGACTAAACGTGACTAATCTCGTCTTGTCTTGTCTTGACTAACCGGTGTACGCCTAGCCTTACTGTAAAGTGTAGGCTAACAAAACATTTCTAACTTTCAATTTTCCAAGTTGAACAGCTTTAACATTTCTGATTTCTAATTGATCAGCAATACTCGCTTTCCATTGGTCCAAATTGTCTTTTCCCACGAAATGGCGTCATATTACGTGTCGACCAATGAGAATGCAGGTGAGTGTGTTTGTAACAAAGCTACTCGCATGTGATTGGTCGAAGCCTAGTGACGTAATACATGACAGTTGGACTTCGAATTCGATTCAACCACCAATTAAATTAAAGAGGAGAGTTCATCAAGAAGCCTGTGAAACTTGAAATTCATCAAGTTTTCATTTTGATTTTACTGTTAATTACCATAATAATGTACTGTATTACTATGTAGTCTCACATAGAGATTATTCTCTTGTTGATTTCATTAATTTGATTATGAAATTTTCTAGTCCATCTATTTCTTGAAAGAAAAGTAACTTATTTTATGTAAGATCGAAGCTTTTTACTTCTTTTGCACTAACAGATTATTAATGTAACATTATTTGGTATAGGCCTAATTGATTAATAAGTTGGAGACCCTCTAGTAGTGTAATTACTCCGTTGAAGAACCCTCATTCACTAGTTGAGAATCAATCTCATATTGGATATTGCTTATTAATTATCTGGCCCCTCAAACCACGTTTCAATCAAGTTATACTCGATATACTTATCATCCTTCTTTTTCATATTTTTCTTCATCTTCTCCTCCTTCTCTTCCTCCAAAAAGTGTCCTATCCATGAATCTATCACGAATAGAAGAAGCATGTCTTGTTCTATTACACGCATACAGTATGCAAATCCGAAAATAGACATAAAAATAGAATATTATAGAAATTTCTGAGCAGGTCAGCTAATCATTGAACAAATCAGTTCAGCAGATGTGCTGAAGCTTAGCACGAGCCAACCATAAGTAGCATAAAAACTTGAATCTCCAGCATAAATCTAGCAACGACCGGAAGTATGCAGCATGCCACCGACACGCATAATGCTAAAAAGGTTGCATGCATGGAAATTAGAAACAAAATAAAACGTAAAACCGGAGTTCCAATTGCGATGTGTGTTCCAAGTGATTGGATATGTTGCTACTAGTCTAAAAAATAAAATACATTACTTAGTATTGCATGTTCTTGTGCGTATTCCATCAGTAAAACCTTTTTGAATATTAACATTTTGTATTTTGATGTGTCTTTTTTTTCGTTAATATCTTATTATATTACAACAAGTTGTTTGCTCGTTTCTCATGAAAAACAATTATTCATTTTTTATTATTTGTCATTTTATAACTTCAAAATTTATTCATTATACATTGTATAACTTTGTTATATAAGTCACGTAGAAACCACACATTTCATTCATGCTATATTTATTCAAAAATGGTATCAGAGACAATACCATTACATTATTATGTTTTATTTGTATTTGATTGTGATAATACCAAAGATGACAATTTATTATCCATTTTTGAATAAATCTGTAGTTGTTTTTAAGTATTTATCTTTGATGATATCAATACTAAAGAGAGCGTTTCTAGTTTACAAGTCATGAAATTTATTTATTCAATGATTAAGATGTAGATATCAGATATAGATAGATGAAGATACCGATACGTAGGCCTATCTGTCAGATTAGTGTGATATCACATATTAGCGCAAATATTTCATTGTTTTACAGTGTTCTAGACCAGAAGGTAAGAATAATAGATTTAAAGGAGAGCTTCAAAAATATTCAAAAAAAGTATTCTTTTTTATTTTCAATTTACGCAGGGTAATCTAGGATTTAAAGTTGGTAGCCTATAACTTACTTTGTAATAGTAGTCCAATATATTATTAACCATACAAATCAAGCATAATGTATAGCAAACCACTCTCTACTCGTACAATTGAATTTTTTAATAATAATTCATCGTAAAATCTCAAATTCGGCCAAAAATGAAGTCATTTTACAAGCTGATTTTCTAGTTTTCATGAAATTGCGCCTTAACGGTAGCTCATATCGGAAATGTATGGAGAACAAAAGTTGTAGATCGAATCATTATCTACAAATAATGTTCAGTGACATTTTACTTCAAAATCAAGCGTTAGGCTGTAAATTTTAAAAGCACGTTGCAAGCCGAAAAATTTCAGTGACTCAACTAGAGAGCTGGAACTAGCCAACAGAATCATTGTTGGATCTGCGAAAGGGAACATCACTGCGGTCTGGTGAGAGGAATTTGTACTAGACCTCTCTACAACAGCTTGCCAACGCTATCTATTGACACAAAATATAACTACTTCCGATACTGAACGCTAGAAAGAGAACTGTTTCTATGCGAAAATTCAACGATTCTATTTCAAATAACGGGCTTTATAAAGTGAATGTGGATAATTTATGATACTATTTGAATATTAAATCATAAAGTCCTTCATCTCTATATTATTTGAATGTATTAAAAAATCACGATCTCTATTTATTTTGAATTTAATCAATTTTAAATGAGATCTAGAAAGTTTCATCATGAATAAATGACTATCCTTGTAATGCTTTGTTTCATTCTTTTTTATCCGTGGTTATAATAATAAATTATAAACTTGAATTAAGAAAAGACTATTCGTTTATTGGTAACTCAACTGATATATTATTATGTCGAAATAATGATTAGAACTGTTGTTAACTCAATATAAAAATAATAAATTTAAAAATCATATAGATTGTACGAGATGAGCTTACGTACCAAATATTTTTATGTTTGATATACGGTATGTTATTATGATATAACTTATGTTATATTTTTCTTAGTTGTACAAAATAAAACAATAAAGTTAATAATAAAATAAAACAGTTGTATAAGGTTTATTGTTTAATTACAGTTAATGTTCATTAATTCAATGAACAACTGACAAACCAATTGTAAGATGGAAAGAAAAAATGGAAACCTTTTGCTGAATAATTATTAATTGCGAATGAAAGGTAAACGCCAATTAGCGGACATTTGCGAAAAGGGGTGGACAAAAAAAGTAATGATTAGGTGTGAAGGAACTTGAGCATTGTCAAAGGACAGATGAGGATTTAAGGATCTGAGGATCAGGATGCTTGTGCCTCATTAGGACCTCGTCTTTCTATCAACTGACAACAATCTAAACAAAGTCTTCTCTAACTAACATCATTGTCAGTCACTCTCTCACTCTTTCTCAAATACTGACCGTCAATCGATCTCTCTCACTCGCTCTACTCACAGTGTGGAACTCTCCCGGTGGTCTATTACCTGTGGACACCTTCTCTCATCAAAATGTTCCCCTAACAACAAGTTAGTCGTCAGTCAACCAGCTAAGAGGAGTTTAAAATAATTGAATCACCCTTTTAGTTTAGTTCAGTTGTTGTGAGAAGATACATCTAATGTGTGACTCAACTACTATTAACAATATATTAAAAACTTCTTTTTTACTACTAATACTGTACTTTCTCTTCCACGATTTCTACACCATTCTTCACGCTTCTTCTCCTACTTCTTCCTTTTCTTGTTATTATCATCCCCAAATCGCTCATAGAATAGGCGGCCACCCAGTATTTGAGCATATTCCAGCTTATAGGCTTAGCTGATATTTTAGCAGAAGAATAATTAATCAAACAATAGGCCTATTATAGGAAATTGATTATATCATAATATAGAAAATAGAGGATCAATAAGTGAATAAAATAAATATAATTTTATTGTCATTCAACTTAGGTAACAGTTATAGACAATTTCAAATCAGCTTATGTTCGGGGGAAATACAACTGTTGAAATATAACCAAGAAAGCTGAGACCTTAGGTCAGTTAAAACAAGGAAAAATAATATTCAAAATGGATAAAGATAATGGTAAATAAAGATAAAAAACATTGAATTAGTTGTTGAATGAGGCAGCGCTAAAATGAAAGCGATAAGATAAACTATACTAGGAAAACATTCGTCTTTCAATAATAACTACATGTAACGTAATAGATGATTGGAAATCATTTGATAAATCTTATCAATTATCGAGCTCTGAGCTATTGACAGATATTGGGAAGTTGAAAAGAAGTTTTAACATTTTACAGTAATTGGAAGAACGCAAAAAAGTAAAAATAATACTGTAAAAAATAATAATGTACAACATTCAATCTGGATTTTTTTTTAAAAGTAGGCCTATAAGTATTTTCGAAAGAAGTTGAAATTTATAGAGAAACAATAGGCAACTATAATAAACTATTATGGGAAACAATATTAATAATATTTTTATTAATAATAAAAATTCATAGTATTGGAAAAACCTCGCTCATTAGGGAGTAGTTGAATCTTCAAATTTGATAAGAAAAATATAATAAGCTCATCAACAGTCAAAACAAAATTGGTTGTCTGAAATATATGAACCCCTAATAATCCATAAAGGAAAATTGATATTAATTGACATTGACCCTCAAATGTCAATAGGTTCATCAGAGTTCATTGCTATACCACGTACTATTTATTCATCAACATTATCGATTGTTTTTATAGTTTAATATTATCAATAATTTGTAACAATTTTTTATCATTCAGGGTTATTACACTTATTCGTAAATCCCATTTTTTCGTACATATTTCTCAGTAACATAAATAATTCCCAATTGAATTCACACAGACTTTCCTTATAGATCTCTCACTATCAATTGAATCGTCAAATGAGAGATCAGTGTCAGACAGAGAGAGACTGTCCATTCCAATTTTAGACTGTGTTGCGTTCTTTTTAAACGCAAGCTTCTTTGCAATTTTGCGAATAGATTTGCTTAACTAGCTGCGCAGAAAACAGACAATTTCAGCTTGTAAACGAAACTTGGCGAAAAATTATTCATTGTGTCGAATATTATTTCCTTCGAGCTTCAGGTAGGCGGGAAATTAATTGTTTTGTAATTCATTTAGTTTATTCTGTTCAAAAGTGTATTTTGTTAGGATATTATTATATTTTTTAATTTTTTTTATTCTTGAAGTTAAGTGCAGTGTTAATTTAGATGAACTTTTCCTCATTTTTTTCATGTCTATTTAATATAAATATTGTGATTATTATTCTATTCAGGTGTAGTTTGTTTCTTGAAGTTTAATTCAGCTAAGTTCTCCATTGAACTATTGTATTTAGGTGTGTTTGTTACTTTAATGTATCCTATTCAGCTAATAAGTTTTCTATAAACTATTTAATCTAGATATGTTTGTTTCTCAAACTTAGGTATGTTAGTTTCTCTTTGAAGTTTTTGATCAACACGTTGATGAAGGGAGCCTAAAGTTTGACATTTATCACAATAATGAATGAGTAAATAATTAAAAAATCATTCATTCTTCATGTTATATATACATTATTTCCTTGAATTACTCCACTTATTTAATTCATATTCATAACCATGAGCTGAATAAAGCTAAAAGAAATGTGAGTCTACTACTCTGTGAATGAGCAAGTTTTATACACAAAATTATGCGTTTCTGTAATAATTTTGTAATTCTGTAATAATTTGGGTGATCTTGTTGAGAAATTTTGTTATTATTGGTATTTCACTTGAAAATATTTTATTTTATAAATGTATTTATAATAATTATTCTCGTTTGTGTTTTCTAGTGGGAATATTTGTTTACTTCAGCAGAATGGGGTTACACCAATCTCAAAAATGTCTATGTGGATGCTCTCCAAGAACAGGCACTTTGATTATTGGATGGTTCAATTTTGTGAGTATTTCTTTTAAATATTCTGTCATGTTTCGGTCTAATTTTGAACTTGAATTCGAAAGCATTGGATAATAATTTATGGAATATTGAAAAATTCACAGAAGTTCATTTGTAGAGTTTTAGAATTAATTTATCAAAGAAATCAAAGAATATCCAAGAATAAATACAATCTTGTCTCTCATCATTATTCTTCCAATATTACACAGGCACTAGCTAAGAACTTATGTGGGCATTACAGAAAAGTGGCATTTCATTTAATTATTTTATTCCGAATGAAACAACAATATTAGACATAAAACAATATTAGAAGTGTAAGAGGATTTATCCAATACATAATCTGACTAATATTGAACTTGTATTCAATTGTATTATTGACAATGTCAATAGGAGAAATCTCCTATCTTCAAGCTTATCAATGATTTCAATTTTAAATTTAGAAGCTCAGATCCCAGTTCATATTCGACTCTGAATACAATTAGACAGATATTTATCTGTTTTTATATATATTTCTGTTTATTACCGTATTTACTTTTCCTACTTGTAGACTAGAAAAATACCGTGCTTCGCCAGTTTTCAAATTTAAATTTAAATTCAAACTCCAATTTATTTTTCCATTCAGCAGTAGGCCTACGTATACAGAAAATTACAACACATTACAATTTGGAAAAAGAAGTAATCCACAAAGAGAACATTGCTTGTATACTTTGTATAGACAACATTGCATACTACTTGCAATATTTCAGAATACATAAGTATGGAATGCAAGCTGTTGTGCTTAGAACTAATTTTACAGTATTACTAGAAAATACAATTTGAAAAAACAAAAATAAAATAAAAGTTATAACAGTTTTATTTTCTGCTGTGAATAATACCACTTATTAATATATTCTGTCTCTATGTTCATGAAGGTTTATGGTAATTGATTGTTAACACAAGAAATACAGTAATTTAATTTTTCATCTGAGGAAATTATCATTTTCAGGATTATGTGTTTTATAGCATTTTTATGTCTACATTGACGATCATTTTCCAAGTATGAATAAGGCTAGGCGTACACCGGTTAGTCAAGACAAGACAAGATTAGTCACGTTTAGTCACAGTAATTCACATATTTGCTCATGAAGCAGCACACACTGATGCAATGACTAATCTCGTCATTGTGTGTTGCTTCATAAGCAACTATGTGAAGTAACTTACTGTGACTAAACGAGACTAATCTCGTCTTGTCCTGTCTTGACTAAGGGCTCTGCAGGTTGTCTAATGCGAACTTTTCAAAACTAATTTATAAAACAAAATTTTTACATTAATGAGGATGAAATCAACTCATCCATTGTCTTAGAATTGTCCTAGCCTAATTCTGCCTGACAATATATTTATGTTAATCATGTTCATCAAATTAATGCTTATAGAAGAATGAGTGATCTATTTATTTCTAATCTTTTGCAGATGGTGTGTTTTATTCCTCTTGTGGCTTTGATATTGTACGGTATGTCAGGCGCCCAAGGTCTGGATAATTTTATCTACGGAGTCAGTGGCATGAGTCGGAACAGATTTACCTATTTGAAGACTGCGGCAGGAATTGTTGATGAGGACAGACTAATAAAGAATGTCAGAGATATTGAGAGTGAGAAACCTGGATCGAAGAACATGAATCATTTGATCAATCGTTTGGAGGATACAATTGAATGGGTGTCAGAAAAGCCTTACTGGCAAGAGAATACTTACTCGAGTAGATATTGGGATAATAACATTACACTTACAATGTCCCTGGGAGATATTGACCATTATTTACGGCATTTCGTACACAGGATATTGTTCGTTGTTGGAGGAGGTAATTTGAAAAAAATGTTTCTTTTAACAGTTTTTAAAAGTTAATTGTATTTGTTTTTACTATCTGATTTGTATTACTAAAACACTTTGAGCGATTAAGGTAAATTATTGATTTCATGAGCACATAATATGGGCGATAATATCAACAAGCAAGTTAAATGAAAATCTTTTATTGCCAAAAAACATAGATAATTTTGCAAAAACGTCAATATTTATATTCCAAAATTTAACAACCATATTAAATGATGACTATGTTATAGAATTTGAAAAAAATTAAACTTATTCACTATACATTTTTAATACTCATTTTTAAACATAGCCTGATTAACAATATTTGATGACACTTTATGATAAAAGTAAATTACCGTAATAGAGATGGAAGGAAATGAGGTATTGCAACTATTCAATTGCTTATTTTAAATCATAATAATTAATTGAACGAAATTTCTAATTAATAATGCCATATCTGAAGACTTCCGCTAATAATGAAAACCACAAATAAGTACCTGCCTCTTTTTCTGTTGGCAATAAAGTTAATTTAGTAAGATATTAAATGTACTGAGTTAGAAGCTAAAAGTAGTACAGTAACTATAAATAGTCATCTGTTCAAGGTAGGATTTCATTGCTATTACTGAGCAGCTACAGATAGCTAAAATAGCAACACTATTAAAAACTAAGAATTTTATAAAATTCAAGTGAGCGGCGCTTTGCGCTGCACGGGGTGAACTCGTAATTATTATGATAATATATTGATGTATAATGATGAATATTCGATTGATTATTCTATAATATTTTTTTATTTCCAGATTCAATTTTCTTCTTGATTATTATTGGCACAATTCTTGGAATAGGAGTTACTTTTAATGGGTTGCTGATTATTGGAGTTTATACCGTAAGTAAAAGTAGAATAATAATTATGAATAATTTTATCATTTTACAAAAGTATCAAAAGTAGGTACTTTTCATTCGAATGATATCTATCAATAGTCTTTGACAAATGAAGAAATAATGTGTATTTATACTGAATGTATCACCACAGATTTACATTATCTGTGGTCTCACATAACAAGAGTATCTTACCTACCTATTAAGTGATCTATATCAGAGAGGAGTGATTTCATGTATCAAGTTTTTTCTGTTATTTTTCCAGGATGGAGTCTCACCGATCGCAGTTTGGATGACTCACTGGATATTAAATACTATTTTCGATACCAGCTTACTCATTTGTGGTGTAATTTACTCAGAAGACTCCTTCTATCCGACATTGCAAGCTATAAGAATCAGTAAGTACCTAATTAGTGTATTGGTAGCTCTCTATTTCAATTCTCATTAAAACGAGTTTACCCCGTGCTGCGTAAAGCGCCGCTTGCTTGCTCAGTACTGTATCGTTTGAGAATACAGTATCATTGCAACAGACTGGTGTCAGTGTGAGTTTCCTCCAGATTTCACATAAAATCTCGCAGTGGGGGAAGCACAGTAGAATAAGGAACGCGCCAAACGGTTTTTAATACAATAGATAGCACAGAACGAAATTGTCTTATTGCTGCAATATATTTATAAAATATAAATAGAATAGAATAGAATGACTTCTTTATTTTTCTAAAGTGACAAAGTTTGGACAATGATGTCCACTTTACTACTTAACCACCGCTTTATCACTATGAAATGAAAATTCAAATTTCAAATTCAAATATAAGATATTATGGAATACAGTATATCAAAATATCGAATATGAATATAAATGATATATGATAAAATATATCGAATATAATTTCAAGAAATTGATTATTTCATTAGGAATAGAATGTTATTGATGTAGAATGATACTGAATAACATACAGTGCGATTCACGTCAAGAACTCAGCATTGCTTAGATGGGAGTTTGCTATCCTTATTCAGCACAAGGCAGTTGCTGATGTCTCTATCCTATTCGCACTGTGCATAGTTGCCGCACTGTGCATTGTTGTCGCACACAGTCCCAACAAACAGGTTTGGTGCAGTTTCTCTTTCTCTCTCAATGAAACTTGGCATAAATGTTCCTCATATAAACAATGCTGACTTCTTGACGTGAATCGGACTATAGAATAAATTATTTTATTCAAAATAATGAGATGTATATTTTTGTTTGCAGGTTTTGCATTGTGTTGTCTTTACGTTGTGAATAAGCACTATAAAAGCTTGTACAAACCAAAAAACAATGTGATCGATGTATTCACTATATCCAAAACAATTTCTGCTGCCTGAATATTATTATTCTAGTACAGCAACTATTAAATTTGATTTGATAGTAAAACATTGTTCACAAAATTAATACAAGCTATCATATATTTATTATTCTGTAATCAAACGCAACAATAAACTTATTGAAAACTGTTTCATACACCCTGGTCTTCTTCTTATAGAATAATTTTTACTTGTAATTTTTTTTTGTTATGAATAGTTTAAAATTCATTCAACGGTAGGGGCTACTGCAGAGGATGGAAGAATATAATTATGTTATGGAGTAATACATAATATTACAATATAGTTATTTATAGCCTACTTGAGTTTTTCGGTGTTAAATAATTATTAATTAAATGGTAGGTCTACCGTACTTCAAATGGAATCATGATATTTATTGCAATAATCGATCTATTTCTATTGAATTCATGTTAAGTAATCATACGAAATATGATTATTCTTAATTCCTACATTTCCAATAATATTTGACAACAGAAAATAAATTGTAGCTGATGGATATTTTTCAAGTGATACTACTTTCCTATGGCAAAGGATATATTATTTTGTTGTCATTATTAGTGGTGATAGACTTCTCCAAATTGATAACATCAAGCTTAGGATTTTACTTGAAAATTAATATTTCTATAGCGAAGTAAACTATGAGTGAACATCTTTAATTTTTCAAGCAGATAATAAACCCTGTAGTGCTAACTGTTAAGAATCTTTATAGATTGAAGGGGATAAAATAATGTACTGTGAAGCACGGTTAAAGGTTTAGTGATGAAATTTAAGTAATTTAATGAGTAGTTATAATAACCCATTGAAAATAAGGAAGAAATAAGGATTATAGAATGAGGAATTCAATAATTATATCTATTATTTGTGGTGCCGAATCAGGTTTGTAGTATTATGGTTTTCATTTCATAACATAACTCAAGTTTTTGTTGACATATCACAACAGAAAATACGAGAGCGTATTTAATAAATCATTTTGTAGAATTCCCTTATCATTTCTGACCAAATTTCTATTTAAACTAGTAAAAATTACTGATTTATTTCAACAAAGTCCATGAACTTTGAAAAACATTCAAATCTAGCGCCGTTCATATCGAACCCAGTCGATAGTTGGTCGACTATCGCCGTTTATATCGATACTAGTCGATAAGTGATTGAGTTTCGATACATCAATGTTTTACATAGATTTCCTTTTTGCATATGAAAGATATCAATAATTGAAATTTTAAAATTTTTCTAAATATAATCTATTTTATATATATCTATTTTGAAATAAATATTTTTTTATACATTAGCTATTCAGTTGGCAGTGGCCAAACCTTCGCGCGCTTTTGAGTACGGTCCCGCTTTTTTGTCCAAGGCCAAGCATTTCAGAAGCTGCTTTTGTGAAGTGTGTTTCAGGCATCAACTCACTCTTCTAACTCTGTATATTTATTAATTTAGTTGCTAATTCTCTCAAAAATACATCAAAATGTTTGAAGCAAGGCTTGTTCAGTCATCTATCCTGAAGAAAGTGCTGGAAGCAATCAAGGAATTGCTGAATGAAGCCACCTTTGATTGTTCTGACTCTGGCATTCAACTTCAGGCCATGGATAATTCTCACGTTAGTTTAGTTTCGTTGAATTTGCGAAGTGATGGTTTCGACAAATACAGATGCGATCGTAATCTATCAATGGGTATCAATTTGGCCAGGTGAGTAAATTTTCTTGAAAACTAAATCCTTGATCATGCTTGAGGTTAGGTTTCTGCTACATTTGTCTGTTCTCAAGCCTTTTCCTTGCTATTCTGCTTGATGTTTGATTCTCAGAAAACTTCTTTTAATACTGGAATAAGTCCTAAAACATTAAAGATATGAAATTTCATTTCGAATACGAAATTGAAAGTTGATGAAAACCATGCGTATTCGTTGAGTGCCTAGTGTCGAATCCATAGAAAAATGGTAGCCTTTGCATTGATCCAAGATTGATGAACATAGACTCAATAAATTCATTGAACGTTTAAAATGACCGTAATACTGATTTCATACCTATACCTGTATTGTAGAATGCAAACTAGTTTCATTAGCTTGAACTATTCGCTTAGATCAAACTATCATTTACAATTTGCACTCTTCTATGTCTATGTACAGAATAGAAGGGGGTTCCAATGAATTTGTCATAAGCGCTTTGATACTAATTGGTCTCATTTTGTTGTAACTCATTATTCTCATGTTATGAAACTCATTGTTCCCATGTATGAATCTCATTTTATTGAAACCAATTTGTTCTCTTTTTTCATTCATTGTTCTTATTTTGTCTATTTTCTGTTTTTAGTATGTCCAAAATCATGAAATGCGCTGGTAACGATGACGTCCTAACAATGAAGGCGCAGGACAATGCCGATCTGGTCACATTTATGTTCGAATCACAGAATCAGGAAAAAGTCATGGACTACGAAATGAAGCTCATGAACCTTGACCAGGAACATTTGGGCATTCCTGTAAGTAGGCTAAATTTCACTCAATTCATGTTGTTGTTTATTGTAAAATACTTTCAAGATTCAATTCATCAAGTATTAGTATGTATAGAATTTATATGAAATAAGAACTTGATATTTGTTGTCATCCATTGTAAAACTCAAGTCTTGAATAATTCTACTTGTACTTCACACTCTAGTAATAATATATATTGAAGACTCCTTATATAATAGACTGCGTTTTCATTAGATAAAATACTATAATCTCCAAATAGATTCTATCCATTCTAAAAGGTTGTTAGTACCCGAGATCAAATTTTCATGTCCGTGTTCTCAGGTCAATTTAAAGAAGTGACCAACCACTGGAAATTAATATTCCATGCATCAAACTCATGAATCTAGTTTGAGTCTGCTTTCTCCTGTATTTCAAGATTTCTTAATGTTTATAGTAGGCTACAGGCCCCTAGTACAATAGGATGCTATACCATGCTGTCTTCAGCAGCCACATACAGTATGGTATTTTAGTGTGGGGTCATTCTGCTCACATCAGGGACATTCTCCTCATCCAGAACAAGGCACTTCGTGTGATGACATATAGTAAGTTTGATGCACACTGTCAGCCCATTTTCCAGCGTCTGGGCATACATATAGTTTATGGACTGTACATTTTTGCATCATTACTGTATGTCAAGAAAAATGTGTCCACGTTCTCAAGGAGAGAGGGGGTCCACGCTTATGGTACTCGAGGAAGGGGAAACTTGGATGTGCCACACTGAGTGAAAGACTGTTTTCCAGTGCTGGCAATGAGAATGTTCAACTGCCTGCCACACACAGTGAAGGAGCGCCCATTTAACATGTTCAAGAACACTCTGTCAAGATGGCTCATCGGGAGAAGTTTCTACCGAATGGATGAGTTTTTCGCGGATGACTTTGCTGGTCTATGACGCTGCCATCTTTTAAAGTTACCGTATATAAGCATACCGTATTTGTTTTAACTACTGACACGATCTATCCGGGAAACCCTGGTCTACGATCACGATATTGGATATCTAAGTTAAATCAAGTTTAATTGGATTTTCTGCAACTAGCCGACAGTCTGTTATGTTTTGATTGTATTTTTTTTATAATTTATCTGTTAATTTCAGGAAACAGACTACTCGTGTGTGATCAAACTGCCGTCGCAGGAGTTTGCGCGCATTGTCCGTGACCTGAGTCAGTTCGGCGAGTCGGTCGTCATCTCCTGTACCAAAGAAGGCATCAAATTCTCGGCTGGCGGCGATATTGGAAACGGTGAGTGCTATAACCTCACTATTCCACATAATCTCAATGAGCGTTTGATTACACGTATTCTCTGAAGCAGGGGGCTGTCATTGAAGGAGTGGAAGTATCGTATCTTTCCTATGTTAAAAAAAAGAGAAGCCTGTGTCATGGCCTTCTTGAGTTTTGTCTAAAGATGGCCATGCTGTGTCTCGATCAGGGGGCTGTCATTGAAGGAGTGGAAGTATCGTATCTTTCCTATGTTAAGAAAGGGAGAAGCCTGTGTCATGGCCTTCTTGAGTTTTGTCTAAAGATGGCCATGCTGTGTCTCGATCGGGGGGCTGTCATTGAAGAAGTGGAAGTATCGTATCTTCCCTATGTTAAAAAAGGGAGAAGCCTGTGTCATGGCCTTCTTGAGTTTTGTCTAAAGATGGCCAAGCTGTGTCTCCACGGGGCTGTCATAGACGGAGTGGAAGTATTGTATCTTTCCTATGTTAAAAAAGGTAGAAGCCTGTGTCATGGCCTTCTTGAGTTTTGTCTAAAGATGGCCATGCTGTGTCTCGATCAGGGGGCTGTCATTGAAGGAGTGGAAGTATCGTATCTTTCCTATGTTAAAAAAGGGAGAAGCCTGTGTCATGGCCTTCTTGAGTTTTGTCTAAAGATGGCCATGCTGTGTCTCGATCTCATTGGCTGTGTGGCGCGATCTCATTAGCCGAATACACTCTGGACCGATGTCGGCCATTATTATGGACCTAATTTTGGCGGTGTATTTGAATTCAGAGCCATCATGTGAAAATTAATTTTCATGGAGTTTTGAAAGTTTATGGTATCTTTTGTGGTATAAATCAAAACCGTTGAGGGAATATAGTTAATATTTACGGCAAAATACAACATTTTCGTTGGATTTTGTGTTTTTTAGGCTGGTTTGGGTAGAATTAGTTATGTAGATGTTTTCAAATACAGCGCCAAAATTAGGTCCATAATAATGGCCGACATCCTACTCCCCTTATTTCTCTTACTTCCCCTCCCTTAGATGTCAGCTCCCTGCTCTGAAGAGATAAATAAATTGAGTTACAGTGCGATTTATCTAATTTGACGCTTGGCGATCAGTAAACAGTTGATGTTACGCAGCTTAGACACAATAATCCAAAGACGTTTGAAGTCTTCGAAATACCTTTTAAAGAAGACCTTTCAAGTCTTTGCAATAATCTGCGAGATTCAGCATTTGTAGGTTGAGTATTGTGTCAAAGCTGCGTAACATCAGCTGTTAACTGATCGCCAAGCGCCAAATTAAATGAATCGCGCTGTACATAAAACACTTGTGAAATTCTATTCCCATTCAGTTTTAGGCTGCGGTTACATTGGAGGTGAGTTGGTACGAGTCAAAGGTCCTCACACCTCCCCCATCCATCTCAAACCTCTCAATATCTCTCTTTGTCTCAATTTCTCTCCAGTGATAAGTTTTAATGACAATATTTCATTTCCAGTCAAGGTGCCTTCGCAAAATCAACCAGAATTGATTCTATTATATTTGGTTGCACTTACCGGAATCAAATAATTATTTTGAATCTTGTTCTTGGTCACAAGATTTATATGCAGTGTTGAGCTTGATTCATTGATCCTTTTACAGGATCAATCCTGTATTTTTACAGGATTTATCCTGTATGTTGCGTTACACTAACCGAATATAATCTAGAATCAACTGATCTTATATAATAATTAGCATTGTACTGATCCTGGATCAAAATTGACCACGATCTGTGCAACCCAGCATTACTGCATATCAGTGAGTGCTTCTAGTATGCCACACTTATTGTTATTGCTGGTTTTCACGATTCTAGTAGACGTCCTGGTTACTGGAGGCAGGTTACTGGTTTATTGGTAAGTACACAGGTCTCCAGTAAGTAGAACGTCTATAGCAGGATTATTTTAAACTGTCAGAAAACAGCTGATTGATGTACGCTCGTTTACTGACGTTAAATCAGCTGTTTTCTGACAAGTTAAAATAATTCCGCTATACTAGTATCGTGAAACCCAGCCATTAGGATAAAATTATAATTTAAAATGTTTTATAAGTCAGTTGATGGCCTAGTGGGTGTTGTTGGTTGTTGTTAGGCAGTAAGTTTGTTGGTATATGTTCTGTTGATAATCTGTTGATATTCTGTTGATAATCTGTTCTGTTGATATTCTGTTGGTTAGTCTGTTGATAATCTTGTGTCTGTTGTTTGTTTTTCAGCTAATATCAAGCTGGCACAGACCTCAAACGTGGACAAGGACGAAGATGCAGTGACCATTGAAATGCAGGAGCCTGTCTCGCTTACATTCGCCTGTCGCTACTTGAACAGTTTCGCCAAGGCCACTCCCCTCTCACCACAGGTCAGTCCAATTGTTTTCAGTTATAGCAGAATCCTTTTAACTTGTCAGAAAAAAGCTGTTTCGGTAATAAGTAAACAGTGATTTTGACACAATAATCAAAAGGCTTGAATACCTTTAAAGTCTTGAATTAAAAAAAAAATATTTAATAATAATTTGAATAATAATAATAATTATTTAAGACTTTGAAGGTCTCTAAGACTTTTGATTATTGTGTCAAAATCACTGTTTACTTATTACCGAAACAGTAAAAGACCTTTTAAGACTTTAAAAGACCTTTTTAAAGAAGACCTTTCAAAGAATAACTTTTTAAAACACCTTTTCAATAATCTGCGAGATTCAGCATTTGTAGGTTAAGTATTGTGATGCTGGTGGCCGATAGAGGTATGAAAAACAGTTCATTACGTCCTAGTGTGGCGAAAAATACAATATTTAGGCACATATTTATAAATGCCTCTAGTGCTTTTCATCCTTGAAGACAATTACTGTCCAGCTTTTTGTTCCAATTATGAAGAGGTTTTACAATATAAACATGAACTCTGCAAATGTTATCACTATACAATAGACGAACAATACAATATTCAGGCACATATAAATGACTATAGTGCTTTTCATCCTTGAAGACAACTGTCCAGCTTGGTGCGTTATCCAATTGGATTGCCCGGCAATGTTGTCATATTGTGTGCTGTTCAATCATCTGTGCACGCATGCGTATTAAACCGAAATTTCAGTATGATATCACGACTCTGTGTGTTATAGCAGGATTATTTTAAATTGTCAGAAAACAGCTGATTGATGTACGCTCGTTTACTGACGTTGAATCAGCTGTTTTCTGACAAGTTGAAATAATCCTGCTATAACTAGGATTATTTACAAGTAGAGCAGATGATCAGAAATTGAACATCTGTTAATTACTATTATAGAAGTGTGCGTATTGGCAACGTTGCAGGCGTGTGATTGGCTAGCGCGGAAAGTTGTGGGTTAGGCTACTGTTTTGTATTTAGATGTTTCAAGGATGAAAAGCACTATAGAAGGTCAAACAATATAAAATTGTAACGTAGAAAAGAGAAATTGATATCGATTCTATAGTTTGTGATATCAATTATTGAATTTAGTCTATTTAAATAACATATTACTATAAGTAAATAACTATAAGATAGTTGTTATATTCGGACACATAAATAATTGATTATGAATTGCTATCTACATGAATAGCCTATAGTAATCTAATCTAGTAACGATGATAACTTCAGGTCCCTTAAATATAATAACACTCGATAGTCTATATTATTGTAGAGAGTTCACTTTACATCTATTGTTATGGAATGCAAATTTAAAAAAAAGTTGAAATTTTTATTTTTAGTTGCAATTGTCAATAATTGTTATCTATATTTTATGAATATATTTTGTGAATATTTTAATAAATTCATAAAGGAGGCCAAGGCCCTAAATGGGCTGTAGCGCCAAGGAGTAAGTAAGTAAGTATTTTGAGAATATTTTAATAAATTCATCATTTTCATTTTCAGGTGCAATTGTCAATGTCAGCTGATGTACCTCTGGTGGTCGAATACAAAATTGGGGACATCGGTCACATTCGCTACTACTTGGCACCAAAGATTGAGGACGAGGATAATTGAAGTGAAAACAGCCTTAAAATCAAAAACATACTTCTTGCAACAACTTTTTTATTACAATTTTATGTATATATATCTATGTACAGAAGCTCGACACTACACAGCTTCCAGGTAACATATTATATTATGTCTTATTACATTTCGGACTGACCTCGTATTCGAATTGCATTTCTGGTTTTATAAGTCTCATTATATTTTGATCGTGCCTTGTATTTAGGTCTCGGGGGAGTTATAATTATTGTATTGATTATTTGATAAATTTTTGAACGTTTCCGGAAAATGATTTATTCTGAATAGCATTTTGTGAAGTTTCATAGAAAGATTTTGTACCTTGTAGTCTTGTGATATATTATGAACTGCTCAAGTATTAACCCTTTTCCTGTAATATGTAAACTTTCCATTCACATAATATTTAGTTGTGTATCTCATTCACTAAAAAAATTTGCAACATGTTTGAACATATTTTTATACTCCATGTACTACGTGAATAATTTCGAATAAACTACAATTTATTTGTTTATGATTTTGATTATTTTTATTTTTTCCATTCTATTCATAGTAAGTTTTTATTTTTGCGTATTTTTTATTTTTTAACGGGTTTTATTTTATGTAGTTGAAAAACAGTAAATCGGAACTGTACTCCATATTCTATAACTTGAAAAGCCGCTCATGGATGAGATATGAACGTTGATATGCGAACGTCTCGCTCGCTCTTAGATTAGCCCAACATCATCTATATTGAAAAACTTTTGGCGCATTCCTTTCTACTGTGCTTTCACCACTGCAACATTTGATGTGAAATCTAGAGGAAACTCAAATTGATAGAAGTCTGTTACAATGATACTGTATTCCCAAACGATACAGTACTCAAATTTTGCAAAGCGGTGCTTTGAGCTGCACGGGGTGAACTCGTCTACAGTCTTACATAATGTTCAATCCGTTTTATAATATCGCCATTACGATACAAGTTTCAAATTCCATTTGGAAAATGCTACTGTCTCGATTTCAATGATGAAACTGTAATGATTGCGTTATAACACGGTCGTAGATAAATGAATAAATAAAACAATATAACTGATCAAAAAGACAGATTTATTGAATACAAAATAGTAGGTTACTGTATAAAATCCTAAAGTAATAGTAGATATAATCAATTACTAATAGATAGGATGAATTATTATTCAAAAATACAAAGAAACACAAGAATATCCCTAAAGAATATTATTATTGTTGGATAACCGATTAAGAATAGTATTAAAAAGCTATTCACATTATCTTACGTGCTAGGTTGATATGACAAAAACTATTATTAAAATAATTATTTTCTTGATAATTTCTTACAATATTCTAAGTTTGGAACTAGAACTAACATAGGCAATGTATTTTTCCGAATTTTATTCTCTTGTAAATTTAAGGAATATATGCTAATATTTCAAATAATTTTATTTTGAAATTGATGTGATAACTATAGAATTCCAGTGCTTAACCATTGATAATCTCAAATGAGAATCACAAGTATAAGCTCTATAATATTTTTGCGGAATAAAATATGAGCAATGAATTTGGCAATTTAATATTGAAAGCTGTCAACAAATCAATTAAATTATCTAAAATCTTGAAAAAATAGTGCTCAAGAATCCTACTGACATTTGAGAAAGATAATAAATTTTTAAAATTTATTTCCAATAGACTACTACATATCCATACAACTACAATACAAGCTGAAAAATTATTAATGAAGCAGATCTTACAAAAATATCCTAGAGAAAAATTCTGATATGGGATACAGTTGAAGCAAGTTATCGGTATAATAAATAGTTCTTGTTGACAAAAATACTTTGTTAGTCTTAATTAAAAAATTGTATGTTTTACAACTAGCTTGAAATACTCAAATTTATACCTTAATTTTTATGGATGAAACATTTCTAAAACTTCATGAACCCGTGTTATAGTTATGGAATTGATTAGTAAGTTTGAAATCTTATGCCCGGTTTTTTAGTCGTTCGATAAATCATTCAATAGCTATAGAGTCAATAAATTTATCCATTCGATAAAACTTATTGCGTTCGTTGAACATTTTTATGTAACCGATTGCTATTGAACGATTTATCGGTTCAATGAATCTGGCAACATCGCAAAAGGCTCTATTTTGTAAACAAATGCCACATTTTGTAGGTTAGGGTACCTGTATCCCTTCATCTGTTTTATTCTTTGTCAGTAACTATTTTCTCTACAGTCTACTTTCAGATTGCGTGTTCCTTTTCTATCAGCCATTTGAGAGTGAAAGTATTAATATGAATTAAAAGAGGAGAATTTGTTCTTTCATTGGTCACCTTTTCAATTTTTTTACTCTTTCATAAAATTTAGGGGCGTCCTCAGTTTATCATCCTTGAAGTAGACAATATAAAAATGCCTACTTGGTCTCAAATTGTAGAGAACTTTGATGGACGTTTTCTCACATTCATGTGAAGTAAAATATAGATTGTGATTATTCAAAATTGAAGATAATGAAATGCTCTACAAATTTTACATGTAACAGTTTTCAGTAAAACAATCATGTAAACGTTTATTTGCAGAAGTATAGAATTCTTAAGCAATAAATCTGTATTTTTCTTCATTCTTTCACAAATAACTATGAAACTACAGTACTAGATTTAAGAGTAAAATGGTAATGAAATGAATTATAGAAAAATCAATTTTGTAAAGAATGAGAAAAAGTTTGAATTTATATCTCTATTGGGAGCCGAGATACTTATAATAAACGGAACACAAACTAACCTAGATAAAAAATTGATCAAAATAATCCCCAGCTGTGCAGTTATTGGTTCAATAAATATTTATGTGCTGGATTTTGGCTCTATAGTTTATCGAGAGATTTATAGATCCAATAGCGTTATCGAGTGTTCAAAAAACGCAATTCTGATGTTTATCGAATCAATAGCGCTATTGAATCGATAAACTATTTATTGAACGACTAAAAAACCGTGCATTAGACTAATAAATGTACTGCCAATGTATTAGGATACTGGCAGCCTGTTTTAAAATTTCATTACAATTTTTCGACTAATTCTTTCTAAAATTGGGTCTACATTACCGGGCAAAAAATTGTCAATCTTTGGTTATTTACAGGTAACGCAACACAAATTTACATAATATTTACAATGAATAAGATGCAATAAGATTATCACAAATTCTTGAAAAAAGCAAGTCTTTTAAACTCTGTTACATTTATTTACAATGCTTTAGTTGAATAATTAAAATAGTAGTGATAAGTACAAAATACGGGGATACTTTATTACAGGGTATCTGATTTAATATAAAAATATATTATAATTAATGTTGAAGTTTAAATATGATTAATGTCAGATAGTCATCTGCGATCTATAATGACAAAATATATTTCCACAACTATTAGTTGTGAGAACCAACAGTTTCTAAACTAATAGTTTTTAAACTAGTTGTTGTAACAACTAATAGTTTCCACCAACTTGAGCATAGAATCTCACCAATCTAAAAATGAAAATACAATAGATGGAAAAGATTACTTTAGCCTACTACATTGAATTTCAAGTATAATGTAAATTTATTAATTTGTTGATGATATACAGCACTATATGTGGGAAGAAATAACAGGCATAGCCCAAAACTACTTCAATCCCAAATTTGGATTACACGTTCTAATTTGAAACATTCAACTCTAAACCATACAAGAAAGTAAAAAAAAGTAAAGAGTTTATAGAATAAGAGTAGACTTGGCCTACTCTAATGTATGTATTTTTCGGCTAAAATAAATCATTAAATCATTTATAGAAGCTGAAGCTTTCATCGTAAAATTACTCAAGATTGAGTGATTCTTTTTCATAATATGAGACCGATAATTTTCTAAAATTTGATTCACAACTTGGACTAAATGCAATCTGTCTCTGAGTTTTCCTGATTTAGGAGATTTTCCTCCTTATAAATGGGAAAAACTGTTGAAATTCATGGATAAAAAACAGGTTTCACGTCTCAACCACTAACGAGATAAATGGAAGATAAATTATAATAGAATACATAGATACATGTAAAAAATAGAATAGAATGAAAATATATAACTGAGCAATAAAAAATGAAATACGTTTTATAACATTGACAATAATCGAATTTCACGACTAGCCTACATTATGAGCCTACAACATAGGCTTCAAATGGATAAAATTAAAAAAATAGGATGAAAAGGTGAAACTTCTCTTAACACCACCTGAGTAAACGGTGAATACTGCTACAGTTGACAGTAATTTCATTACGTTTGACAGTAATTACAGTTTTCACTGCAGTTGACAGTAGGCTATTTATATTAGTATACAGCAAGGTAAACACAATTGTAATTAGAGTATTCTGATTATAGCAGGATTCTTTTAAATTGTCAGAAACAGCTGATTGATGTACGCTCGTTTACTAACGTTAAATCAGCTGTTTTCTGACAAGTTAAAAGAATCCTGCTATACCTTGGCTCAGAGTTGTGAATACTGAGATGCGCGTGTCACTACCTTGTATTATAATCAATTCACATTGGTTTACAGTACTTTTATACAGTAAATCAGTATCAAGTATGAAATGACTAGAAACGAAGGAATACCCTAACGCAATGGTTCTCATTTTCGAGGCTCAATCCACAGAAAATATTAATCTATTGGAATGAATTGATTCGAACACAACTATGAAACACAAAACTTTCACAATGAACACATTCCTCAATGCAATCACTATTTGCGTCAAGGTAATTATGATACAAAGTAGTCTTCACGCCCATCATGTCTATTCACAGCTGATCGTGTGACAGTACTACCTTGTATTCTATTTACCTTGGTACTTGTTTAAATTGAACACTACTTCACTAACACAACGTACCATGAAACACTCCACTTGGAATTAATATTCTACAAAATCGTTTCTAATCACCGTTTGTCAACGTACTGCGTTTAGCCAACACCCGACCAGCGTACTCTGTTTAGACCGAGTCCATTTCGGCAGTTCGCACATTGCCCGGGTTGATGATTTCGTCGTGCAGAGTGCGCATGTGTCGCAGCAGGTTGCTTTTGACGTTGAACTCCTTGGCGCACACACTGCACTCGTAGGGCCGTTCGCCCGTGTGCGTGCGACTGTGCACCAGCATGGAGGCGTGCGATGGAAACGTTTTCTCGCACAGCGGACAGTGTTTGCGACCGTTCAGCGCTGCCTGGTGGACAAATACACAAACTAATTAATCGAATTCGGTTCGTTATCGAAACTTGAAAACAGTCTTCAGGTTACAGAAGTGGGCAATACGAATTATGGTAGGTGAATCAATTAGGATCAGCTGCAGGCTATATTTCAAGCAATTGGAAATTTTATCCTTGCCTAGTTTATATATTTTAGAAACAGTTTGTTTGATAAAGGAAAATGAATCAACGTTTAATAGAGGATCAATGATTCACACTCATGATACTCGGTTTAGACTGGAGGTTACGGATATGAAGATGCTGAGGTGGAGTTGCGGTGTAACTAGAAGTGATAGAATCCGAAATGAAGTGATAAGAAACAGAATGAAGGTTACAGAAATATCAAAGAAGATACAAGAAAAAAGACTGCAGTGGTACGGACATGTGGAGAGAAGGGAGGACGATTATGTGGGGAAAAGGATCGAACACTTAGATGTCGAAGGAACTAGGAAGAGGGGAAGACCTAGGAAGAAATGGGAAAATTGTATCGCCCAAGATCTTGTAGAGAAGGAACAACACCAAACGAAGCACATGACCGAGACTCCTGGAAGCGACTGACCCGAAACGCCGACCCCACCTGAGTGGGAAAAGGCAAAGAAAAAAAAAGAAGAAGAAGAATAATCGGTTTAGGGATAACATTAGAGGTGAGAGTCATAGTTCTGCTCTTTATGCAAGTGGAGTGAGAAATGTAGGAGTACAACTGTTCAATGCTTTACCGGCCTCACTGAGGTCTCTCCCTCTCAAAAATTTCAGAGAAGCATTGAAGAGAGAACTGGAAAGCTGTTGTTTTTACTCAATCCAGGAGTTTAAAGACTATTATAGAGGTTGAAGTATTACCGAATGGAAGATTAAAAATTTGACAAATCCAGATGCCCCTGTGATGGGAGGCCAGTGGATGCTATGAATATCTAACTATCTATCTATCTATCTATCTATCTATCTATCTATCTATCTATCTATCTATCTATTTATCTAGTGAAATAATTGTACATAACAGTGAAAAACATAATAAAAAATTGAAAATTAATTTGGTGTTAGAACGTTGCTCACCTGTGCAGCGCTACGGGGCAGCCGACTACGCGGCGTCACAGAAGCGGCTCCTGAGGTACTCGCCCCCCCTCCCCCCCTCGAGGGTCGCGACGACTGATTGCTTATGGCCAGCTGTTCCTCGGTGTGCGCCGACTGTATGTGTCTAACCCAGTCGCCCGGGTTCGAGTACACCTGCAAAATACAAATAAATAAATAATTGATGATGATGATACAGTTGAAAATAAAATATAATGAAATATTAATAATACAATATTATAATTTTCATTAGTTATCAAGCATAATCTCATCCAAATATGAGTTGCTATCCGCATTAAACAGTAAATAAACAATTTCAATAAAAACTTTACAAGAGCATACACATTCAACAAACAAACAAGATAAATAATGAATAGATTATATTAACAGGATGCAAGGTTTTACATTCAAAATCAAAATCATTCATTTTTCCAAATTTACATCACACTTCAGAACAGTACAACGATCTTAAATACAGTAGACAGACAAAATCATGTTATTGATTAAATGTGCATAGACTTAATGCGTGAAAGACAGCTCGTACACCGGAGCAATAAGCAATAGGCAATAAGCAACATTTGGATGATATGGTCGTCTACTCTATAGAAATAAATAGTCCGATGCACACCTAAAGCAGCTGTTTCGGTGTGCATTGAACTATAAATTGTTTTGTATAGAGTAGACAATCATATGATCCATATGTTGCTAATTGCCTATTGCTTATTGCTCCGGGGTAAGAGTTTAAAAAAAGGAGAATCGACTAGCATTGCATGATATTAACATAATCAAAAATATAAAAAAACATATAAAATAGGCTACAATGACAGAAAATTCAGCGATTCAACAAAGTTAAGAGTATGTGAATGTAACAATTTTAAATTAGGAATTTAATAAGTGTAATAATAATGAATTTGAAACAATATAACTTTTGAATACTTAATTTGATCATTATTGATTGATTACTATTATTGATGATACTATCAACCACTGACGGGTCTGCTTCATAAAAAGTACAAGTTATGTGATTCAGGTCTGTATCCTTAACCTTACAATAAATTAAAACTGTTCAAAAGCGAAGTGACCTACCTCCTGACACAGTTCACAGCGTAAGGGTGGGTATTCAGCTTCTGTGCCCTCCTCTTCCACCCCACCCCCTTCGCCTGATCCATTTGTAGACAGAGGGTCCGTTGTCTGAAATCACATAACATTCAAAAAGGAAATTAAAAAATTCCAATTCAATGCAATTCAATAAGGAATATTGAAAAGTATGAATAGAATTGAAAAAACATCAATGTATAAATTGAATCACGGTTGCATACTGGATTCGAAAATCACATGACAGTTTTCTACTCGCAATCTGATAGGCCATTGAATAATAGAATGCTCTCAAATAGTTAGCTTTCAGATAGGCCTAGTACTAAAGCTGTAAAGAATTATAAGAGTGGCTATGGCCACTCCCAATATACAATGAAGCCCAAGAGATTTCGCAGTGGCTTGAGAAGCATGCGCCCAATGAAATTAATCTGATTATACCTTGATAGAAAGCATTGAGCTAAATATTCACCTTGGGCCTATTGCATGAGAAAATACCAACTAGTATTACTAGCTTGTATTTTCTCATGCAACAGGCCCCTGGAGGTAGCACTAGCTAGGGCTGCTATACAAGACCATTGTTCCGTCCAATTTCGTTAGATTGGCAATAAGAAGAGGACGAAATATTTATTTCTAGAACAGTATGCGGTACTAAAAAGAAATTGGGTTGACAATAATATGAGGATTGAAATTTTTTACAAGAACAGTATGCTATACAAAAAAAATTAGTCGAAATCCAGCTTGTTCAATAAGTGGTGTCTCCAGATATTTAGCTAGAAAGGGTGTCATTTTGCTTGTTTAGCCAACGTCACCTTCTTAACCATTGAAGAAATACAGAGTGATTCAAAAAAAAAAAAAAATACCACAACTTTAAAAACGTGTATTTAATGAAAGAAGCATGATAGAACCGTCTGTTATACTTCATTACAAAGAGTATTTTAAGAAGTTTTTTCACTCACAAACAAGTTTGGAGATGTTCAATATGACACCCTCCAGACACACGAGCAATATCAACCCAAAACATCCCTCAAACTCGTTCCACACTCTCTTTAGCATATCAGGCGTAACAGTTTGGTAAGCTGCTGTTATTTCTTGTTTCAAATCATCAATATCCATCCACCATTTATGATTTGAAACAAGAAATAACAGCAGATTACCTAAATGATACGCCTGATATGCTACAGAGAGTGTGGAACGAGTTTGAGTACCTATCGGGTTGATATTAGTCGAGTGTCTGGAGGGGATCATATATTGAAAATCTCTTAACTTCTTTGTGAGTGAAAAAAACTTCTTCAAATACGCTTTGTAATGATGTATAACAGAAGGTTCTATTATGTTTCTTTCGTTAAATACACATTTTCAAAGTTGTGGTATTCTTTTTGAATCACTCTGTATAACTCAGAAAATAATATTATTATAATTAAAAGTACTGACACTGCGTTTGGCCTTGCGCCTGGGCAGTTCGGTGGGCGGATGTGTTTCGGTGTGTCGCACCCAGAGCGCGGGTGTCGTGAACGTCTGCTGACACATGTCGCATGTCAGTGGCGCATAGAACGCGCTCATGTCCTCCTCCTCCTCTTCTTCATCACCCTCTTCCTCATCCTCCTCCTCCTCTTCGTCGCCTCCCTCTTCGCCTGCATCCATTTCGTCACCCGAATAGATTTCCTGCAGAGCAGAAAACAAAATGATAAATTTTTCAACTGACCACTAGTTTGATAGTAAAATAAAACGGAAATGATCAATTTCAGAAGAGAAAATGCAGGGAAAATAAGATACCTTTAGTGTTACGATAACCAAAAACAACAATAAAATTCCAAAATCATTATCAAAACTTTGGGGAAGCGATTGTCCCAGTGGCAGAGGCGAGTCTAATCGGTGAGATTAGATAAGAGACAGCGCCTACCACTCCCGTTGTAAAGGTGACCGGCTCCTCTAAATGCAAAAATTTGTGAGCTTCAAAATCACTTCCCGGGGCCTATTGCATGAGAAAATACCAGCTAGTAATACTAGTTGTCAGATGGCAAGTTACCATAGTGACAACTAGTATTACTAGCTTGTATTTTCTCATGCAACAGGCCCCCGGTGGTGCAGAACACACCTAAAGCTGTAGGTCCATTCATCTCCCATCATCATCCTTCCCATTACCCACGCACAAGCTTAGAGCTTTGTGGGCATCATCCCTAGCAAAAAAAAGAAGCAGAAAGAACATGGCTGATATGAAGAGGATAATCAATCAATCAATTTAAATTCTTCCAAAAATATTCACAAATGCAATGAATTAAACAAAGTGAATGAAATAAAATACAGAAAATCTTAGTCTTCTATATTTTTCATCTGTGTTTTATAAAATATTTTTTTTCTGTATTGTTTCATTCTCTTTGTTTAATTTATTGTATATGTAAATATTTTTGGAAGAATAAAAATTGATTGATTGATCATTGATTCAAATAGAAGAGTACAATAAAGGGGTTTTGTACTTGAAAGAAACCAATTATATTTTGTCCAAAATTTTACAAATGTAATGGATTGTACATGCGTGATAGAAAAATATGAGATACCTACAAGACTCTATATGTCTATGGGTAGGAGTGAGAATCTCCATTACACAAAAGTTTTGTGACAAAATCTTTTCAATCTTTACAATGAAATGAAAATATTATTTATCAGGCGGAGTTAGGACTAGAGAGTACTCTCTACCACTCAAATCTTAATCTTTTTTCTCCAGTTTACAGACTATCGTGTCTGATAGAGAATTAATGAGGAGTAACAGTAATGTGAATTTATAATTAAATTTATAAAGTAGATTTGGGGATTTTTAAATAAATTAATATTCTCACGTCAAGGATTCAATTTACAAAATTAACCCTTAAGTGCGCGCGCGGGGGTATAAACGACCCCACGCAAATTATTTTTTCTCTATCTAATAGAATATGTTGGCAAAACTGCCTGCCGTCTAGACATCTCTGCACTGGAATGTTGTGAGTCAATATTTGCAGTTAGTTTTGCAATAGCACTATCCGGTTTCGCACAACAAACGTTTTAAATTTAGTCTGCACAGTAGGGTCATTCGTAACCCCGCGCGCGTACTCGCGTTACCAGCTAGTTTTATACGGTAGGGTCATTTGTACCCCCGCGCGCGTACTCACGTTACCAGCTAGTTATACCATTGAATATATATCAATGGGTATATATTCAATGTTTTTTACAGTCGGGTTGCTTTTATCCCCACACGTTTACCTGTGTTACTTACTTTTTATACATAGAAAATGAACTTTTTCTTTTGTTCATAGATTGATGTGTGATTGAAACTTTGTTTGTGCGAAATGACTGAGAATAATATGATAGTTGATGAGCATGTCATTGAAGACCATGTAAATGAAATTATAGAAGACGCCACGGTATCCGTGGGGCTGGAGATTATTGTGAACAGGACTTTATTGAGAAAGATAAAGTGACAGTAAGGAAGAAAGAACCTATTATTTCACCTACTTCTAAAGCTCGACCTACAAAATATTATTAGGCACCTACCTGGCCCATGGAATACTGGCGAACATGACAAAACATTATTATATGTCCCTATAAGTGAGTATTCTGTTCCTCTCTTCTTCCAATGTGAAATTCTTGCTACCAGACCTGCTACAATTTTAGGTATGTCACTCGCACAATATTCATTAAATTATATTTGAAAGTGGTTCTCAATATAGATTTTTTTCTCCAAATACAGTTACTAACTCTTGTATGCAAACATAGAAGTAAAAAAACAATTGAAATAATATGATACCAGCAAGTTAAAATGATTTTTTTGTCTTGGGGGCCTGAACGACCCCGCGCGCGCACTTACGTTACAAAACCGGGCGCGCGCACTTAAGGGTTAAAATCGTGAAAAAAGTAATCTTGGATTGTAATTATTGTTATTAAGATTGTAATTAGTATTAGTATAAGTATAAGGTAATTACATCATTGTTCTTTAGGGCGTGGCCACACTACTAGGCTTGGCTTGGCTTCGCTTACTCGCATAGTATATCTATATACCTTCTGATATAGATATACTTTCGCGAGTAAGTGAAGTGAAGCCAAGCCAAGCCTAGTAGTAGTGTGGCCAGGCCCTTACAGTTACTTCTGCAATGATTTCAGTGCAAAATTATCATTAAGTTAGCCTATTTACATATTTTTTATGAACACAACGCCTGAATTACAAAACACTATTTCCGATTATAATCAAGACTCAAATTAATTCAATTCGATTAAAGATAATTATATCACACTCCTTCTTCTTCTTCTTCTTCTTCTTCTTCTTCTTCTTCTTCTTCTAAATTATAAATTATATCACACTGAATTATAATATTATCACGCACTATAACTATTGTTGTTTCATCAAATGGTTGACTTTATGGTTCAAATAATCAAATACCGGTCAGAAAAATTCATATTCAACCCAAAGACCACTAGATGAAGCTATTTCTCACGAACTGTAGGTCCTTCATCTTTCTTCCCATTACCCAAGCACACGCCTAGAGCTTATGCAAGCATCACCCTCACCAAAAACCCAAATTCTGTATCGAAATAACAGCAATTTCCTTACCGATTTGATGTTCATCTCCGAGTGCAGCACAGCCTTAGTTGACGGGGCCGCGTCCATATTATCCCACTCGATGGGCTCCTCTTTAACCAACAGCTCAATCTGCATGCTCTGTTCAATGCCAATGCCTCCTTCATCGCTCTCTCGCTCGTCGCGGTCTCTGTTGCTCTGCTTGTCGCTGCCTCCTAGATTATAAAAAATGTATCTAGGAGTTTATTCTTCATCAATATTATTTAGAAAGAAAAGCATGGACAAGTATATAAAAGAATAGATCGCATCCAGAAGTTTATTCATCATCAATATTATTAACAATGACATCGTCAAGTACATGAAAAAATAAATCAATAAATATGTTGACAAATAAATAAATAAATCAATAACTAGCTAATTATTGTCTCTGATCCTCTTGATAACAACAAGCTATATTTATAAAATTGATTAATGAATTAATAAATGGTTGATTACAAAATTAATACACATTGTCTAGGAAATACATTCATTGATTGTATCAGTACAAATGCTTGAATTTCTTCAAAATACTACCAACAGGGATGTAGATTCAAGGATCTGATAGAAAAAAGCTACAATCGGTGACTCTCTGAGGCCAAGTAACAATTAATTTCCAATACAAAGAGTCTTTCAACGTATATTCGAAAAGTAAATGAATAAATATTATCACAAAATTACTCCAGAAACTCTTGATAGCAAGACTATACCTATTAGGGTTTAGATAACTTCATTAGTCATTATTGGAGAGAGAGAAGAAACAATTATCTATTCAATTTGATCATTTTACAAATACAAATTAACGTAAAATTCGAAACAAATTTCAATATATTATTTTTCAATTATTGTAACTTTTACAATCATCATAAGATACAGGCTGAATCAATATTAAATTTCAAGAATCCAGATTTGAGTGTTATCATTATAATCTATTGTTTATGACCGTGCTACTCTTTGAGCATAAGTTTCAAGCGCGATTCATGGATTTTCTCACTTAGGGTCGGTTCATGAGCTCGAGATTTAGCCAAGTCCTACACTAAATCGGGTGGTCACCGTAGCATCGACAAACGTTAGCCTCGACACTATGTACTACTGCTTGCAAACAAATTCTAATTCTGCTTGCAAACAAATTCTAATTGAATTTAGCAAGCAGTATCTTATTTTGGATAATATTAGTTATTTTATAAAAGACAGTACATTATTTCGCTTTATTACTCTGTATATTCATGATATTTTATAGAATACTTGTATGCCTATAATGTATATTTCATGTACTTGTAATATTGTTTTTCCAAAATAAAGAATTATTTGATTTGATTTGATTTGATTACTAAGGGCTCTCTATGCTGCTAACCCTCTAACCTGTCGAGACAAACGTTTGTCGATGCTACGGTAGCCACCCGTTTTAGTCTAGGACTTGGCTGAATCCCGAGCTCATGAACCGGCCCTTAATCTTTAAATCTCCCGGCCCTCAGTCCCTATAATAAGTCCAAACTCTTTTCCTCACCTCCAGTAGCCGCCTCCTCGACATTCTCCTTCTGATTATCTTCGGCGGCGCGGGCGGCACTGGCCTCGGAGGCAGAGGAGGCAGGGGGCGGCAGCGAGGCGGCCTTCTTGGCGGGTGGATGGGCGGCTGGGGGCGGCAGCGCCGAGGCGGAGGCGGGTCGCTTGGAGGCGGCTGTCTTCAGCTGGTGATGGTGGCCACCTGCCGCCTCCGAGTCGTCTCCGCGGTTCGGGTCTTGTCGAGTCAGCACTCCTGTCGGTCTGAGAAACGGGATTATAATTATTTCATATCCCAAATTAATCCACAATGAATATATTTAAAAACATATTACTCAAGTTTCGATGCTTATGGCAACAAATCAAATCAAATAAGTTTATTTCCACATTGTATTACAATAATATGTAAAAGTAAATACATTACATAGTGTTACAGTACAAATTAATATGAAGTGGAATTCCCCCAAAAAGACTACGCGCCTGTGAATGGGAGAGAGTTCTTGCATGAAGGTAGTTCATTAGCACTATAAATACATTTTACAGTAATTTATTATATATAATCTGATTACAAAGAAGAACAATTGACAAAATTATAGCAGAGTGTATTAAAATACAAGTTGGGAGAGCAATCAAATCCCAATATAATTATTTCAAATCAAATTAATTAGCCACATACATAATGAGCCTAGTAATGTTTCTGTTTTCTAATAAAATGTTTTATTTTTTATTTTGTACGTAAAATGTTCAAGCTCTCGGATAGAGGTCGCGTGAAGAGAACTAAGTTATAATCAGATTCATTTAATTTGACGGTTGTCATTAGATAGCAAATCCCAATATCATTATTTCAAATCAAATTAATTTGCCACATACATAATGAGCCTAATAATGTTTCTGTTTTCTAATGAAATGTTTTATTTTTATTTTGTACGTAAAATGTTCAAGCTCTCGAATAGAGGTCGCGTGAAGAGAACTAAGTTATAATCAGATTCATTTAATTTGACGGTTGTCATTAGATAGATAGATATTATTTTTTGACGTTGCTGATGACCGTAGAGTATGACAGCAAAGAAACAATACCTCTCGATCTATCTAATGCCAAGCGTCAAAATAAATAAATCTGATTATAGTCTAGAATAGACAGAGATCTAAGATGGCGAGTGATACACAGCTACCAACATTCTACAAAAAAAAGGCCTATCTATCTATCTAGCGTATGGCTTTGGTTGGTGGGGAGACCCGAAGGTAGTTCCACCTTGCCGTTTATAACCTAATTTCATTAGGTTGAAGTTCTATTTCACTTTGCGAAATGTTCACTAATTTTGAAAAAGATTCTTTTTGATAGCCTATATGAAATTCTAAAAGTTTATAAAACAGTAACACATCACAAAAACACGAAATGTTCAGGAGAATATTGAATTTTGAACTAAAAATTTAGAGCATGAAATATCATGTTAAAATTTTGTCATGGCAACCGTAAAAAAGGCCTACTCACTAGCTATATAAATGTGACTATAAATAGCATAAGAAATATGGAACTTGTGAAACCGATTGTAAAGGATGTCATTTACGTGAACTATATAAAAATAGAAAACTGGCTAGAGCCTAACCTGGAGAAAGCCGTTTTAAAAGCCATTTCAGAATTATCACGCTTAGTGTAAGCTACAGTGTTCATCGTCCATAATTAGGCTATTTTTATATATAAACACTAAATTCACTTAGAAAGCAAGATACTCACAAATCATGTGTTGATGCACATTTCGCGGTGCTGTGCCGCATCGTCGGAACACGTGTACAAACAGGTGAACTAGATTGAGGCTATGGGAAGGAAGTAGGTGGGTGTTTATGGGAGAGGGAGTGGGGGATTAGAGGGCGGGAAGTTTGAAATTTCGAGGATTTTATCAAAAAGTGAGTGAGATCTGAAATGAATGTGGTCGTTGAGGATATTGTGGGGCTGTGATTTGTTGTGTTTATATATTTCAAATTGTTCCAGAGTGTTGAGTGTTCGGTTTTTTTGTGAGAGGTGGAGGATTTCAAGGGTGGAATCTATGTTTGAATATGAGAGATTGGTGGAGATGATGTGGTCTGCAAATGTGGAATGTGATTTGGGGTGGGTGATGGCTCTAATATGTTCTTTTTACTATTTTTTAAATTTTTTATTTGCTATTTTTTTTTAATATAATTTTTTTATTAATTTTCTTTATTATTTTTTATTTACTTTTTGATCTCACTTTCAAGATAAATTAATTTCATATTAACTAGAAGTTGGACCAACCTGCCAGGTCTCTCCCTCTCCTTGTGCGTGGCGCTGGCACTGCCCTGCCGGGAGCCGCCCGTGCGACACAGGCCCTTGATGCGCAGTATCTCGCCCGCACGCAACACCGCGTCCAGCTGCTGTTGGCTGACGGTCGCCTCGCCACTGTACATGTACTGCAGCAGCACGCTCAGGGTGCGGTAGCCTATGTCGGCAGGCAGCACCACCACCAGGGGAGCTCCCCCGCCCACTCCCGACGCTAGGCCTGGGTACGCGTTTCTGCAAGCAAACCGATAAAAATAATTATTACCTAATCAATAGTTGAAGAATTAAAAGCGATAATAATTAATTGAACGAAATTCCTAATTAATGCCATATAATATTCTGAAGACTTCTGCTTCTGCAAATATTGACAACAGATTAATAGCTAGTAAGGAAATTCGATGAACGCTACTGTACAAAAAACTTCATCCCCGGGCGGGAATTGAACCCAGCACCTCTGGTATTCATGACCAGCGCCTTATCCACTCGTTGTCAAATATCTGTTGTCAATATTTGCAGAAGCAGAAGTCTTCAGAATATTATATGGCAATAATTAGGAATTTCGTTCAATTAATTATTGTGATTTAACAGCAACTGTATAGTTGCAATGTCTCATTACCTTCCACCTTTATATTATCTAGAAAGTAAATAATAAATAAATAAAAAATGTTTTATTTTCCAATAAAACCTATAACTATTAGAAATACAAATTCAAAAATATTTACAGTTTATAATACAAAGATGTGTTAGTAAAAAAATCATAAGCAAAAATGTTACAGTACATATGTTTGTTTGGAAAATTGACCTACTCCGCTACGGCAAGCCATGTCCTGGAGTAGGTTTGAATTGTTGTGAGCAAATAAGTGTTAAGTGATAGTAATTAGTAAGTGTTAAGTGATTGAAGTCTTGTGTGTGTATGATTTCTATTTTATGTGATACTATAAATGGTTTGAAATTACTGTTTCTATTCTCTTTCTTCCTTTGCTAATTAACCAATTTTGTACTATTGCTTTGAATTGTTTAAAGTGAGTTATGTGTTTAATGTTTTCAGGAAGTAGATTATATAATTTTGGGGCTAGATGGTTGAAATGTCTTTGATATAGTGCCTTCCTAGCAACATTAGTGATAAGAAGGTTCCTGTATCTGGTGTTGTGGTTATGGTTTCCGGTTTGGAAGCTGGCTGGATTTCTGTGTATTCTGTGTTAAGTGATACCCAAAACATGGTTTACAGAGGATAGGCCACGGTTACAGAGCACAGTATTTTGAGATTTTAAAAAGTTACATTCGCACAGAGTCAAATCGGTCCATTTTTTTTTAGAATAGTTTTTAGTGATCAACAAATATAAATATACATGGATCTCGTCAAGTAATAACAAAAGTAAAGTCACAGGCAGGTACATAAGTCACTGAAGAAAATGAATACGAAAACAATAATTTAGAGAATAGGCAAGCAAAACAAAATGAAATCATAGTTTTAAATTCATTGCAATAGAATTAAATTTGACTGTTGAGGTATTCTTCTGTTATTTCATAGTTAATCCAAAATCTCAGTTTCGCTCACTAGAAAGACATCTTCAGCCGCCGCTCACCTGGTAGCCTGAAACAGCTGATGCAGATAGGCGCTGCACGCGCTGAGCACAAAGCGGTGCGCGGACACGTAGCGGCCATCAGCTGTTGCCAGCGTGACGTCACTGAACGACTCGGACCGGTGCAGCGTGGCAATGGACGAGTGCAGGTTGATGCCGTGGCTGTGCCACTTCAGCTGGTAGTTCTCGGCCAGCATCGCCGCCATCTTGTGACGTCACCCGGTGATCGAGTGTGACGTCTCTCGGCGACAAACGGGTGTGAGAGTTGCTGTAACAGGGAAGATGGGATTGAAATTAAGTTTTTATTCGGAAAATTCTCTGAGGATTTTTATTTAAGATTCGGGAAAATAAATTGGTATTTTTAATATTAATAACTCTGAATATAATGTAATTCTCGGACTTTATACCTGAAAATACAGGTATTTTACTGAATATTTGAAGACTTCCCAAGAATTTATCATCATATTGAAAAACTGAGTAGGATGATTGTTGACTTGAGTTAGTTGAATATGATTGAATTGATTAATTTTTTTATAAATCTTATTTATTTCGAATTGACGTTCATTGCTTACGATTACGGTTCATCATGATTATTATTACCATTATTATTATTATAACCATTGTTGACAATTTAAATTATCAGTAGTTTGAGAATATCATTATAACAATAACTATTAAACTGTACTTCAACTATACCTAAATAATGCTGTAGATGAAAAAACTAGTAATATACTTACACTTATGAATAATTCATCTACATCTTGCTCTAAATTTATAGATATGATACCACAGCTCAGATAAGAGAATACCTGGTAGGTCCGTAATAATAAGTTACTGCAATATACCTTTACCTAATAATTGAAATAATAAAAATGAATTTATTCAAATCCTATATTATAGGGAGCTAAAGCTAAGTAACTTTACTACCAAATTTTATAAATTCTCAAGAAATATGATTAACTTATGAGGTACAAATTAAAAAATTCAAGTTTATAAAGTATAATAAGTATTATAAATCCACAACAGTGGATTTCAAACACCAACATACTTTTCAGATGAATATTTGCCGGGTATAACTCAGGTCTATATGGTAACAGTACTGCGAGTACTAGATGATTATTTGTATTTCCAACACTAATTAAAAAGTGACTATCAATGAATAATACCACACTAATGAGCATTGATGAATCATGAGTTTGTCCAACAAAATTATTAAATGAATCACCGAACTGAATGCATGCCTGTTACTTGGTTAACGTGTTGTATAGGATATCAGAGTACATGCTTTTTCTATTGAATTATTTGATAACAGTATCTGAGTTACAATTCAAGTATGCTACGGTTCTTATTGTGAACAATCCAATAATAGTTGGGAAGCATAAGTTGCTTGAAAACACAACATGGGTTGGAACATTTGAATTAAGCCAGTAGAACGCAACTCCCGTGCTATCACACGGCGTTATCAGTCTACAACTATAACCTTAAAATGATTATTGCAAATTTTTGTAAATAAATAGCAAACAGTACCTGATTGAAGAGAATAGTAGTCCGATTTGAGAGAATTTATTTCCAATCGAGAAGAGGCGTTCCTTGTAAAGCTGCAGCCGCTTCAAACTACCCTCTAAAAATCGATAATGATGCGCATTGGCCATCGATTTCCGACAGGTGTGGAGTGAAAGATCGGGTATACTCGTTGGGTTATCGATTAAAATTAGCATTACAACTTCGGCTAACATTTTTACCACTTTAAAACGACTTTCAAGGGTAAAACTCATCATTTGTCGCGTCAGATTACAAGATATAAACGGTTTTATTGACAACAAGCTTAGATTGAATAGAGGTTAGGGCCAATACAGGTCCTGCAAGATGATTTGATTTTCAGCTACATTTTCCAATAAAATACACAAATGGATAAAAATATTGCATAATAAACTTAACACGCCGTTATTTGTGCTATTATATAAAGTTTTCAAGCTCAAAATATAAAAAAAAAAATTGGAAATTTTTTCTCTACAATACAAATTAAGTTTTCAAGTGTGGTAGACATGGTAGTAGTCATGATTTCCAACACCACTAGCGCTAGTGTCAGTAATTTTGAGATGTCGGTTGTCTGTCAAATATTATTGTCATTTTTGTGCAATTATTTATGAAATTGCAATGATAATTGCACTTTTCTTGTTACAATAGTCTCCATAAACAATATCAATGGCTGGTAAGTTTTATTGGAAAGTGTTCACAAGTGTCTCTCAACCCTTGTAAGCTAGATATGAAATGTTATTCAACATTGATAGAGTGCAGACGACGCTAGGAATTTTGTTATTGATTTCATGTTTACTTTGATATACGGCTCGAGCTTTTTCCCTGATTACTGGCCAGCCCGATTCTATATTTAGAAATACTTCTGGATTTTATAGCTAAATGGTTTTGCACTGCTGATTTTATAAGATTTCTTTTTGACAGAGAAAAACAAGCTTTAGTACCTAGCACTGCGGTACAACTCTCCTTGAATTATTAAAATAAGTACTATTTTACCTGTATTAGACTAATTTAAGACTTCAATTGCATTAAATTGAAGCCCAAATGCTCAATATTCATCTGAAAAACTCATCCATCGTTTTCCATTGTCCTCTTTTTGTGGCAGACTTAGTTCAGGCCAAAAATCAGATTTTCCAATAGGAATTTTGATGCTCTTTTTTTTGTAAATAAGTTGAGGAAATGATAATTAATTACTGATTATTTTCTTGTTAGATTTGGACAGCCTCGCTCAGCAGCTTGATCAGCTGAAAGTTGCAGTCGAGAAATCGGAGGGGGTCCTCGAGTTATTAAATTCTATTCAGGAAAAGATAGAACCTGATAAGAATGACGGTGAGTTATATTAAGATATCTACTTCCAATATTGTCTATTATAATAAACCATTCTTACTTGGCTTACTGTTTCTTCAAGATATAAAGTTGTAAATGTAATATTCTGATGTGTTGCAACTTGCAAGGCGAGGGACTGATAAAAGACTCATATGAGACCAAAAATGCTTATGATGAGCCAGTTCACTTATCAAGTCAATAGATTCCTCAATCAATTTATAAATAAGGCTAAATTTGATAGCTTTTCAAGTATCATAAGTCGGGTTGATATTAAGCACTTTTCCTTATCCTCTACTAACTGCCAAGTTATATGGATTGAAAATATAACATGCAAACCATTCCCGGATTTATTAGATACCTTACGTCTACACTTGGTCGATTTTGTGTGCTTCACAGCATGCTGCATATTTATGCTTAAGCATTGGTAGCATGCTGTGCAGCACACAAAATCAATCAAGTGTGGACATAGAGATTCATAGATTTATTAATCTATCAAGATTCATCAATATATTGATCTCTATAGTAGGTATTCTAATGTTATTCTACTTGGTTTTCAGACATAGGCTCCTCAGCCGGCGATCTAGTCGCACAGTTGGTACCCCTGATCAGTCAGCAGGATGACGTCACACTGGCGGCCAGGGCTGCCAACCTAATCAGCACATTGGCGAAAAGTGACGCAGGCCGAGCTGCCTGTACAGCCGAGCCGCGACTGATTAGTGTTCTAATGGAGAGGTTGGCAGCAGTGGGGTCGAATGGAGGCGACATTCAAGTACTGGGGCAAACCTGTCGAGCGCTAGGCAATATCATTTATGAAGCGATGTACAGTTCTAGTGAGTACGGATTTATTGTAAATAAATTTCAGTTATAGTATTGTATGGCTTGAACAGTTGGCGGAGTACAAATGTTACTGAGACACGTATCACCTGAATTGAGACATGAATTAATGCACACTTTGTATATAACAACAAGTTTACTTGAACACAAGGTTAAGGTAATATTGGTTCAGTAACTGTACAGCTCTATCAACATTACCGGCCAGTAATTGAGTGTGGCTGAAATATACTTGTGGAAGATAAGACTCTGAGCCCATCATGTTTCAAGGTTCACAGTAATCATTAGCATCAACTACAATATAAATTAGTCAAACGTAAAAACTAATGACTATTGCAATGTTGACTATGGAATTGTTGAATTGTTACGTGGTTTTTGTCTACAACGTGACTAATCTCGTCTTGTCTTGTCTTGAAAAGCGATCGATCATCAGGGCTTGAATCAAATGTGTCCAACCATTCTTGCCATCAATGTTGAATAAAAGACGTTTCTACGATATAAAGATCGGTAATTGAAGCACTTCAGCAAGTGGACAAACTAAACGATACTGTCGAATGTGGAATATATATTCAAATACCTAATATTTTCGTCACTTTGAATATTGAACTGTTGTTTTTTGCCAGAAAGACCGGATCATCCAAAATCAATTGACTGATTATTCAAATCATGGTCAGCTGTTCGGACATTTACTACTTTCTGAATACACAAAACGTTTATAGTGAGTGGTTCTAGTGAGTGGAAGAGCCACCAGTCAATAACATCTGAGTTTTATTCGGAATCCGTAGACTTTTCAATAAACTATATTCGAGGGACTTCCTAAATTTTTCAATAAAACACATCGATGTGAAGAGACTCTGGTGCTCAAGAACCCACTTAAGCTGAAATTATTAGCACTTGCACTACAAAAGTATTATCCAAGATGCTTCAACATTGAATCAGAATGGTCAACATGTTTTTAAACTTTCTTGCTTACTATAAACTTCGTTATTTCTAGTGAGTGGTTCTTGGCTCTCCAACTTCATACTATACTAACTGGTTACTATAGACTTTGATCAGCCTATTTATCACTTACAATATGGTCAGAGTTTTCTCTTTCACTAATTAGTGAATACAAGAGATATAATTGGCCAGACTAGAAGTTATAGTAATTACCACTTCAAATACAATTAGATAATAAATCAAGATTCCAAGTGATTGCTTGGATGAATATCTTTGAGTAAAAAGACTAAATTGTCAAAACCATTGAAAATCTCTATATCAGGTTTATCTGGTAATAATTTAGAATATACTCTGGTAAAAAAATTTTCACCCAGAGAAAATTCTATAAAAATTACCATAATACTTTTCCGTATTTTGCTATACTGAGTTCTGAATTACTTCACCCAGAGAAAAATTTTCCTATGCCATGATTCTGATGTTCATAATGGGTTACTTTTGAATGTACTGCTTTTTATAGCAGCGTTCAGAGCTCGTGACAGAAACAGTCCATCCCATACTTTCAATTAGATTTTTTTGTCTATTTCGTATAAGCTGATTTCGTGGTATTTATGGTAAGTAGCTAAAGGTGATGTGAAACAAATAATAGTCATGTATAAAAAGACTAGAAATTGTCAAAACCACAAATTTATTAAAAATTTAAGATATTGGTTTCAGTTCTTATAAATCTCTGGTAAAAAAATCAAAGCCATTCAATTCTAAAAAAATTAACATACATTCCGTATTAGACTTGATCAAATACAGAAAAGGAGCCGGCTTCCAGCAAGGTCATCAGCCTGATTATTGGAGATTATTGCATAATACTCAGTTGAATTACTTCCAAAGTTTCCATCCTACATGATTTTTTTTTGTGCAATAATCCGTATAAATCGCTGAAACATGGAATGTTAATAAGAAAGGTGATGTGAACTCTCATACACCATCTATCTTGACTGGCAATAAATTTATAATTATTATCTCTAATTCTCATTCTGTTGTTTGTGTTCAGGTGAAATCGAAAAGGCAAATTGGTGGATGGGAGATGGTCCGAAACGCATTATCAATCTTTTGTTGTCTAAAATCAATGGTATAGCCTTAGAAAATTGGCAGTGCCACTCTAGCATGGCGTCATCTGGAACGCTCCTTTTTGTTGGAAATTTTCTCATCTTGAAATTGGCAGCGCCACCCAGATGGCGTTGGAGAATCTGGAACTATGAAATTCCTCTCTTGTCTCATTTCCCTCATTCCAGGTCCCAAACACCAATCTGATTACAGTCAATGCCACATTCAGTAGATGGCGACAAATCGGACATCGATGTTGCGTCCAAACGCAACAGTCTTTTGTCTCAATTTTCTTTGAAAATTGGCAGTGCCACCTAGATGGCGTTGGAATTGAAACGCAACAATCTTTTGTCTCAATTTTCATTGAAAATTGGTAATGCCATCTAGATGGAGTTGAAATTGAGGGGTTCGGAAAACACAGAAAGCACAAAGTAAACATTAAACCCCTTATTTTTAAAGCATTTTAGTCATAAAAATTACAGTTCTGCCATTCATCGGTCGATTTTTCAAAAAAACGACCCAAAAATGCAAGTTTCCTGATCTATAATACGATTCAAACGTGATATTATTGATATATTTAACATTTAACGAATTATTTATTGTTGCTTAATATTATTAGTTCAATTTCTCCAAAGAAATTAAACCAAATGCCATAAAGTACTCTGATATAATACTGCAACGTATTTTAAAGACATATGAAAAAAATAAAACTTGTTTAATACTTTGTGGCTACTGGAATATTGACCGGCCCTAAATCATCAGTTGATTGCCGGTAATTGAAATTCGACTGACTACCAGACTTGCTACAATAATAATCCCATATGTGGCAAATACTATAACGCAGCTACTTGGCATTAGATTGACTGACACCTAGAATAGAGAAAGCTGACTAAGTTTGTGAAACTTCTGGGTTCGATTCCCGTCCGGGCCAAATAATACCTTTATTGTACAATGCAGCATTCATCTAATTTAATAATTACTAGCTAAAATATTCTAGTTGTTATAATACTCAGATAAGAGAGGCATTTTAAGGTACTGCGAATAATGACAACAAATAATAGCTGATTCAAAGAAATGAATACCTACTTATCTACTGTAGGCAAGGTTGAAACAATTGTACAAACATTCATCATTTACGCTTGATAAACATGGTGAAATTTTTTACCACACGGCTCCTACATGGAGAATCTTATACTATGAAGACTACGAATATATTAGTAAAAGTATTCTTTATTTATGATTTTATTTATTTATTTATTGTCTGATTCCCGCCCGATAGCAAACATATTGAAAACATAATTAATAATATTCATTTTATTCATATCATTAACAATTTTATTTGTTTAGCTATTATTACCAACGATAAAAAGCGGAAGTTGTTCATACTCGTATCATTAAAAAAAGAAGCGGAAGTCATTATTATATAGCATTATTAAGGTTGTCTGCCAGGTATTTCGTTCAATAGTTGAATTATTATATTTCTATTCAAATTAAAACATAGTTAAAAAATGCAATGTTTTCTCATTTCCCATTCAATACTCAACTTAACTTCTTCATTTGATCTTGGTCTTATTCATTTAGCATACTTTACGGTTCCCCCAATATATATCATATATATTCATATTATATATATTGTTATTAATTAAAGGAATTTCGTTGTAATTTCGATTTAAAAAAGCACCAGATAACAATATCTCTTCATTCCAACTTATCACAATTTTGTTGTTCAGGCCAGTGAAGAGTATATTATTTATTTGTTGTTGGATCATTTCTTTCGATCAGAGGTGCACAAACAGGTGAACTGTGATCAGGCATCTTTCATTACTCACAAAATTATTTGGTATGTCAGGTCATCTAGTTCATTCCTTTGCGATTGTACAAACAGGTGAACTGGTGTTACCGATCGTTATAAGACCATGTATTAAGATATCTTATCAATTAAATTTCATGTAGTATCGTATTCATGATCTGGTGTTGGCATCTATTGTAAATCTTCAAACATTGGTAATATTTATTTATTTATTCATTCATCTAGATTCATTCATAGGTATTCATCTGTGGGTATTCATTCCTTATTTATTAAACATTTGTATTTATGTATTTCTGTATCTCTTTATCTGTTTAATAACCCGCCGTTGTTTGGGTGGCAGGCAGTGGACATGGACATAATGGAGGTGCTGTGCAGCGTGCTGGAGCAGGGCGTGCTGACGCGGGAGGGGGAGGAGGCGGCCATACACGCCGCCATTCTGCTGAATGTGCTGACCGAGTCGGGCACGCTGCTGATCGGCGAACGCCTCAGCCAGGGCATCGTCAAAACCCTCGAGGCCAGCAACTGTCGCGAGCTCAGCGAACTGTGGCTGCAGCTGTTGCATTCGCAGGCCGAAAATGGTGAGACAAGCAATGGTGATTATTTAGAATTAATATGGAAGTCAATATTGCATCAATTTCAATGGACAATCTGTTGTCAATCATTTCAATCATCATTCCATCCATCTTGCTCTTATTTAATTGTTCAACCTGGTTCATATATTCTTCTTTAGGAAGGTATGCCATTCTTCTCTTCTCTTCTATCTTTTAATAACCTTCTTCATTTTCTTGATAGGTAAATCAGTGCCATGGCACATACCGGAGGTCATTCAGCGTGACTGGAGCAGGGCGTGCTGCTTCATCAGGATCATCCATCATCAATTGTTCTTCGGCGGTTCCATTCTTCCTGAACGTCTTTAGGTTCTTCTTCTTTAAAATAAATTTATTCACAACGCCCTTAGGTTTTCATCTCTGCATCTCTTCTTTGTCGTCAACCGTGAGCTTCATTCTTCTATCTTCTGTTGCATTCTTTTCGTTAAAATCTCAGATTGTTCTTCTTCTTTTTCCTCCTTCGTCTCCATCTTTCTAAATCATTCGATCTTCTTTTTCTTTCTTTCTTCTTCATCTTAGCATCATCATCATCAATATCTTGTTCTTCCTTCTATTCTTTCTTGTTCTTCTTGTTCTTCTTCATCTTGTTTCACCTATTCTATTCAATTCTTCGCTCTTCTTTCTTCTTCTTCTTCATCATCTATGTTCTCCTTCATCTTGTGTTGTTGCTTTCTTCATCTTATTCTTCTTTTTTATTTTCCCTTCTTTTCTCTTAATCTTCATCCTTCTTGTTCTCTTCTGTCCATCTCCATGCCTTCTTCTTACTTCTTCTTCTCCTTCTTTCTTTTCTTCTCTTCTTCTTCTTCTTCTTTCTTCTTCTTCTTCTTCTTCTTCTTCTTCTTCTTCTTCCTGCATTTAGACGTGAGGATCGGATGCAGCATCCTCATCTTGTTCAAAGGATTCAAAAGAGTTATAATCAGATTCTTCTCATTTACAGTTCTGACGCTTGGTTAGGCTATTATGTAGATAGATATATAATTGTTCAATTTTTTACTGACGTTGCTGCTTCGCTGTAGGTCTCAGAAAGTACGATGGCATATGGAATAATATCTCTCTATTTATCCTACTTGCAGACGTCCTTGGAAATTTTCCTGAGCTCAGTATCTCGTCCTTCCAACTCTCTGTCCGCTATCTGCAGGCGGATCAAATACCCGCTATTTTTCATGTTAACACATGATACTATACAGAATTAGTACTGAAAACCACCCCTCACGCTCTCCTCATTATGAATGTAAATCCTATAAATACCTTGACTCTTCTTTCCTCTCCTTCCTGGATCTCTCACCTATTTTTGTTCTTCTCTTCCTCCTTCCTTCCTTCTTTTCCCTTCCTTCCTCCTTCCTCCCTCATTCCTCCTCCTCTCTTCTCCTCTCTTCCTCTCCTTCTCTCTTCTCCTCCTTCCTTCTGTATTCTTCCTCCTCCTCCTCCTTCCTCCTCTTCCTCCTTGGTTTCCTCCTCCTCCCTCCTCCTCCTCTCCTCCCTTCCTACCTCCTCCGGAGGTCTAATACCTCTCCTCCTAATCCCTAATCCCTCCCTCCTCTCCCTCCCTCCTTCCTCGATCCAATCCCTTTTCACCTATCCCTCCTAATTATCCCTGTCGTCCTCCTTTCCCATCTCCATAATTCAATTTAAAGACTCCTTTCTCCGCTTCCTCCTCTTTCCATCCCTGTCTTCGGGATCTTATCCTCATTACTCAATAGGATGGAGATATTGGGTTGTCATTTAAAAGGGCCATCCGTAAAAATCCTTCCTGGGTTCATAGTGACAAATTTGATTTTATTATCTAAGAACCATCCTTACTCTAAATTAATCGATACCTATGCAAGTTTCGTGAGAAATGTGTATCTTGTTCATACGCCACGCAGTACCTAAAATTTACTTGCTTTTACTCGCCACTGCTCATTGCCAGTGTGTGTATATCTATCCTTTCCTCAATGAACCCAATAAATATTTTGGGATATTTTTCATATCTTTATTTTATACATTGGCCTTTGCCATTGTCAATTTTCTCTCTATCTCAGTATTTATAGACAGGGTCTATGTGCACCCTCCTCATATATAGGCTGGCAACAGACAAAAAGAAGGATCAAGGATCAAGGTCAACTAATTTGCGCAGAGAGTCGCCTAGGCGGTTAAATCATGATGCAGAGAATTTATGCTCTTGACACTTACTGCTCCTTTGATCGACCAGAAATGTAGCTTTGATTTTCTGAAAGTGATTTCAGAAACGTAGTCACCTTAGCTAAGTCAGGACTTTATGAATGCGCGCTGCTGGAAAATTAAATGATCATTCTGCCCACTGAGGAAAGACGAAGTGAAAACCGTTTATCTCAATCAAAAACAGATGGACTGTAACTGTGTCGATCTTATCATCATTGCTATGAAGATATCAAATAATTTTTATAGTAACGCTTTATTGAATAAATTAATACTAAAATGCACTCAATGTTTCATTAGATAAATTATTGATAAGAAAAATTAACATGAATTGGTTAATATCCCACTACTCAAAAATGACCATACTTCAAATCAAACTCAGTCGGCTCAAGCTATTTCTGATGATAAAGCAGTTATTCATACTTCCAGCCACGCTCTCTATCTCAATTCCTTTTCTTTTGAGGTTTCCCCAAGCATTAGAGCTACTGGTCCCATCCAATATTCTCATGAAGTAAATATTTGGAATGTTTTTATAATAATCACTTATGAATATTGTGTCGATATTGAATTCATTATCAAGTTTCAGAAACGGTGACAACTTGGCCAAAGAATGGAAAACAGCTGGGAATATAAAGCATAAATGCAAGGACGATAATCCATACCTCAAGAAAGTGGTTTGATGTGGTTGAATATACCATTGTAAACCAGATTTAAACCTCAAATAAGATTATCATACCTAAATTTTAACTATGTTGTCAATACATCGCTGCAGTTTGGACCAGCATGTCCCACCACCTGACACCTCAGAAACTTCACATCGAAAAGCAACATTTATCGTGCCTCGGCTAGTCTCTGAAGCGATGAAATTTAAGCAGCTGCCTGTCATACATTGCTGCTACTCTAGGTCTGCCATTGAGTTGCTGGTTCTCGACTAACTATCACAACATTCCTCAAAAAGTAGTAAATATTTTGCTGAATTTTACATATCTATGTATTATCGATATTTTATTTGTTAACAGCAATGATCACAAATATCTACTTTTGATCAGTTCAATTTCAAATACATCCTATTTTTCCAGTTTTGGTAGTTAGTGAGAATATCGTACCCAAAGGAACCTCACTTCACCTTCTGTAAATAGGATGAATCTGTCCACACATCGCTCGGCGACCAGTATGAAATTCAGATCGAAGAGCAACTATAAAGCTCTGCGCTCTGTTGCGCGAGCGACTCTCTGAGTGACTTCTGGAGAGTCGGAAGGCCATCGTCACTATTTGTACCACATGCTGTGCCGAGTCGCCGTTGGTTTTTGATGCAGTTTGGCTATGAAGTTTCCACTGAGCTGCATAGCTGCAAATTAGACTTTGTTTCTACTAATATTATTATTTCCTTCTGACTTCTGCCCAATTGAGTATGTAATTTTAATCTCTAGTATATTATACTTGTGAAAGTGACTGTCTAATTTCAAAGTAATTGTGATAGACTTGTTGATGAATCTGTTTTTTATGTAAATAATAAAAATAGGGAAACAAAATTCAGTTTTTATATCATTTATAGCATTCATATTTATGTTTAATATTAACTTGTCGTCGATTGTAACTAAAGCTCTGCTCTGTTTCAGATGAAAAGGTACACAAAATGATACCTGTTGTATGGAGATACGATGGGAACATATTTGCTAACCCCCTTACTGTATTTGTAGGCAGGTAATTACGAAACATCCACTGATGTACATCCTGCAACAACCGGTGTACGCACTTCGGTATTTTCCAGGGAGTTTGGGACATTCACCAATGGCGCTAGGGTCCGCTGGTACAAAACAGCTGTTGTTATCTAAAGGCACTCAATTGAAATTCTATTAGGCTTTGCTTTTTATCTCTGATCAATAATGGGAAAACTGGTAGCAAAATTTCTGGTTGCCTATTGATAGATTATTTTCAAATCATGTTTTTTACAATAATTGTATATCAATTTCAGGATACTGACACCCTCCACTCATGTCTATTATGTGCTATTTCTTTCCATTAGGTTTCGCTTCATTTATTGATTCATTTGATAAAAAGATGTAGAATACACTAACTTACTGAAGATTCATTAAATTTGGCGATTCACTTCTAAAATATTGTTTTACATGTGAGATGGTATATGAAACAGAAATTTCTGTATTTGAGGACTTCTGTATTATGTGACTTACAAGTTTAATAAAACAGGTTCTAGGACAGCGCAGACCTTTACTTATGCCCACGGAGCCACTGCTATCTGACTGCAGTCGCCAAACCAGCGTTGCCAGATATCATTTGGCAGTTTTTTGGGTAATCTAACCTATCAGCCAATGGTATCTGGCAACGCTGGGTTTGCGACTGCAGTCAGATAGCAGTTGCTCCATGGGCGCTGGGCCTTGATTTAATAAAAAGTATCCGATTCGGTTCTATTCTCGTAGTAGAGTTGTTGATTAATGTGTTGAATCATTTTTCAGATAAACATTGTATTCAGATGGTGGATTATGGAGTAAGCAAGAAACTGATTGCACTATTGTCCAACAACAATACATCAGCGGCTGATATACGACTTCAGCATGCTCTACTTAGTGCATTAAGGTAGTATTTTATTATATTTTCTGTAAATTTTCTCCTCAATAACCTTGTTTCATAAAAATTTAAGTCTGTTGGTTTTTATCAAGTACATAAGATAAGCCTTTGCAGCAGAAAGTTCCTGGATTACAAGGAATTGAAATGTATCATGATATTATAGACACTTTATCGCATGCATACACTCAGATTCATTAAATTTGACGCTTGCCATTAGATAGATAGATAGAGAAATGTAATTTCTTCATGTTGCTGATGACCGTAGAGTACGATGGCAAAGAAATAATACCTCTCTATCTGTCCATCTATCTAATGCCAAGCGTCAAATTGAAATTAATGAATTTGAGTGTACATTTAATTCAATTCGCCATAATTGTATAAACTATGAATTGAAGGTTAGACTAAAATTAGGTAACAATTTTCCAAAGATCCAGAGCTATGATGTTCTAAAAATGTTACCTAACCAGCTAGTAATAAAAAACTTGATTACATATTTTAGTCGTTGTTATTTGGTTCATTTCGAAAATTAATAAATAGTAACTCATTCTCAATTTATTAGTTTCAATTACTTTAAAGAACTATTAATAACTATTTACTTCAACTTTTTTCTTTTTATTTCAATTACTTTTAGGAACTTGAGAGTTTTATGAAATGAACTTGTTGTTACGTCATGCATTAAATTCAGTCTATGCACCAATTTTGTTGTTCAATTACATTCAATTTATTATTATTTTATTTGTGACTTCAATAATTATTATTTTCATAAAGGTAGATTACTACCAATTTATGAACCCATAAATGTTTTATTCTCTTTGCAGAAACCTTGTAATTCCCACACAGAATAAGTCAAAAGTGTTAGCCGATGGTCTATTGGATGCTGTATTTCCAGTACTATCGGTTCCCACCTTTCCAGTTGTATTCAAGCTGCTGGGAACATTGCGAATGGTCATCGATGGACAAGGTGAGCCACTCATTAATTCATTCATATCATCATTAATTGACTTCAAATTGTTTTATTGATTGAAAAATTCTACAAAAAGAAACATAATTATACTGTGTGGCGCAAAAAGAACGGATGGATTTGAGTAGGATAGTATCAGTGGACTAGAGCTGTCTGTGACCGCAGACCGACACCATTTTGTAGGTTAAAGTATCCAGTTTTAGTATCAATGGCGTAATTGACCTTGCAAAATCGCGTATTTGCTGTTGAACAATATTTCCAATAGAATGAATCTGCAATCGTCTTTCAACATAGCTTCAGCAGAAAGTTTCAAGTCGAGCTTATTGGCATAAGATTCTTCTTTACTTAAAATTCAAGTTTACTATCGTAAATATCGTTACATTGGATATTTGAATACTGCAATACATGAATGAATTGCTGCTGTACCAAAAGTTAAGGACCAATTTGAGGCTTTTAATGAGCATTAACGCATTAAGGGCGCCATCTTTCCTATGTAATTTTTGAAATACACTCAAGTGTTTTTATACAAATTCTCAAATTGGGTTATTTACTTAGTATTTTGGTAATATATAGTGGAAGATAAATGTATGTGTAGTAGCTCAAGAAGTATTGAGATTCTTATACTGCAAAAAAAAGCAGTTAGAATTATCATGAATGCTCCTCAAAGAGCTCACTGCCAACCACTGTTCAGAACTCTTAAATTGTTGACTTTGCCTTCTATATATGTATTGAGCTTGCTACTTCATGTTCATGGAAATAAAGCACAGTTTGAGACAAACAGTGATGTGCATAACTATAATACAAGGCACAGGAATGATCTTAGAACTCAATTTCTACAATGTGCAAGATCCCAAAAAAGTTGGCTTTATACAGGGAAAAAATTATATAATTCTTTGCCATTAATTGTTAAGGATCTTCCATCTACTGCCTTCAAAGACAAAGTTAAAAATATTCTACTGAATGAGTGTTTGTATAAAGTGGCAGAATTTTATGAAATTGATTTTCAAGGATATATCTGAATGATGTCATAATATCTCTAATTGTTGTTTTTTAAATATTTTTATAGTTTTGAGTGAGATTTTGTGTACTACATTTTTTATATAATCTATAATTATATTATATGACGTTGACCATGCATTGTAATATGTTACATGTCAATAAATGAATTTCTATTTCTATTTCTATGATTCAAATAAACTTTCTTATAACACTTTGAAAAACATCCATTCTTTATGTGCCACCCTGTATTTGTTTGTTTCAAGGATAAATGAAAGTATTTTGATTTGTAGAGGCGGCAGCACGGCAGCTGGGCTGCAACAAGGAGCTGCTTGGCAGGCTGGTAGAGTGGTGCACCACCGACGACCATCCCGGTGTACAGGGTGAGGCGTCCCGGCTGCTCGCCTGGCTAGTCAAGAACAGTCGGTAGGTCAATTATATACTTTAACGAAAAATCAATAACGGTATCAGAAATGGAAAAATTTCTAATAAAAATTGAAGTATGAAACTATTATAGGAAATATAAAAGTTGCATCGTTGCCACTCTGGTATCTCTACGTTCTTCTACATGGAATATCTACGTGATACACTATATTTTGTAGCCACAGTATATATCTTATGTAATAGTTTATTTCTGTACACTGTAGAATGAATCAGCTGTTCTATAATGCTTCTGAATGTAATTCATATTATAGTGTATAGCAGGATTCAATTCAACTTGTCATAAATCAGCTGATCCAGTAATAATTAAAGAGTGATTTCGACACAATAATCATAAGGCTTGAAAGTCTTAAAGACCTTTAAAGTCTTTAAAAGACCTTTTTGAAGAAGACCTTTCAAAGAATAACTTTTTAAATGACCTTTTCAATAATCTGCGAGATTCAGCATTTGTAGGTTAAGTATTGTGATCATATGCTCGTCGATCAGCTGATTTATGACAAGTTAATTGCATCCTGCTATAGTGATATTCATGTGCCCTAACCTCTAGAACACTGGACATCTTTTGTATAGCAGCATATAATTATTAATAATAAGCAGCTGAAATAAGCCAATTCGGCCATCACGGCAATCACGGAGTGCTGGGTTTGATTCCCGCCCGGGCAAAAGTTTTTCGTACAGCCGCGTTCATCTTATTTCCTTACTACCTATTATTCTGTCGTCAATATTCGCAGTAGTGAAAGTCTCAAGAGTAGTTTATAGCATTATTAGTTAGGAATTTCGTTCAATTATTATGATTTTAAAGCAATTGAATAGTTTCAATATCTCGTTTCCTTCCATATCAATACAGGTACTTGAACTTAAGACAAATTTCACAGACAGATATAGAAAAATATTGACATAACTAGTATAGGGTATTTCAAAAAAAGTTACTAGCGAAAAATAAGTATTGTAACTTCAAAATGTGTTATATAGCAGTGGTGATAGCCTTCAATCCGAATGCTGGTTGACATCATTAAACAGCATAATTTAGGCAGTACCCGCTAGGTAGCGTTGAGCACGCTCTAATCTAAACGTTGAACTATTATTGTACACTACTACAGAGACTGTATAATCACAGTGTGGCCATTGATATGAAAGGGCCCATAAAAGAGTGTTCGAACATTTTATTTCCCTCCACCACCATACTTTTGCCATTATTTCGAATTCTGGCTTACAGGCAAATTTGAACCCATTCCCCCACTTGTCAAATATTCTTTAAGAGAAGCGAAGTTAGAAATCACTTGTCCATCATTGAAAAGAATTTTTGAAAGCTTAAAATTATGAAATTCAAATCTAACAAAGACAAACCATGGGCTAGAAGTGTATAACTTTATATAACATAATGATTCAGTCTCAATTTCGGGTGACCATTGTCAAACATTCTTTAAGAGAAGCGACGTTAGAAATCACTTGTCCATCATTAAAAAGAATTTTTGAAAGCTTAAAATTATGAAATTTAACTCTGACAAAGACAAATCATGGGTTAGAAGTGTATAACTTGATATAACATAATGATTCGATCTCAATTTGAATCTGTGCTGTGTTTTAGTGTTATATATTTTCGGACTTTATAAAATCAAAAAATACTTTTTTTTTAAATGCTGATGTCTGTTTTCTAAGTGAAAACAAACTTTCACCATGTTCCCTATCAAGGGATAATTGGTTATGTTGGTGAAGTGGAACAACCCTACTCGGGTCTCCCCACTATTAAAAGCCATACGCTAAATAAATAAATAAATAAATTTGAATCTTATGGAAGTTGGCAAAATTGTGGTGGATCTGAACGAGCTAATCAATAAAAAGCGAGACAACAAATAGCCACACTGTGATTGTACAGTCTCTGTATACACTGTCATGTCGGGTACTTGAATACTCTGTTGCGTAGGTTTATTAGTTTGTCTATTCTATTATCAATTTTTATACCGGGTGTTTGAAAAAGAACTCCCTAGTTTTAATGTGTCATAGAATCTGTAAAGAGTGATATACACAATTCTAGTTTGTGGTGTTTGATTCAGCAACTCTCAAAGTTTTGTCCCCCTGCAGTTTCCAGACCAGCTTGACCTTGAGACGGCGCCAGGGAACAGTTCCCTACGTTGTGTTCGGGCGTGCAGTGCGGTGCAATGGCTAATCCGCAACAAAAAGCGCAGTGTGTTATTTGGTTAGTGCAAACTGAGTCTGTTATAACAGTCCAATGTCTTTCCCAAATGGAAGATATTGAGGAGGAAAAAGGGCTTGTGTTTTTCCAACAAGATGGCGCCCCTCCTCATTACAGTAACCATGTGCGCGCGGCTCTAGACAATCGCTTTCCGGGAAGGTGGATAGGGAGAGCTGGCCCAATTGCTTGGCCACCACGAAGCCCGGACTTAACACCTCTGTACTTTTTCTTTTGGGGACACATAAAAAATGTTGTGTACAGTGAAAAAAGCCGAGACGTAAACAATTTACGGGAAGGAATCGTCATGGCGGTTGGGACAGTTACACCTGATAGGATGGTGTATACATGGCGAGAATTTTAATATCGCCTCGACGTGTGCAGGGCAACAAATGGATCCCATGTTGAAGTTTACTGATGTTGAACAAAACTTGAAGTCTCTCTCTTTCACTGTATGTACTTGTTGATATAGTTTTTCATTAATTTACACATTAAATTTATACCTAAAACTAGGGAGTTCTTTTTCAAACACCCTGTATTTGTGTGCTGCAGTGACCGCGACGTAATGGGCTGCATGGTGGCGGCAGGCGCCGTGCAACAGTTGGTAGCCATGGTGACAGCCGAGCACGCGGTGATGCAGGCCGAGGCGCTGCTGGCGCTCAGTCTGTTGGCAGCCATGCGGCTGGCCGACGCCACGCCACGCCTCCTGGAGGCCAAGGTCGGCGACCGCATTGTGGCCATCATCAATCCCGGCATCGAGCGACACGTCTTTCAGAACCTGTTGTCGCTTGTCAGCCAGCTGGCCACCAGCAGTCAGTATAGCAGGATTATTTTAAATTGTCAGAAAACAGCTGATTGATGTACGCTCGTTTACTGACGTTAAATCAGCTGTTTTCTGACAAGTTAAAATGATCCTGCTATAGTGTGCTTCACTTTTTACCATAATTTCATTTACAAACTCGCACTATAGCAGGATTCTTTTAAATTGTCAGAAAACAGCTGATTGATGTAAGGCTAGTTCACTGACGTTAAATCAGCTGTTTTCTGACAATTTAAAAGAATCCTGCTATAACTTTGTTCTGTTTGGCAATAAATTTCATGGCAATAAATTTCAATCTCAATTGAAGTTTAATAGTAGTTTGTGCAATTGTCATATTATTATGAGAGCCTTCAACGACGAGTGAGATACCGAGGTTAAAATACGAGCAGCAACGCCGCGAGTTATTTTTGAGTTATCTCAAGACTCGTTTAAAGGCTAAAATACAAGCATTGCATTCACTATTTTATCTACAAACAACAAAAAACAATAATATCTACATTATCAATCTAAACCAACCTTGATTCAAACGAATATGTTTCATCTCAATTCCGACCGTATAGGTTAGGGTTAGGACAGCTGCTTGCTAAACACATGCATGAGCTTTGATCAGCTGCAATTCTATTTAGTTCCATTCCAGTTTTTTAAAACTGAATGCTGGATCAGTAGGAATGTTTTTTAAAGTAGTATGAGTTTTATAAAGTCTTCATTACGATACAAATTTCAAATTCAATTTCAAAAAGGCATCTATTTCGATTTGAAATATGAATTTGTAATAATTGCGTTATAACATAGTCGTAGATAAACAATATTTATAATCCGTTTTTGAATGTCATTCTAAAAAAGAACAGAGTGCATTCAACGAAAGCGGTTTTATTAGAATTTTCAGTTTTATGCACCGAACAGATATACTTAAAACATGTATTGGATACCGCCCAATTCATGTTTGCTGTGTATTTTTTTTAATGTATCGTATTTGTAATGTTATGAATTAAGATATATGTTTGTTTTCAAAGTCTTGTACCTGTTTTTTGTTACGTCAGGAAACAGTGGTCATAGAAGGGTGGGATAGAAGGGTGTTATATACAGTGGTCATAGTGTTTCAGGGAGGGCCATAGTTATCAAACTAGGAGAGTCGCCTTCGATCTGCTGAGGCTTCCTAAATCGTATACCACTTGTTTTCAGAAATCTTTTATATTTCTTGGTCCTATGTTTTCCAATGGATTACCACTTGAGGCAAGGGAGATTAAAAATAGGAATTTTTTCAAATCTCACATCCAATGATGGCTCAAAAATATTATGCCTAATTGTATAGAGAATATGTTCACAGTTATTTCTTGGGTTTTTGCATACTGTAATTATTTTGGTGGTGATCATTATTTGTAGAAGTTATGCTTGGATTGGAAAAGTGTGAATGTGTGTCTTTTTAACCCATCTTATTATTTTCATTCTCTTGCTTTTCCTATTATAAATATGTCAATGATAAACATTCCTACTTGCATACGTTATGTATTGTACTTACAGCAAGTAGAGACCCTGAACTGATCAGGAGTGAACGGAAAACTCTTGACACCAGGCCTGAGCCAGTCAGGTTACACGGAATTATTATTATAGCAAGTAGTCGTTATATTCTGTCTCGAACAATTCTATAATAGTGTATCATGCAAATTAATACACAATTAGGCCTATGTACTAGTTTTACTATAGGTTATTCACATTGTATGCTATCATTTAATATACCGGTATTTTGTTTTTTCTTTTATTTGATACAATGACATTGTTGTATATATTTTTTGTTTGTTTCATGATCAGAATAAACGTATTTGAATTTGAATTTTTGAGGAATAAATAAGTAATTTCTTTGCTTGTGTGTGTGTTGCAGGCGACATGAAGATGCACTTGCGTGAGCGAGGCGTGCCGAAAGCGCTCTCTATGATTGTCTCGTTGAAAGACAGCATGGCCGACATGCGCGATCAGGTGTCGCGGCTCACCTCAATGCTGGAGATGAGCTGAACATACCGCCCACCAAACACCCTCCAACCCCCCCCCCCACCCCCCCACCACACAACACCCACGCACAAGCATTGCTGCAACTGCATAGAAGAGACAGAGGTTAGGCGTGTACACTACAGCGACTGCAAGTTGCGTTAAAGATACTGCAAGTTGTGGTGAGGCGACTGCAAGTTGCGTCAACGCGACTGCAAGTTGCGTTAAAGCGACTGCAAGTTGTGTTGAGGCGACTGCAAGTTGCGTCAACGCGACTGCAAGTTGCGTTAAAGATACTGCAAGTTGTGTTGAGGCGACTGTAAGTTGCGTCAACGCGACTGCAAGTTGCGTTAATAATACTGCAAGTTGTGTTGAGGCGACTGTAAGTTGCGTCAACGCGACTGCAAGTTGCGTTAAAGCGACTGCAAGTTGTGGAGAGGCGACTGTAAGTTGCGTCAACGCGACTGCAAGTTGCGTTAAAGCGACTGCAAGTTGTGTTGAGGTGACTGCAAGTTGTGTTGAGGCGACTGCAAGTTGCGTCATCGCGACTGCAAGTTGCGTTAATAATACTGCAAATTGTGTTGAGGCGACTGCAAGTTGCGTCAACCCGACTGCAAGTTGCGTTAAAGATACTGCAAGTTGTGTTGAGGCGACTGCAAGTTGTGTTGAGGCGACTGCAAGTTGCGTCAACGCGACTGCAAGTTGCGTTAAAGATACTGCAAGTTGTGTTGAGGCGACTGTAAGTTGCGTCAACGCGACTGCAAGTTGCGTTAAAGATACTGCAAGTTGTGTTGAGGCGACTGCAAGTTGCGTTAACGATACTGCAAGTTGTGTTGAGGCGACTGCAAGTTGCGTCAACGTAAGCCTTTATTGGTGTTTCAAGAAAAGACAAACTCTTGATCATAATATTGTTATCTTTTGTAACTAGGCTATACTCCGTAGGACTATAGTTTGAGGGTGAAGTGTAAGAGAAGGCCGACTGCGCCCTAACTTCGCCCTTCGAATGAAGGCAGTCATTCTATTCTATTTATAGAATCAGTACAGGGTGACCGATACAAAAAATTGTGCAATGAGGCGAGGTGGAACCTATCCGTAAGGGTCTCCCCACCAATAAAAGCTATACGATAAAAAAAAGTACTGCGTTGGGGACGTAGTTCCTTCAAACGCCAAGAGATGGCGCTGAGTTTATTTTACATTTTTTACCCTTTGAACGATTTTTTCCAAATACAAATACAGTAAAACTTGGACTTGGAAATACAAAGACTTAAAACTAGGACCGTTCCCCTTTTTTGCGCAATCCCATCAAAATTGGTCCAATATAACAGTCGTAGTGGCTGAAAGTCCTTTAATATTTATAAGGATGTTGCATTTTTGTATGAGAATAAAATTCAAATTTGAATAATTTAAAAAAGGGACACTTTCCACAAGTTGAAAGTAACCATATTTGATGATTTTTCTAGATTTGAATAAGCTAACAACTGTACTAAGTATAGATTCATGACTGTGAGAAAAGATCTTTTGATCTTTGGAAAAATGATATCATTATTTGAAAAAATATTCAACTTTTTCATCTTGACATGATAAATATTGATTGTCTCCATCTTGAAACACCTGTCAGAAATTAAGGCAACTTTCTGAAATACATGAATGAATAATATTGGACTCCACCTCGATTCTGTGTGAACGCTCCAATGCATTCCTGTGTTTCACAAAAGTCATCTTGCGTCTTATAGGTTGTACGATTCTTGGAGTAGTGACTAAAATAAGGGTCGGTTGCACAAATGTGGTTTAAAGTTGATCCTCGATTATTCATAAAGGTTAGTTCTGTTAATTGGAGATTAAGCTTTACAGACCTTTGTGCAACTGAGTGCTAAGTAAAGAAAGAGCATCTAATCAATATTCAATTACTGATCTCAGTAGATTCAGTTTGCTTCTTAGTAATGCTGATATTGATTACAATTTTTATTCTAAATTGTTGTAGTTAAGTGCATAATGGTTCATGTAGATTTAATTCTAAATTTATTAATTGTTGACTGTTACCATTCTAAACCTTTATATCACGAAAATAAATATTGAGAGTGTCTCCTGAAATTAGACTGCCAGACCCCTAGAAAGGTGTATGTACTCGACTAAATTATCTATCAAATTAAATAAATACATTATTTTTCACTAAAAATCATACAAATTCACAAACATTTACAGTTATAAAGAGAGATATAAACTAGATGTATACTACAGTAAAACCAAAGCTCAAAGCATCGTTAGCTTTGTGCTAATGTGATGCCAACTTATTCAATACTCTTTCTAGCACATTGCTTTCTAGCAGTTCCGACAAACGTTAAGAGATGGCGCTGAAATAGAATTATAATTTTTTACATTTTTAACGATTTTTTCCCAAAATATAAATGAAACCTGCACATCAAGGACCGTTAACCTCCTTTTAAAGCATAAAATGCATGTTTTTTCACAAATAAACAATAATAAAAACAACAGTTCAGAATTTATCTTTATGTGAATGATTGATCCATATAATCAGTTCTAGGAGTTTGGCAGTATGCTTTTAGTACCGATAGTATTTTACTTCAACTAGAAAAATTTCAAGTTATTGTAGGAAAATTCTAACTAAGCTTCTTGTTTGTACTTTTTAGTCCATAATATTTCATTTTTAACGTAGATAGAGACTAGACTAGTTTGCTTTTGCGTTCAGTACACCAGGCAGAATCATAATATGCAAAGAATGTATTCCAATATTCTAGCAAATGTTTTTCGTTAAAAAATTCTAATGCTATTCTTCTAGTATAGCTATAGATGATTGCTACCTTCTTATTTGTAGCACAATTAATAAGAGATTGATTGTTGTGTATCAAACAATTATTCGTGTAAATCATGTGATAAATATCATAAAAAATTATGTAAATTCTAGATTAATGAAATTTTTTAGTATATTATAGTATTGAGACCAAATTGATGACAAAAGAGAGCTTGAATCAACGTTTTGTCTTGTCTGTAGATAAAATAATGTTCCACAGTTAGGCTAGGCGTACACCGGTTAGTCAAGACAAGTCAAGACGAGATTAGTCACGTTTAGTCACAGTAATTCACATAGCTGCTTATGAAGCAGCACACACCGATGCAATGACTAATTGGTGTGTGTTACATCATAAGCAACTATGTGAAGTACTGTGACTAAACGTGACTAATCTCGTCTTGTCTTGTCTTGACTAACCGGTGTACGCCTAGCCTAATAGTGATGTCTACTAGTAGACATCTACTCTTTAATCGGTTGTTGGAATAACCGTTCATTAAATTTTTATCGTTAATCAACCATTATAATTCTTGAAAATAATCGAAGATTTAACTATATTGAAGTTTGCTAGTAGGCAAAGTATTTATTATTTGAGCAAACATTCTCACATAGGTGATATGTTTTTATCATGTAGACGTTTTGTGCTAAATGAGCTTGCAAATTAAGATTTTGACAATTATTACCATCACATGCGGCATTGAAAATGCCATTTAGAACAGGGAATCGATCCCTGTACACCACCATTACTATCGTATTTGATTTCGTAATGTAGAAATCTTGAAATTGAAATTATTATCGCAGATATTGTAGCTCTAGTATTTTTATAAATTTAGCGGGACTGTGTGCTAGGGTTTTATATGTAGTCATAATTCAACTCCAAATTTTTTATTATGTATGACGATTAATAATTAAAATAAAGCGTCAATAATCCTCAATTGAAGAATTCTTGTGGCTAAATTTATAATCTAACGGTATAGCTGGTTCATTTTGCTAAGGCACCTGGATTGAAATTTTTTGTCTTCAACGATAGATTGCTATCTAGTCTTGAGACTAATGAACAAATTTTTTCTGACCTAAACCGATTGAAAATTAAAATTTCATTTCATAGCTTTTCACAGTTCTCGGAGTGTATGAGAATTCATGCACTATGATGCAGTTATGTTAATATTGTAGAGTGGGTGAATTATTTTAAACTTTGAACATAGTAAAAAGTTGTACTGTACAATCTGTAATAAACAAGCTATAACTTTGAACTCGCTTACCTAGAAACCTGGATAATTATTTATTTATTCAGTAATTTACAAATAATACTACTTAATGGTAAGGTTCAACAGGCTTAAGCCCAAAACTCTCCCTTTTCCAATGTGTAAAATTTCTCTTCTAAAAATTTGTTGTAGATTGATTCTCAAAAAGCCTAGCGCACAGTCTCAGTAACAGATTGAAACTTTGTAATTTTTAAAACCCATTATTCTAAATGTGAGTCCACCTCGCTGTCTACTCTACTATACGCGCTGTAACGGTTTTTGAATATAAGTGTTTTGAATGCAACGTTTTCCTCGCATTGAACTATTTCTCTCGACTTCATATCATTGCTTCCAGTACAATGTTGTTGTGAATTTATTTTTATATTCGGATAAATAAATATAATTACTATAATATTATATGAACAAGTTTATGGTGATGTTATTGAATTTATGGTATAATAATTTGTTTTTGGAAAGTTGCACAAACCACGGTTAATGCTAATTTTTGAACCATATTTACAGATTCAGTCAGTGCTATAGTTCCGTTGATAAGAAAGCTGTAAATATAAACGCAATAAACAAATATCATTCATATACAGGATGGCGCATAAAGAACCCATGTTTTTCAAAGTGTTATAAGAAAGTTCATTTTAATCAAACATTTATCTTACTTACACCAAAACTTCTAGCGAATGACTCAATTTGTATGAAATACTCCAAAACACTCAAGTATTTAAAAAAATTACATAAGAAAGAGGACGCCCTTAATGCGTTAATGCTCATTAAAAGACTCAAATCGGGCCATAACTTTTGATACAGCAGCAATTTCTTTATGTATTCAGATCTTCAATTGAACGATATTTACGACAGTAAACTTTGAATTTCAAGTGAAGAAGAATCACATGGCAATACGCTCGACTTGAAACTCTCTACTAGAGCTCCGTTGAACGACGATGGCAGATTTATTCTATTTGAAATATTGTTCAACAGCAATAATGCGCGATTTTTCAAAGTCAATTGCGCCATTGTTACTAAAACTGTATACTTTAACCTACAAAATGGTGTCGCTCGGCGATCACAGACAACTCCACTCCCCTAACACTATACTACTCGAATCCATGCGGTTTTTTGCTCCACCCGGTATAATAATAGAAAAATTTAAAAAAAATTGTACGAGTATAACAGATTTTGATATTGTGGAACCGCTCCATGATTGAGATAGCTTTTTGGCGATATTGTCAACTCCACGAAACTGGACATTTGAATCGTTTACTTTCATATTTTTAAAGACTTAATTTCATATTTTTAAAGACAGCTCTTCAAATGTAAGAAGCCATTCAATCATTGTTTAGTCAATTATACAGTGAAAGATTTGTTGGCTTTACAATTGAACCATTGTCATTTTATTATAAAGTGGTATTGACAATATATTGAAGGAGTAAAGTGAAAAACAATTTTTAAAAAAACATATACCTAAAACATACTGATAAAAACAAAACTTTGAGGTATTACGAACTCCTTTTCAAATTTAGTTATAGCACTGATTTTTTGGAATTCGAGAGTTTCGTGTTTGAAGTGGTCTGAGCAACTTTATTAATTAATAATTATCATGTAAAATATTGTCCATTATGTCTGACATATTATTTGTAGAATGCACACAGCTTTTTCAACATCAAAGTTTGAAAAATTATCATTTTCTTCTTGTGATGTCACTACTGCTTGCTTGAACGTGTTTTTTATACTTATTAGTGGAAATCGAACATGTAGTTAACTTGAAAAAATGTTAGTCATTACTTTTTTCAATATCTTCTATTTTTGCTACCAATGTAGATGTATTAAAACTGAATTATATATAAAATAATGATACTTCAAAAGAAATCGAGCACGCTTTATTAGATATGAGAGAGTGAGAGAGAGTAAGAGAGAGAGAGGGTGTAGAATTTGTCCAAGTCAAGACATTTATTGTTTAGAGCGCCCTCGTAGACTAATCTAGGCTTCTGTCGGGTCTAATAGAGTGCTCCAACTCAGTAACTGTCTAAGGCTAGGCGTACACCGGTTAGTCAAGACAGGACAAGATGATATGAAGCAACACACACCAATTAGTCATTGCATCAGTGTATGCTGCTTCATAAGCAAGTATGTGAATTACTGTGACTAAACGTGACTAATCTCATCTTGTCTTGTCTTGACTAACCGGTGTACGCCTGGCCTAACAGTCGATGAAACTAGGACATGTGATTAAAATATTTGAAATTTAGAAAAAATTCAATTTGCATTTAGATATGAAATTATTGTGATTTTAGATCAAATTCCGCAGTATTAGAGATGGAAGTTTTTAGAATATTTGTCTTGAAATTTTATGATATTTGTCCTTTTTGTCTATTAGATCAAAGTCTTTCAGATTCCGAGTTTAGCAGGCTAAATGTGAACACATCAATTCTGTATTGTCAATCATAAGTTAATAATATTAATGTCTTGTTAACTCCAATTAATTATTAAGTTCCTGATGGATCTTTATGTGATTAATGATTGTTTTATTGCATTAAAATCTATTATAGTGGTTGAAGAGAGTTGTTTTTCTTTCATTTCACCTGTAATGCTTTTTTAGATAAGAAAATGAGAAAATTGGAGATTTTCTTACAAATCTACAGTTTATCGGCCAGTTGCACGAAAATCCAATTGAATTTAACCACCGTTAAATGACGTCATTGCATTGACGTCCGATTAGTTTATTGGTTCTCGTTACATTGGTTCCTTTAGATGACGTCATTTTACAGCGGTTAAACTAAATTGGATTTTCGTGCAACTGGCCTTATAGAATAGTTAATTTTATTGAGTTACTTCTGAAATTTAGAACTTCTGGAATTATTGAAAAATACTTCAATATATACATGAGGAGTGATCAAGTATCATAGCCTAGGTCTTCACAGAAAACATTGTTTTCTTTTTGATAGATACAGTCTTTTTTGCTGGGATGATGCCCACATAAGCTCTAGGCTTGTGCGTGGGTAATGATGAGAGATGAGTTGACCTACAGCTTTCGGTGGGTTCCGTAAAGCGATTTTGAAGCTCATAAATGTATTTAGAGGAACCGGTCACCGTTACAACAGGAGTGGTAGGCGCCGTCTCTTATCTAATCTCACCGATTAGACTCGCCTGCTACCACTGGGACAACCGCTTCCCTTTGCTGCTCATTTGTAAAATCAACTCAATGGGTATACAGTCTACAAGTATAAATACTATTTTTGTAATGGAGAATATGAAGAGCCCGAAGATACATATTCGATTATTATGAATGTTGTGTTAAATTCAAAATATTGAAGAATATCATCTACAACTGAAAAGTATAGGCTGATTATTATATCAGATAAATGAAGTTTTTTATCAGAATTAGAAGTAGGTGGATTTTTAAACATTGGTTTCATCAGTAGATTTATGTACATCGCAAACATCAATGTGTTCAAGTTCTGGACCAGAGTAGAGGCTGTGCTGATGTCTGTATACGATGAGAATACAATACAATCCGAAGCCTGTGAATAGAAATGTAAAATTAATTGATCATTTCTAAAAAAAAATAATGCAAAACAAGTGTAGGCTACTTTTCTTAATTACTCTTTTCACATCTACATTCACATCTCTTTCAATTGCCAACAAGGCAAGTGAAGAAAGTCTTTCTTGCCCGGTTGTAGGTACTCCTTAAATATGTTTCAAGTCTTCTTAAACAAAAGAATGATCTTTCACATAAAGCTGAACTCATTGGTATTGTAAGGAAAAGGCGAAACACTTCAAACGTTTTTGGAAATATGTCTTTCAGGTTTCTTTTTACTAATACTGTACCTCACATCGAATCACAATTATTATTCATAGCTCGAAAATGCAACTTAATTCAAATTTTATACTAATATTTTCGCTATATTGATGCCCAAATGAGTTCTTGGGTTTCACAAGGATAATGATAATGAGGAATATATGACTGGACCCACAGCTATTCTAGCCCTAGCGCCCACTGAGGTGGAATGGTGATGGCGTGGCAATACGCTAAATATAAACATGAAACTAAATGAAACAGCGCACATCGAGGTGACGTGCGCTGTGTACATATGTTTTTGTTTAACGTGTTGCCACGCAATCGCCACTCCACCTCAGTGGGCGCTAGGGCTAAAATAGCTGTGGGTCCAGTCATATATTCATTTCAATATTCACTTATTAATTGCTAACAAATTTCAAGTTTTAATCAATTATCCATACATTTTTTATTGTAATAAATTCATTATTGATGATTTGAAATTATTCATTATGTTTATTATTTATTACAATAGCCTATTCTAATTTTATGAAAGTAATCCAAATGTTGAAACGTTTCTCTCGATTGCAGAAAATAGCTACTATGTTTACTACTTGAGCAATTTTTGAAAGTACTGTCCTGTTTTTTCTGTTAATCTGTACACTACAATATCGGGTCCTTGGATACTCCGTTGTATCGGTTTATTATCATAAGAGTTGGATGCCAGTAGGCCTATTACTTACAGATTCTAAGAGGCTGAATATGAAATAACAACATGAAGAAAAGGTTTCCTGTATAATAGAGTGCAGTACACACTGCAAGTAAGCTGAGATCAAAAATCAAAATGAATATTTGTTCCGCAATCCAAGCAGCCATCAAGGGGGCACAATCCTGTGAAAACCGCAGAGAAAAATTAAAAAACATAACAAACAAGAATAGGTAAGTACTAAAAACTGAGAAGAATATAGTTTACTGTTGAGTTTTCATGTTGATATGATTTAGAAAGAGAGTTCAATTCTTAAACGAGGAGGCAGATTTTAAGGCTCACTTTCGTTTATAGAGATAGCACTTTTCCTCTAAGGTGATTAATGCAAATTTTATAAGCAATGAAAACCAGGAGGTTAAATATCAGTGCTTGAAATCATAGTAATAGTATGATAGGTAATAGAAGAAACTGGTGATTCACAAGGAAAGCATTGTTATAGTCTGGCAACAGACAAAAGAGCCTCCAAAATAAGAACTCTACTGCGCAGAGAGAGCGCACGTTATGCAATGCAGCAGTTTATCTCACTCGCTCACTAGAGTAGTGGTACTATGTGATACTATATCACTCAAGTGATACGATGCGCGAAGGTTCTTTTGTCTGTTGCCAGACTCTAGCAAGAAATTGGAATATAGGCTACCTGAAAATATAGGTATAGAAGTAGACTGCTCGATCGACAAAAATTATTTTAAAATTGTTAATTTTCAAGTACCGGTACATTAATTTTAAGTATATTATAATATGTTATAGTAGCCGACAACAGTTTTAATGTTTTTCATTTTCAAAATGATTAATTTTCAAGTTGTTATACTCACAGCCGTTACTCCAACCAGTAGCAATAAATTGAAAATAAGTCCAATTGCTAGGATTGTGCCTATAAATGCAAGGAAGAATGTGGAATCTGAAATAGGAATAAAATAGGTAAAATGAATAATATATCACATAAATCGCTTGATAGTAGAATACTCCTCGGACACAGGACCGTTGGGAGGTCCGAAGAAGTAAGTAAAAGTAAGTAAAAAATATTTCACTACGCTTTTGGTCCCATAAACTTGAAAGTAGGTTATTATTATCAAGGGTCATGTTGAGAAAAAATGAATAAAATTATTGTATTATGAACAACTATTTATTTATATATGTGATGCTGTCAGTCATCACAATAATTATATAGAACAAAATTTACAGATAATATTGAAACAATTATTATTTTAGAAATAATTATCAAGAATAATCATATAGACTACATGAAACAAATTGCACCATCTAATAATAATATAGAGTTTCCAGGAGCCTGTATCATTGAAATTTAGTTCTGTAATAAAAATGGAAAAGGCTGGACGTATGAATTTCAATTTAATTGATTTTCATAAACAAATACAAATGGAAATAAACAGCATGTTCCCTATCAAGGGATAATTGGTTATATTTTATTTATTTGGCGTATGGCTTTTGTCGGTGGGGAGACCCGAAGGTTGTTCCACCTCGCCGTGCTTAACCTAATTCCACTTAGGTTGTAGTTTTACACTTTTCAGAATGATTTCGAATTTTAAAAGCATTTCTTATATTGGCGAAGTGGAACAACCCTACTCGGGTCTCCCCTCTATTAAAAGCCATACGCTAAATAAATAAATAAAACATCATATTACAATGTAGAATAGGATTTGACGATGGGATTTTACAATTGACGATGGGAAAAGTAAATGAACTTGCTCACACCAATCATCACTAGGATAGTTCAATGCAATGGAAAATAAATGAAGGCTATTTGAAAATTAGGCTATTAGTAGAATAAATTAAGGATTTATTATTTAAATTGTAGCCTATATTTGTTTTTCTTTGGCAAATAAAGTTTCTATCTATATCTATCTATTGAATTAGAACAAAACAGCAGTTTAACTACGCCCTCCTAGGTTAAAATGAAGGCAGTCATCCAATTCAACTCAATTCAATTCAATTTCCTTAAATTTTCCTTGTTCATCAATTTATTACAAGGTAGCCTTCACAATTCATATCAAATGTGTCAATTCAACTTTTTCCTTGTATTACAGGAATCTAAACGTTTATAAAACAGCCTCTTAAACAACAATCGAAAAACTGCAATACAAGAGATATAATTATAAGAGATATTTATATAATTATTATATAATATAAGAGATATAAGCTCCTCATCAGGAGTGAAATGCATTCCAATAGTGTCCAATAATGTAATAAATAGCATTAATTATTTACAGTGAAATACAAGTCGTTACTTTAACTGAATATTATACCTACATAAAAAATGAAATTCCATGAAACAGGTCCCAGTTATAAAGCGAACAAACCAAAAGCTTCAAGAGATTAACTTTAGAAATTCAAATAATTCAATTTGATTTCCATAAACACTACCGATCAATAAGAAATTTAATTAAATTAAAAAAATGATATATTCAATTTAAATATTAAGGTAAAAGTGCGGTCTTGACATTTTTACCTCCGTCAACAGCGAACAATGTTCTATGAACGTAAAAAATTTAAGTTATTCAATAAATTATTGTACAATAAGAAATTTCATTAAATTAAAAAAAAAAATGATATAGGCTATTCAATTTAAATAAGGTAAAAGTACGGTAACTTATGAAATTTTTACCTCCGTCAACAGCGAATAATGTTCTATGAACAATTTTTGTAATCTCGGGTCCAACAACATCACTCAGTGTAACTCCAGGCCTGACGCCAGCATCCCATCGTTCCCGTAAGTGCGCTTCATATTCTTCCAACAGTTTATGTCCGTTCTCGGAACCGGCCATAGTCTTCAGGAAATTCATTTTTTCTGGGTTTTCGGCCGTGATACCGTAGAGAAATTTATCCAATCCTACAGCGCCGTTAACAGCGTACATTATCAGAGCCACAAATGGGATGAAACAAATTATCTGTGAAAGAAAGATGAATTATTGAGAAAAATAATTGTAAACCGATGTCAAGATGTATACAAAATAAAAGCCACAATTGGGATGAAACAAATAGATTATCTGTGAAAGAAAGATGAATGTAAAAATATAACAAAGATTGTCAAATACGGTAATACCAGTATTGGAAAAATGACATGAAATATTCAAATGGAACCGAGTGCTGGTCTCGACTGTATTCAGACTTGAAAATCTATCTATGGAATTGAATATAATCATTTGCAATTTAGACTTGTAGAGGCTTCCTTAGAAACTTATAAACATCAATATTTTATATTGTATTTGAACTATAATATACTAAATGAAATTAATATGTGTGAGGATTATGAGTAGGTCTACGAAATGCATTATACACGTAAGTTACTAATTAAAAACTATTATTTAGTTTTGTGAAATGGGATATTGTTAAATTAGAAATTGAGAAGTTTCCGCATTTAGTAAATATTGATTCATCATATTGTATTTGAACTAGAATATTTATTAAAAATTCTGCTTAGAAAAATGGAAAATTTAATATTTAGAGGTACCGTACAGTATGAACTGTTGTGTGCTACTGTAGATAAAATATAAATTGTACCATGAAGACATGGTAAACTGCAAACAGATGTATTTTATTTCGACAGGAATATGATGATTTGAAAATTTTAATTTCAAATACCGTACTTTGAAAATTCTGTAGGAATATGGCGGAAAATAAAATATTATTATCATTATAATATAGAATATTATGTAGTTGCAATATAAAATTGACAAGGTAATTTCAGTTGCTAATACTTTTGAAATCGTACAAAGTTGATTAAATAATTATTATTGGAAACATTCAATTGATTTCACAAACTGAGAAAAAGTAAATAGAATCATTGATTGAGCAAGAGTAAGAAAATTGAAAAGAATAAAACAGAAATTACTTACAAAATTGAACCATCCAATAATCAGAGTCCCTTTCCTTGGAGAATACTCGCCAAATAATGTTTTTTGAAAGAAAAGTGCCAGCATTTTTTACAAAAAAAACAAGAGTTTTTAATAAATCAAACTATTTTTATCAATACCGGTAGTAGCCTACAATAGTATTAAATCAGCGGGAACCTTATTTACTAGTTAGCTTTAAACACAAATTTGCAAAGTTTTGGAAACTTAGAATAAAATCATATAAAACAATACCTTTTGATTCAATCTACCGGTAACTTAGAGCGCAAAATTGCAACTGAAACTGCACTAAAGAAGTTCTATTCCAACAGAATTTTTTATTGAAATTAATAGTGCTTAGTCTTTGCACAGTATACAACCAGCATTATTGGAAGGTGTATTTGATCGTTAATAGATCTATGAGGAAAAGTGAGAAGAATTCACTTGAATATTCGAAGAATCGAAAATGTAAAAATTTAATTTGTGAGTGACTTGTCGTTAAAATGGCGTAAATGGAAGTTGTTAAAAATTTTAAACGATTTTCTTAGCTTTTTCATATACAGGCGTGCAAAGATGATCCAACTGATCTCTTCATGAAAACTTAAAGCTTGATAATAGACTTGAATAAAACTGATTATACTTTGTAATAGGTACTTCTTATGAAGTTATAAACTATACCTTTTAGTTCTAAGATATAGCGTTCAATGTCACTATATACAAATAAGTCTTAACCTTCCCAAAGGCCTTTACTTCGATTCATGATCGTAGTTGTCATTATTCATTAATAAATGTTGATTAGTAATTAAAATTAAAACACAAGGATTTTGTCAATTCTCTACTATTTATTTGTGGTACAAGGACCTTGGTTTCGAGTCACAATCTTGATCAATATTGACTCTTCAAAATTTTTAAATGTTTATTATTTTGTACACCTCTAATTATTCTCCTCCTTCTTCTATTAGTTTGAGTTTCTTGAAAAATAAAAATAAAAGTTAGAGAGGGATTCGTTATTGTCTTTCCACAGTGGCTGATATTAAAGGAGAGTGATTTAAGCTGTTTGATACCGCGTGGGTAGCTTTCAATTCCGATTAATCAAATCAAGTGAAGGTCAAAGTCAAAAATGTGTAAAGTAGAACAATCAAGGCTAGGCGTACACCGGTTAGTCGAGACAAGACGAGATTAGTCACATACTTGCTTATGAAGCAGCACACACTGATGCAATGACTAATCGGTGTGTTTTGCTTCATAAGCATCTATGTGATGTTCTGTGACTAATCTCGTATTGTCTTGTCTTGTCTTGACTAACAAGTGTACGCCTAGCCTAGGTCTTACATTACAATCCGTTTGAATAACTACTCAATGCCTTGGTCATATATGTTGCCAGTTGACTGTTTCATTAAACTTAAATCCACGTAATACAGTAGAATCTCCTATAATATAGGAATTTCTGTTCCATACACTTTTTCAGTGTAGTGAGTAGTTTACACTCAAAAATGAAAAGCAGTAAAAGCAGGATTATTTTAACTTGTCAGAAAACAGCTTATTTAACGTCAGTAAACGAGCGTACATCAATCAGCTGTTTTCTGACAATTTAAAATAATCCTGCTATAGTTTCCATTGGAATTGGAATTTCAGAAGTGAATTATATCTTCCTGTATGAGACATTCAAACTTCATGAAATAGCTAGGCCCCAGATCTTACATTTTTTCCTGGCCACGATAATAAAATAATGAAATGATCTAAATCAAATAATTGAATAATTATGAAATAAAATAGTCTTGGTATAAAGACAGTCCAGTTCTATTAGAAGCTTTTGAACCCTTAATTTGTTTTTTTTTTGCATGGAGATGATGCCCACATAAGCTCTAGGCTTGTGCGTGGGTAATAAATTTAAAGTACTTTTATACTGTAATAGAAATACTTCAATAGGCTAGGTTTCAAGAATATTGAAATATTTTCCGACAAAATCTTTCAATATCAGTGTTTCATAGCGAATCCCATGTTAACAGCAGCTTTTTTCTTGAAAGTATCAAATTAACCATTTTTGACCGACACCATTCAGTGAAGAATTTGAGAGAATAATTTGAAATAAATAGATTTCTAATTAATTTTGAAAATTAGATTCAGGCTCACTAACTGTACTACCTTTTTATAGGAAAAAGGCTTCTTTCAGCCTCCTTTTTTCTAGAAATTCCATTTCAATTGAAATTTTAAGAAAAAATTCGGGGATTCTATAAAACTCTTCGTTTCACCTTAGCTTAAGGCTTCTTTCAGCCTCCTTTTTTCTAGCAATTCTATTTCAATTGAAATTTTAAGAAAAAATTGAGGAATTCTATAAAACTCTTAGTTCAACCTTAACCTTCGACCTTATTATTTACAGGAAAATGTTTGGGTTATAACGCTTGTTTTTTTCATTTCTTCGTATTGTTGATCAAATTATTCAATTATTTGCTTTCTCCCAATCACTGCCTTATTACCCTATCTCAATTAATTCCCAGACATACTAAATTCCCTGACATCTTGGAATAGGTCAATCAGAGTTCATTAGTATTACATAGTAGAGTTATCAGTTATTTTATCAATTTTTTAATACATGAAATCATTACATTCAAAATATATTTTCCTGTTACATCTTATCGCATTTAATTTAGCGCTGTTAATTGGTTCAATTGTTTTCTATCGCGAGTTTTTTATTAAATAAATTTTGCTTTGCTATGAACTGATAGGCCTTCAAGTTCTCAAAAATCTCTAGCTTGTACGCCATCGATATAAGATTTCTCCTAACTATTTTCCTCATACGCCAATAAAAGTTCTAGTCAATCAGAGTTCGGATTTCAGTATCAATTGAGTCCGTCAGTTGAAGATTTGTTCTGCTTGAAGACAGCATTGCAATTGTGGACAACCTATTATAAGTTCTCTGGCGAGAACTTGGGCTCACCATTCGAAAACGGGCGATCATTGTAATTATTGTATCATAAAACGTGTTTTATAGTGTTTTCAAAGTGATTTGAAAAGAGTGAATGAAATCGTTGTTTGAATGATGGTAGCAGTCGATAAAAATACTATTATTCCTTCAAAAGATTCTAGGTAAGTGGAAACATTGATTTGAATACTATATATAGATATTCATAAGAATGAGTATATTGTTTAAAGATGTTTGTTATTCCCAAGATGAAACTCACCTATTTCAATTGTTCATTATTGGTATAATTTTATTGTTGTGTGATTTTTATCAATATTGTATTTTACACATTTTATTAAAGCTCATTTCAAGTTCAGATCTTTGTCATATATAGGAAAATCATTAGATTCCCGACATATTATAATTGAGAAGAATCATTAGATTTCCAGTCATCTATTAAAAGATGAATAATATTATCAATTTTGTCCAAATTTTTAATTTAATAATTTATTTAATCAAGAAAACTAAACAAATAAATGATTATTAATATCCAAAATTGTTCCAATTTTAAACCAAGCAGGGGCTTGTTCCATAAAAATTTAGGACTCCTGTAATATATAAAAAAGGCAGATTTTTATACACTTTTAGAGGTACTGTATCAAGTTCTCTGAGAATATTTCTGTGAAGCATATATTTATGAACTATGTAATATGTGTTTGTAGATGGATAGGTTTTGAATAACAATACCAATAGACAAATAGCAATTAATTCTTCCAAAGCTATTGGAACAAAATTCAAACAATATAATATTGATAATAAATTAATAATCTTGATTATATAACTATACTCAATAAGTATAATATAAAACCATAATAAATAATAACATTGATAATCATAGATGGTATTAAGTGTAGTATTATAATATTCATTCTAGCATAAGGCTAGGCGTACACCGATTAGTCAAGACAAGACAAGACGAGATTAGTCACAGCAATTCACATAGATGCTTATGAAGCAACACACACCGATTAGTCATTGCATCGGTGTGTGCTACTTCATAAGCAACTATGTGAATTACTGTGACTAAACGTGACTAATCTCGTCTTGTCTTGTCTTGACTAACCGGTGTACGTCTAGCCTTAGTGTATTTAGACAGAAATGTGTGTCAGTTTTCATGTTTCTGTGTGATAGGCAGCCCTTATGAGTTTTTTTCTTAGAATAATATTTTATTTCTTTTTGTTTCCATTCCTATCTATCTATTTTTCATTAAGCTGATTGAATCCTATTCATTCTTTCTAGGGAATCAATGTTGCCCCACTTTGAAAGAAGTTTGTGTGGCTGCTCAACAAGAACAGGCACTTTGTTTATTGGATGGTTTCATTTTGTGAGTATTTTGGAATTTATGATATAATTTATTTTATTAGAATTTATTTATCAATTCATTGATACAGAAACAAAAGCCATAACAATATTTTTTGAGAGAGAACCAGCAATAGCAATAGGTTCAGACCGAAACTGTTCATCTACCGAATTTTCATTAATAATAAACTCATTTTATTATTTTTATGTGTTATTAGGCTACATTATTATTTTGTATATAATAAGAAATTGAGTTATTGGAATTTCGTTTTGAAAACTGGTGAATGAACATTCCATTCGCATCGCATAAAAACCAATCTTTCAATCTTATTCATTGATGAATTTAGCCTATTATTTATTGATTTAGTCTAATATCAGAGCAGTTTGTGTATTAATATCAATTCAAAATTCAAAATAGATCTTAATCAACTTTGGCTGGTTTCATGAAAGAATTTCAATGTATCTTCAATTATTATCATTGAATTAGAATTCCAGCAAATATAATAAAATCATGAGATAAAATAAATACAATATAGTTAATAATACAATTATATTCTTATTATTAAAATAGCTGATTCATCTTGATATCTATTAATAATTGTAATTTTTCAATTATTCAGCTCTCCCAAATTTACAATATATTCAAACACACAATACAATAATGGATTTTGACAGAAACGGCCACTCCCGTCTTTCGGAGGAGACGAAAAGCCGTCGATCCCGACTGCCTAAAAACAGTCGTCATCTCTCATCACCCCTCTCATTACCCACGCACAAACCTAGAGCTCATGTGGTCATCACCATCAAAAAAATAATGATATAATATGACAATATTATTAAAATTTACATTAATTGTAAGATTTTATCTATGTTTTAATAAATTTTATGCATGTTCTTTTTTTGCAGATCATATGCTTCATTCCGTTTGTAGTATTGATAGGAAATGCAATCTTCGGCATAATCGAGATACAAGAGTCCCTCGACACAGCTCAAAACTTGCCTTCAATTGAGATTTCAACACAGCTCCCACATGCTGAACAATTAACCACTGTTGATGATAAGTCCGACGAAGACAGTGGTGAAAGAATGACTTGGGCTATAGGGTTCAGTGGGCCAAAGGGGAGTATGATTATTTATACTAACGAGGCCAAAGAAAGTAATGAAACAGAATCAGAAACTCTTGATCCCGAAGACAGTGAATCCTTGACACCTCCTAGCTGGATTAGAGGGTGGGATGGACCAGGGGTGAGAAGGATTATATATAGGCCTACTGATGATTCGAATTATCCAGAATCACAAGCGCTCGGAGATTCAAGAATAATTAAAAGGGATGTCAGTAATGAAACATTGGATGATGATTTAGCAGAGATTGAAGGCGATATTGAAGCAATATCCAAAGAAATTGATGCTGAAGTAAAAATTCTTGATGGAGAATTGGGTGATTCAGCACAAATTGAAAGTGATACTAAAACAATATCCAAAGAAATTGATGGTGGAGAAAAAGTTCTTGATGGAGAATTGGGTGAGTTGGAAAGATTATTAACAAATTTTAATATTCAATTTTTATCGACTGAATTTATTAAAGAGCTAAAGATCCAGGAATGTGTATACTCGTATGTGAATGAGTTCAACTATAGCACAGATAACGTAAATCTGATTACGTTATCTGTTTATTTCACAGATTTACATTAGATTGACATTAGATTTACATTAGATTGACATTAAAAGTCCATCAAGTAATTCTATTGGAGGTCAGGAAAAAGTGCTTAGTGTGCATTCACACAGGAAGCTGTATAAATTGCAAGCGCTTGCTAAAACTCGTATTAAATCAGTTATGCATAATAATATAAATAATTCTCTTATCATAATAATATTGAAAATAATTTCCTTTCTCTTCGATAATCTCTCTTATTAGGTCTTTCTTTGATAAGCCTCTGCTTATTAATCACTTGTCTGTATCAAGTGATACTCTTTTGACTTTGAAATCTGGTTTTCAGCATATATTTTGCCAAATTTCTCGATTAGGTACTAGCATGCCGCAGTTACAGACTTCTTAGGAAACTTTCCTCATTTATTTCGATGGGAGGAATAGACTAGTTTAGTTGAATCACAATTCTAGAATTAATAAAATTGTCTCAGGTTGAAAATAAACCTCATGAAACAATAATTCTTGCTTTATTGAATAATTTCAAAACAAATTTCAATTGAAAATTTCAAAACTTCATTCTAATCAAATGCCTACAGTAGAGTAGTTACAGTACTTCTTAATTATAAATACCTATTTTAAATTGGATTTTGATTTAAAAATTTCAAAACTTCATTCCAATTAAATACTTACAGTAGTGTACTTCTTATATAATTATAAATACTGTTTGGAAAACTAAACTTCAATTCAATCCACCAATCTTCTTCCATTCATTCTCACTTGATTAACTTCAAAATAAAATTTAAATTTTTCCTTTTTCATGTCCTCAGAGAGTGTTCCTGAAGAGTCATCAACCAACAGAGCTGTGATTGATACATTGGAAAAATTTGAGAGAAGTTATAAATCGTCAATAAAGAATCAACCATTAACAGATGATAATACCTGGTTGCTACGAATTATAGCAGAATTAAATAAAATTGAAAACAATAATAAATCATCAACAGAAAGAGTTATGACTGGTTATTTTGGGGATGAATTTCCCTCACTAACAGACGAGGAATCAATAGCAGATGGACTGGATCCAACTTGGGAGGAAATGGAAACGAATATTGCTCCATTGTCTATTTTTGATCCAAGAATTATAAATGACAATCAAGAAATGACAATCAACAATGAATCATCAACAGTAAAATCTACAGAAGAATCAACTGATGAGACTTCAGCTGAAGGTGATCTTGTATCCACAACAAGTAAAATTGAAAATAATAATGAATCGTCAACAAAGAAAGTTGTGATTGGTTCTGATGATGAGGAATCACCCTCGCCACAATCCACAGAAGAAGTAATCAATGACCTTTATCCAGAATTGTTTAATTCAAGGGGGAAAATGGAACCCAATCTCGATCCATTGTCGAGGAAAGTTATGGAAATTAGCGAGGACCAAGACATGATTAGGCCAATATCAAAAGATTATAAATCTTATTTATTACCAAAAATCGAGAATATCGATTATGAGTCGATAACAAGTAAGAAAGGCAATAATGATGATGATGATTTTCAATCATCAACAATGAGTTACAGCAATGATAATAATTATGAAACATCAACTAATGTAGTCAATCATAATTATGATCAAGAATCATCAACAAATAGACGCTTCAATTATTACTCGTATTATGATTCATCAACGGATGAAGTCAATCATAAATATGATCATGAATCATCAACAAATAGACGCTTCAATTATTACTCGTATTATGAAACATCAACGAATGGAGTCAATCATGATAATGATTTAGAATCATCAACAGAGATCTCCACGAGTGATAATGAATCAACTTCAATGGAATCTTCAGATGATGACTCTTCAGTCAGGGATATGGATGTGGACTCGAGTATTACAGGCTTTATTACTCATTTTTCATTAGCTATTCAAAAAGGTAAGTTAAAAGCTATTTTATGAGCTTCTCAAAATTTTATTTCATTCTCTAGAACTGAACATTACTACAACTAGAACATTACTGGTATGATAATTTTTTTATTCAATTTAAACTGATCAAGAGTATTTTTTTAGATAATGTAGGGCTATTATCAATAATGCATTTCGATAGTAATTTTGTTATATATTTTCTAATCAACTTTATGCTCTTTCTCATAAGGTGATACGGTACACATTTACTATCACATTTTTTTTTTGTAAAACAGATAATTTAAAAACTTTTTTCAACATATTACTCATACCTACTCTCAAGGTAACCAAGTATTCATTCTATTTTGATCTATCCTATTTCAGCTTGCAGAAATTCAAATAATTCAATGAGGCTCCTCTCCTTATACTAGGAAATAAATTTGAAATTTTCTTTGGCCTATATACCAAGTTGGAGGTATTCCCCTTCATTGAAGAATATCAAATCCCTATTATCAGCTATTTTTAATATTACTACTCCATTCCTAATTAATTGAAAAATAGAATGTAATAATTTTACTGTAATAAGCTTAATGTAAATGAATGTGATAAATAAAAGAATTCATTATTCTACTAAAGTTATGACTTGTATTTCACGTGAATAATTGAAATTTTTACTTATTATCTGCCCAAAAGTGAGATGCATTTCACTCCTAAATACATCCTACGATTGCCAAAAAATGTGGGTAAAAATTTCAATTTTTTACGTGTAATACAAGTCATAACTTTAATAGAATAATTATCTAAAATTATTTCGTCCAAGAAAACAAAATGAATAATTATCCTGTGGTTCATGAGCATTTTAGACCAGTTGGTGGCTGATAAATATTGACAGGAATAGTATTTACTTGTGAAAAATATATATTTCCATCTCAATAATAAATATGTATTTTTCAAATTTCAGTCATACTCTACTACTACATTATTGTTGGAACATTGTTTGGTATTGCTACTATTTTCCATGCAATTCTGCTCGTTGGAGTTCATTATGTGAGTAGATTTTTATGTTTTTATTCAAATTGAATTGTATGCTTGTTTTAGATTAATTTCAATTGTCCAACAAATTATTTGACTTCCAGTGACATCAAACTTGATAAATCAATTAAATCCAGACTTAATTTAACAAAATAAAAAATAAATACATAAGATTGTAACCAATCATTCAGGCTACTGGGTCTACTCCAGCACATGTTGATATTTTTCAATAATTTATGGATATTTGAATCTATTATTCATAACCTGAGCAATTACGATATGAATAAATAATATGATATTATTATAGCCTATTGTTATAATATATTTTTCACTGATTTGTCATGACTGTGAAATAGATTATTTGATTTTTTTGCTTGGATATCAGAAGTGTATTGTTTTATGGTATGAATATTCTAGGCTTACCGTATTCATATACAGAAATAGCCAAATCACAAAATAGAACACATCATACGATATCAGAGAAAATAAAAATAAAATTTGGATAGCATGTAGAGTTTGCAGTTTGCCAATATTACCAGAATTAATGAATCACTTCCAAATTCATAATAGAAGAACAAAATGAAACATTAATTAGAATAATAAATATGAAAATGGAATTTGAATAACATGTAGAGTATGCCAATATCACCAGGAGAAGACACAAATCTCACTAATAAACAGCGAATCTGGATATTTGGAATAATTCAAGTATTTAACACATACAGTTGGACTAAACGGTACAACAGAGAATATGATTGATAATTATTGAATTTTGATTTTAAATTATTGATGATATCCAGATGGACAATACTGTGAATACATTTATTTGCAATCCATCAAATCACACATTTTTCTACAGCCCACAATAATAATGATTATTATTGATGTTTAATTTTCTACTAGTTCTATTGAGCTATTGTGATGTTTGATCCATTAATTATTGATAGAATTCTTCAAAGACAAAATTCATTGATTTTAGATTAACCAAAAGTATTACCGGTATATGTATATTGACTGATTTTCAAATCAATTTTTCAAAAATCGATTCAAACTTTTCCCAACTCAATTCCCATTGTGGTTAATTCGGAATAATTCCTCATTGTCTATGTGATTTATCAAACTTTGAATTGTTTTGTCATTTTCCAGGATTACACCACACCTATTCTTATCTGGTTGATTGAGCAGGGTGTTCTTCTTGTTCTTGATGTGAGCTACTTGATAACGATGGTGTTCTATTCAGCCAATTCCTACGCTATATTCGGATATTCAGTGATATTCGGTGAGTATTATTTGTTCCCAATAAATTTCTTCTGCATTAAGGTTTTCTCATCTTCTATGTTCTTGTTTATCAAAAAATACAAGTTTTAGTTTCAACTTGTATCAGTTTCATTGAAAAGGAGAGAAGAAGAGTTTTCGATATTTTTATTTGGAATGTAGGCTTCTCATATATGAATAGCTTTTCTTATAGTACCGGTACAGTCACTGTAGAAGTCAGTTGTGTAAGATAGGAAAATTACTAACAATTTTTTGCCTAAATTACTGAAATTCAGTGATTTTTCAACTGCTAAAATAAACGTGTTTACTCTCAGTGTGATTTGATTATGACACTCCTTTACTTGGAAATATTTTCATCTACACTCCTATAAGATTATAGTTCTTCTCTATATTATAATATTCTTCACTACTGTGAAGATCTGTAACCTACAGATGAAAATTAGTTAATAAAAAAGTTAATAGTTAAAAATAGTTGATGAAAAAGTTTATAGGCCTATTTGATAAAAAAGTTAAAATTCAAGTGAAAATAAATGTTAACTTCAAAATTTGTCGTGGTCAAGGTATTCTTCGATTGAAAAAAATAAGATTTTTGTGAAATCAATACGTATTAAAATTATAAAAATATTAATATTATTAAAATTGGAACTTGCAATTTATGACAATATTCTCATTTTTTGTTGTATACTGTCGTGATTCGAGCCACTATTCTCCAGCTTCGGTTGTTGCTTTTTTATGAAAAATTCATAATAAGTTCCTAATTGTTAGTTAATCATCATCATTTTTGTCGTAGGCTATACAGTAATAATTTTTCACAGTTGATTAATAATAATCGAATGAATAGATTGAGCAGCGCTCGTTGTAAAATCATATTTTTCATAATATCTTGATTTTCATGAAATGATTATCATTGAAGTAATATGGTTTCTTTTTCTGTTCACAGGTTTCAGCTTGTATTGTTTACTTATTGTGAAGAGCTACCACAAAACTTTGAAGAAACTGGAGAAATTGAAATCCATCGATGCTGTATGATAGTATCATAGAGAAAGCATTATTTGTGTATACTATCTATATGTATAAGTCTAATGGTAATTTACTATCTAAAATGGTATAAGTCACTTTCCCAATTTTATCGTTGTATTTTACCAAATAAACATGAATACTATACTCTCATCATCGTCTTACATAGAATAAAAAAAATCTATGATAAATTATGTATCAGTGTTTTCTAATAAACGTTTCTAAAAAAAACAGAATTACCATAAACATGTGTATTCATTTATAGTCTTCCTTATGATGGAAAAAGGATCCCCATTCGAACTGATCCAAGGTTTAATTATGAATTATAATGCATTTAATCAGTACTTTTAATACTTTTATAAAGAGTACCTATACTTTTTAATGCATTTTATACTGTTACGGCCAGTTGCACAGAAATCTAATTCAATATTTAACCGCCGTAAAATGATGACATCTAACAGAACCAATGCTCTCGAATCTCAGGTTAAAGCAATGACATGTTCTTACTGAGGTTAAATTCAATTTGATTTGCGTGCAACTGGCCGTTTATTAGTGATTCAATTTAGTCATTTAATCGAATAAAGTATAAATTAAATGAGTGATTTAACACACGTGAAGACTTGAAGTCAGATATTGTGGTGCGTAATTTGTCAAATTAATCTCAGATTAGGTATTGTAGCCTACAGTACAGTAAGAATATACTGAAGTAGTTCTACTTTTATCCAATGTTTTCTTGTGATATCAGAGATCAAATTTGATTAATAGCCCTTTAAAATACTTACAAGTGACATTTACGAATCATAATGGATCGAAACAAAGTGGTAGTGATAGAATAGTTTATTTGTAAAATTAGCAAATTTCCAATCGAAACGCTTCAGCAAAATGAATCAGTTATACCCAAAGAGATATATTCTATCATTATTATAATAATCCTATACTATTATAGGTATATATTCATTTAATTTGGCGGATGGCGAATAACTTTCATTCAACATTTCTATAGTAACGGGTGATGTTCTGTAGAATTCTTCCACATAAAATAATACTGCTTATAACATGTAAAAAAAATATTAAAAAAGAAATCAACAGAACATTAGTCCTATTCGTTACCATAGAAATGTTAGATGAAAGTTATTTGCCATTCGCCAAATGAAATGGATTTTAGACTACTATATGTTAGTGGTTTCACAGAGAAATCTTGTTGTACCGCAAGCAATTGCTAACAATAGCTTACATTGAATCAGCTTTGCATAAATTGTACTGTATTAAGTGTGTGCGTTCACATATACAGCTGTAGTGTAACAAGCGCTTAAAACTAGCTTTCTCTGTGTTAGCTCCTGAACTCTAATAGTGAAAAAATCTTGCATAATGCTAATTATGATATTATGTACTGTTAATGCTAAATACTGTACTGTTAATATACTGGATGATTCTCTAATAACTAGCTAGACAATGCAAGGGTTCTATATTTTTATGTGCTTTATTACTCTTGCAATAAAGGGTTCCATCCATTTCCAACATTCAATGCACACTACAATACTCTTTTCAAAAGTGTTCAACTCTATTTTATATAGGCTATCATTCGAATAGTGAGAAATAGCTGAAAGCCATATATATAATATTATATAGGCTTACTATAGGTTGATTGAGATTTATACTTTGGGATGTTCAGTATGAAATAAGATATTTATTAATTGAGAATATAGTACGAAATATTGATTGAGAAAAATAAAAGTTTGATAGAAATGAGCTATTGATAAAAAACAATGGAAGGAATACACAGTACTGAATTTTAGAACAAGCATGATATGGACACTGACAAAGCATCCAAGTATGATATGGCAAGTAGCAAGTAGCAAGTATACAGCAGGCTTTTGAGATGTGAGTCTATAGGAGAATGAGTATACAGAATTTCATGGACGAAAGGGTAAAAAGCACTGAAGTTTTAGAAATAAAATAAGATTCTGCACACTGCCTCGTTTCGGTGAACAGACTATAAGTATATCAATAATTGATTCTCAACTTAAATATAATATTTCTTCTTGAATGTAACTACTCAACTCTACCCAAATAATGATAAGGAGCTAATAAAATAATGCTTTTAGGAAGCAGAAAAAACTTTAAGAATAGCCTATTTAATTAATTTTGAAGGGAAGAGAACTAGTTTCTATTTTTTCTTTCACTTTACTTTTATGCTCGCTGCATTGAATGAGGTCTCCTCCTTACAATTTTCAACTCATTACAAAAATTTTATGTTATATTATTTTTGTTTCTTGTATTATTATGACACTTTCAATGTTGCTGAGCGTAGAATTTTGAATGCAACTAATTGAATAGAGTTTGCTTGACTTGATAATATTTATATTTTCATCCTCCTTTAAAATTGCTGCCAATGCTGGGATTATCCATAAATTTTCCAGTTGATTTCCTCTTATCTACTATAGAGGAGATTTCCCAATTTCCAATCAATTAATTATGTGTTTCCCAAAAAACGCAACTTTCTGCCAAAAATATTGTCCCAATTTTCCTCAATAAATGCATTGCTTTTCCCTAATTACTCATTCCCTAGTATTCCCAAGTAATTCCCTAATTACTTGTTATTATTACGAATCTATTCTCCGTTATCTATCTTGTATAGGTCAGTAAGAGTTCAATAAAATTCAATGATAAATTAATTTACTGTTTTCAAAAATAAACTAGATTGCACTCTGAAAAATAATATTGCTTACTATCTCATGTCTGCTGCAATCAGTTGCATTTATTAAAGAAAAAACTGTTTTTTTTATAACAAGAAAATTGTCTTATCGCATTCAATTCAGCGTCAATTTAATTGTTTGTCTGAATTTGAATTGCAATTTTTAAATTTTGATCTGGTCCAAATAACCCAAATTCTCAGATCATTCCTTGGGTTTTCTCAAACCTTTCCTCATGATTTTTAGAACTCTTATCATCATTTTTATCCAATGATCAATTCCTATTTAATGGACAAAATGAATTGGAATGAGTTATTATCAGTTACAGTGATCGTTTGTAAACTAGTGCATTGAGTGCTTTAACGTCTGTGGTACGTCTCTCTACTCTTCTACTCGAGTCTTCCATTCTTAAAAGAATACCTGTGTTGGAGTTCTCAATAATTGAGTGAATTCAGTGATTTTGAAGATAAAGAATCAGCTAATGAGTAAAGTTTAACACATTAATAATAGCAGTAGGAAAATTGCTATACTTTGAACTTCAGGTGAGTGAAATCTTATTCAAAAGTTAGAAAACATTTTTTCAATCCATGTTTGTTCCTGAAGTTTCAAATTTTTGTTTAATATTGTTTGAATCTCTATTTTTCCAATTTATTTTGTTTATCTCAAATTGTCCAATATTATTTGTTGTGTTTCAATGGAATGTTCTTTCTGTTCAATTCTTTTTCGAAAAGGCTCAGGCTATCACGCCATCATTCAGATCTATTCAAATTGAAATTTATTTTAATTTCTCAATTCATTGTTCACAAAATAATGTATATAGGGTTGACTGTTTCATACACATTAACTTGTTACAGTTTATTACTTCACTTTTTTATTCAGTAGGCTATATAGCTAGGCTATATAACTATGCTCAATTGAAACTTGCGAGTGCTGTGGCCTGTTCTAGCTGAATTAGTTTCTATGATTAAAAATTGGACGATTGGAGATATTGAATTGAATTCTTTTGAATAAGCTCAATTGTTTACGAAAATAATTCAAAATTTATATTGATATGCTTGCGTTCAAGTCTGGTGTTATAGAAATTCTATTTTACAATTTCACTTTTATAATAGTTACTTATTAATATTCTACTCTATAATTTGAATGTAGAATAAATTTTATAATTTATAATAATTTGAAATAACAATTTGTATTTCGTCATTGCATACAGCATGAATTTCAATAATTCACTTTGAATCACACTGATTTTCTCTCAATAAGCTCTCTTATTGAGAGAATTTTAACTGAATTCTTTGTTGGAGGATCTTTATATTTTTTATTATGTTTTTTTTTTGTCTTTCACTGCATATGAATCGCCTCCTGTGTGTTCTATGCAGGCACTACCATATCTCGATTACAATGTTCACTCTGTCCAAAAATACACAAATTCTTCAGACCGGTGGCCATTTCATAGAATTTTAGAGGTCTTGTAAAATAGGAAAAAGGCGAATACACATTAGACATCAATAACACGGCGCACTATGCATAAGTTTAGAGTGATATCGCAATTAATCGCATTTTTTAAATTCTACAGTTATTCTACAAGACTTTTAAGATTCATGAATCAGAGCCCAGTTTCACCGTCCTCTCTTGATTATTTGATTTTTTTCTAGGAAAATGGTGCCTCATCATTTCCAAAGAATATTGGGTAAATTCCCATCAAGAGATGGTACTTCTTCAATTGGATGGTTAAATTTTGTAAGTATGACCAGAGATTATTCAGGATTCACTTCCCCTTTTCTGTGGTATGATTTATCACAGATGAATACGCAAGAAACGTATTCCGATAGGATAAGGAAGTTATACATCTATTCAGCTATAATTTCGTTCTAGCATTTATTTTAGATAGAAAATCTTAAATTTGATTTTCTATCTGACTTTTCTAATGACTATTTTCCAATAATAAGATGATTAAACGAAAATTCAAGTTTTTTTGAACTAATTGATGTATAATTCCACTCATTTACACGTGTTTTACTATTTTAAATGATTTTTTGAAAAAATCATTGCAGCGCTCGGCGTTGCGTATCATCTAGCACTAGAAAGCTTTTGGAAGACCGAGCGAAAAAGCATTGGAAAGATAGGAGAGTTCCGTGAAGAACTGCTCACTTGATACACTCTTTGTTTGAGCGTATCATTCACGACAAAGCCGCTTGCAAATATCTGGGATTTAACATGCGTTTAAACGGGAGCGGAATGATGTTGCGTAGATGAGAGGATCAAATCGTTCCGCACAGAACTGCTCGCTTGATACGGAAGTTATATTCTTAGCTTATAAAGCCCCAATATTATTCGAATTTTAAGTTGTTTCACTTTATATTACTAGACTAGGATTTTTCCAAATGCAGGTTATCAAAAAAATGATTAAATTCTATTTTTAAAATGAAGATACCTCAAGTATAATTTTCTTCTTAAGTTTTGTTGTAGGAATTATAGCTGATTCTATAAAAAATACGGAGCCTGTAAATCGTGTGTTTCAGTAGTGGATTTTAGGAATTATTTTTCTGTAATACATGAATTTCAAAAATGTAGTTTTCTGTAATATGTGACTTCTTAGTTTCCTGAACCAGGCTCCAGGAATGATAATTTGTTATTTCATCTGTTTTAAAAAAATTGATTAAAAATTAAACTTATCAAATAACGATTTCCAATTAATTGGAAATAAAACCAAATTAATAGGTTTAAGGTAAAAGTAGTTAACAATCTATTAGAGTTCATTATTCTTTAATACATAGTGAATGAAAACATACTGCAATATAAATACATAATAGCAGCTGTAGTAGGTCTAGCTGCTTTTCCTTCAATGAAACAAAGGAATTTCGCTATAGGCTTATCAAGGTCATTCATTTCCAATACAGTATAAGTGTTAACTATATTCAACTGTTAACAAAATTATTTCTATTATTATCATCATCATCAATACTAGTAGTTCTGTGAACAGTAGACCTCACGAAAATTTTTTCTGAATTCTCGAAAAATCTGAATTTTATTAATTTGTAATAATTCCTTATGAAGTTTTAATGACAAATAGGAATCATTTTCATGAGTGTAATTCTATAATATTTTAATACGCAATTGGTTAGGCATAATAATCAATTATTATTTTCGAACAAACATACTGTAATTTTAAGTGATAAATCTATAATCAAATTAGATTTTATTTTCGTTCTATTAATTTTTTTCAGATCACATGTTACATTGTGTTATTTGCGGTAATAATGGCATCAACTACCTCGGGAGAGGTTGTTCCGGACAAATCTCTAGAGAAGATTCAAACCCCACCTCTGGAAACTAAAAGAAAATTCATGTTTGTGAGACATCCATCGTCAAATGTGGTGATAATGAGATCAATCAGGAACCCAAGATCTTTAGATGATACTGGAACATCTTCAAGAAGAGTTTTGGACAACTATGAACCATCCTCAGAGGTAAACAGTGAATCTTCAAGTGATACAGTGCAAATAACATCGCAGAAGTATTATGAGGATATCATCAAAGCAAGGAAACACTCCATCAATTATGCTAAATCATCTTCAAAAAATGTTATGGACAAAAATGAACCATCCTCAGAGGAAAACAGTAATAGAAGTGACTCTTCAAGTGAAACTGTGCAAGTAACATCGCAGAAGTATTATGAGGATTTCATCAAACCAAGGAAACACTCCATCAATCATGCTAGATCATCTTCAAAGAAAGTTATGGACAAAAATGAACCATCCTCAGAGGAAAACAGTAATAGAAGTGACTCTTCAAGTGAAACAGTGCAAATAACATCACAGAAGTATTATGAGGACTTCATTAAACCACGGAAATACTCCAGCAATCATGCTGAATCATCTTCAAAGAAAGTTATGGACAAAAATGAACCATCCTCAGAGGAAAACAGTAATAGAAGTGAATCTTCAAGTGAAACAGTCAATAATTCTAAATCATCTTCGAAGAGAGTTGAGGACAAGAATGAATCATTTTTAGGGAAATATCCAGATGCTGATAAGCCTACAATGAATGAGGAGGAATTATCATCACCAACCTATGTTAAAGACTATGTTAGGAAAAAACGATACTATGTTAGGGAAAACGATATTGAGTCTGCAGTCACGGAGAACTATGCTGCATTCGTAAGGAATTATGAATCGTTTTCAGAGCGATACTGGAAGGATTACAAGGCTATGAGGCATGAGTTGGAATCTCCATCTTCAAATTATTTCAACCATCATGGCGAGCCTATCAGTGATGAAGATTATGTATCAATAGGAGGGAGGTATGCATCAGGTTCAATTCAAAGCTCACAAGGAAAGTTGTGGATATTTATGGTGCTTCTACTGAGCTGTATCTTGCTGTAGGATAAGGCAATTTGCTGCTATGATTGAATAAAAATCAAAATAAATTCTTTTAAAGCATTTGCACTCAACTTATTTGTAGAAATCTTATTGATGTTGTGGAACTCCATAATGAAATAACACTAGAAGATATTGTCAATTCTACTGTTTTATTATAGAAGGATTCTTTTAAATTGTCAGAAAACAGCTGATTGATGTACGCCCGTTTACTAACGTTAAATCAGCTGTATTCTGACAAGTTGAGAGAATCCTGCTATATTTACAGCCCTGGACCGCGGTTTCGTGGCTACACCAGTCACATTTTCAACAGTACTGTAAATATAATAAAACAGTGGAATTGATAATATCTTTAGTATTTTATTTCACTTGTACTCAATCAAATTTTCCATTAAATAGTATTGAAACCTTGAAAGTACTACCGTAGTCAATTTTGTTTAATATTCATAGATTTCAATTTTCAATTACTCATTGCAGGTAACTGGATTTTGTAGAGGGTCTCTTGTGTAGGAAATTGAATGATCTATAATATAATGAACAAAAATTGATTCAATGATCAATAGAATATTGAATGAATAGCAGAGATAGATTTATAAGTAACGGTAGTATTGTAATTTTGGAGAAATTTCTGATTTTCATCAAAAACAATTTAACTACTTTAATAATTAATAATACTAGTTGATATTAGTACTACCATAGACTAACTTAGGCTAGGCGTACACCGGTTAGTCAAGACAAGACAAGACGAGATTAGTCACGTTTAGTCACGGTAATTCACATAGTTGCTTATGAAGCAGCACACACCGATGCAATGACTAATCGGTGTGTGTTGCTTCATAAGCAACTATGTGAAGTACTGTGACTAAACGTGACTAATCTCGTCTTGTCTTGACTAACCGGTGTACGCCTAGCCTAACTTTATAATTAGTCTGTGGTACTACTAATAGTTAATATTGTCTCTGATACAATGAAATAAAGCAAATATCGTTGTTTTATTAAATATGTGGTTTTGACAACATCAAGTCTTCTTATTCAGTATGGATAACTACTACAACATCACCTTCACTACTACACAGAAAGTTGAATAATAATAAATTAAAATTTGAATAGCTTGTCCAAATTTAGGGCCTTTCGGGCTGTTACAGAAAATATAAGCTACAATTTGTTAATAGGAATTCAATAGTATTCAATAATACAATTTCAATTATTGTATCCAATTTATAGACGGAAAAAATTAAATCTAACTTGGGAAAATTATATTTTCTTTACCATTTCCTCCTGCCCTTGGATTCCATCGAACTCCAAACATGTTTTTATTCACAGAGGCAAAGTCGAACGCAGCTGCTTTTCACAATGGTTTTCAAAATTTCGGGGCTGTCTGTCCCTAAACCTCCCCCCCAACTGCCCCAAAAAGCACTTAACCCCAGCCGAAGGGTCGATTCGAATTTCGTATGTGCCCTTCATCAATATTTAACTCCCTTGCAGTGCTTTGATCCCTTAACTTGTGTAGGCCTATATTTCCATAGGATTACCGGAAAATGTGCGAGTTGTTAGTTTCAGTATGGGATCGGTATGGGGAGAACTAGAAATTTAACATCGAAATGTGTTCAAAAAATAATTATAAACTTTTTTTACCAAATCTTTGAACCTTCAACCGACGGTTTTATAATTTTTACTCTCTTCAAGAAGTAAAATAACATTGGAATTGAACATAGTAAGTTACTCATACACTAGACATAATCTGTTGTAACACAGCAAACTATAATAGTCATGTATATACAGTATATTATGTGTACATCTTGCCAAGTCATCTGATCAATTCAAGGTTTTTGTATCGAAGGGATTTTGTTGTAAAATTTGATTGTCTTATAACTCCAGCAATTTTATAATAATTTATAATTTTTATTTCACCAGTCATTGAGATAATCAGAAAATAGTCATAAAATCATTAAAACAGTCATAAAATAATAATTCACCAGTCACTAAAAGCTCAATTTTTAAGAACTAAGAAATAGTTATGCAGAAGAGTAATTTTATTCTATTCAATTCAATTTTTTTATACTTTACAAATAATTTCAGCAATAAACCGATTGAGGAATATGTCCAAATCATCAAATGATTAAAAAAATTGGATTAAATAGAATAAAATTACTAAAAATACAAAATCGGATTTTGTATTTTAGATGTGCCATGGATCCTATTTGCAAGCATTTGGTATCGCCAACTCTTTAGCACCCTTCAAAAATTTCAAACCACGACATGTGTTAGGCTCACTTCTAGCATTTTCAAAAATCGATTACCATCTGCCCATACCCTGTCCTTGAAACGTTCGCTTTTCAAAAAAGGGTTCCCCCACCCCTGAAATCAATCCAAAAGGGCACTCGAAATCAATTCACCACCAAGTATCAATTCTTTTTCAAGTTCACTGACCCCATTCACTACAGTATCATTATACGGTAGTGCGTAGAAAAGTACTTAGCTATTCATGAATCGAATTCTAATAGTTTTTTGCCAACCCTACTACTAAGCGAGAAATTAGTTGGTCATTGTTGAAGTTTAATGGAGGCCTGTACAATTCTAGTGCATCTGTCATGACAGAGCCACTATATACTAACTATCTTTCATCTCTCTATCTTATATCTTCTAATTACTATCTAGACATTACTTTCTTATGTAAGGATATCTACACATCTATACTATATCTAAATCTATGACATTACTATCTCTATCTACTTTGCATAACGATATCTATACATTTTACTATCTATAGTATATACTATTGATGATATCTTATTGGACATGGGAGATTATAGAGATTGAATATACTACTCGAGTATAAGGAGCAGCTATTATATCACAATATACTATCCATACAGTACTAGCTTATATTGAAACTAGAAGATTTTTGAGATTAGATTCTCAAGTATAGCAGGATTATTTTAACTTGTCAGAAAACAGCTGATTTAACGTCAGTAAACGAGCGTACATCAATCAGCTGTTTTCTGACAATTTAAAATAATCCTGCTATATCATGAAACAAAGCTCTATGCTGCAGCCACCTGTTCTAAAAATCAACAGTGTTTTTGTTAGGAGTCTTTAAAGTACTTTTTGTAAAGAAAGTGTAGTTCTTAGTGTAGTTTTCTTAAATGAAGTAAATTTTGTAGTTCATTCTTTATCATTGTTCAAAGGCGTTTGTTAAGTATCAAATTGTTTAACAAATTTCATCAAATAAGAACACCTTGAATTGAACAGCTGACTTGAAAGGAGCTTACACACTAGAAAAATATTATCTCAAGCCAGCAAATCATGATATGCATTTCCAGAGTGTGAATACCTTAGGCTAGGCGTACACCGGTTAGTCAAGACAAGACAAGACAAGATTAGTCACGTTTAGTCACAGTACTTCACATAGTTGCTTATGAAGCAACACACACCGATTAGAGATTGCATCGGTGTGTGCTCCTTCAAAAGCAACTATGTGAATTACTGTGACAAAACGTGACTAATCTTGTCTTGTCTTGTCTTGACTAACCGGTGTACGCCTTGCCTTATAATTTATGATTACACTGACTTTATAAACCTTTTAAATAGAAAACAATTCAAATTCAATTAAAAATTTATTTATTTTGCACACAATAGTTTACAATTATGGAACAGTCTTCCAGTAAAATTCAATTACAAGAAAATTTTGACTAACAACTAACAAAATATCAAGTACAACTTGTAAAGTTGTAGCAATACAACATTATTTACATAATAATGACGATCATTTCGTTCCGGTGTTGTACTTCTTCAGACTGAGAAACAGTTTACTCGGTTTCAAGGCTAGGTTATGGTAAGTTTTAGTAGAAACGATCGTCACTATGATGTAAGTAAAGTTCGTTTCTACTTGAAAGTTTTTTGAAGGCAGTGTAATTTCATCAGTATAGCAAAAAGAATGGATATACATCACAACAATTTATGATTGTTTGATTGGATAGATTATACGATAGAAAAATGATTGTAATTATGAACATACTTCTTAATTAATGAGAATTCTGCTGTTCGAGTTGTGTAGGAATAATGTCAAAATTCAAAACCTCCAGTTATTGATTAGAAAAATGGGAATAACGCACACAAGTTAACTGCTTTATTAAAGTCAATCCCCTTAGTAAGCGTATATGGGATTGATAGCAACGCAAATAAGTAGTCGACGAGTGGGAATTACAAGGGTAGATGCCCAAAACAGAGGGGCCTAAATTGAAATTTTCGCGCTAGAATGCTTATGCAAACCATGCGAGCTATCAGAAGCATTTAGGCGAGTCAGATCTGGATTAATACAGACATAAGAGGGTGGATGATGGACGATAGGGGTAGAAAACGTCAATCTGATAAAAAAAGTGTATTAATTTGTAAAATCTAAGAACCGATGTTGATACTGTGGAGAACCTCAACAAATAACTTGGTAAATAGTCCCTATATATTGTCCAAGTTGAATTTCAGAGTGCCCGCCTTCAATAACCCTTATTATTATTATATCCCTTATATAATATTATAATATTAGGGTTATATAATAAAACCCTTATTATATCATTATGATGTAATAATTATAACGGAGTGCCCAGAGATTTCCTTTGCTCTGATTGCCAGATTGATTTGTTTTTCATGTCCAAGTGTATGGTGAAGAGCAAACTGCTAGCTATGTTTTAATTAATTAAATAAATAATTATTTATAAATGGATACACTATTAACTAATTTCTGTCTCTAGTATCTATTCTATTCAACTATGATTAATGTGATTGTTATTAATCTATTAACTTCTGAGTTTACATACTGTATTTCTATTTTTAAGTAAAAATAGAAACACATGTTTAATTTTTTCAATTTTAATTTTTTTCTCATATTAATTTTATTTTGATATGTATCATGATGTCATAAGAGCTATTCGGGCTATTCCTGTTGCACTCAACAATGTATTATATGACAGATAAATAAATTGACATAAACGAGCCCCACGAGGAATATATTGTTAATCTTTAACATGGTATATTGGTGATCTTAATAGATTGTATTAGATTATTATACTGTATTGATTATTATAGATTATGATTAAGGCTAGGCGTACACCGGTTAGTCAAGACAAGACAAGACAAGATTAGTCACGTTCAGTCACAGTAATTCACATAGTTGCTTATGAAGCAGCACACACTGATGCAATGACTAATCGGTGTGTGTTGCTTCATAAGCAACTATGTGAAGTACTGTGACTAAACGTGACTAATCTCGTCTTGTCTTGTCTTGACTAACCGGTGTACGCCTAGCCTAAGACTTATTCATACATCATTCAATCATTCTTCTTACAACGTTCAAACGTTCAAACTGTACGAAAATTGATTCACTGTAATAAGACATGTTAATATCGTAAATAAACATATTCTTATACTCTTTTAACATTGTAAGAAGTTGTAATGAAAATAGTACATTTTCAATCCAGGTGCCTTAGAAAAATTAACCAGCTTGGCACGTGAATATGTCGGCTGTTGTTGAGAGCAAGAATATAGGAGAGAGTGAGAGAGATAATAGGTAAGTGTGTATGTAAGAGTGAAAGGGGTGAACCGTAACAGCTGAACATGTGCCAACAAGTGTCACTACCACTCTTGGAACGTCAAAAAAAGTAGTCACTGCATAACACATGCCACTCAATAATCAATTCAAATTTGAAACGCTTTGTTTAATCTGTATCTGATCGAGACATGGCCTATTATCAACTACCCTTTACCCTCCTACCATCCCTTCAGTTCTAATATCCACTACCCCTTCACCTTCTAGAACATTTAACACTCTTTCTCTCTCTCTCTCTTACTCTCTCTCTCTCTCAATCACGAGCTGTCAGTTCTTGTCACAAACTCTTTTCTGAAACGTTTCCTCTCAGATATTTTACACTCAATCGATCCCTTATTCACTCTTTTCAATCATTTCGTTGTTCAACACCCTTTTATCATGATACTTTTTCAATTTTGGTTTTGTAGCCAACACTTTTTGGGGAGTTAAAGGTCTCAATCAAAACTGGGGAAACTTCATTCAATCGCATTGTCAAAGTATAGAGGAGGTCAGTGTAAAGTATTTACGCTATACAGGTATGTGGACAAAGTAAAGTATTCACGCTATACAGGAATATGGAAAAAGTAAAGGAAAATACCAATGTATATGGAGGAGAAAAACGTGTATAGAATAGAGTATATGTATAGAGTATGTAGAGGAGAATGAGGTGGTTATGTTCATTGATGTACTGTCAGATTGTTGTTTTTGATCGGAAGCTTTTCATTTGCTAGCAGATGTTTTTAAAAAGGTGTGTACTGTGAATTGTTGCTCTTGATTTTCATTGTCGTACTCCACAACTCCATAGAATTTTAGGTTATTTTTAGGTGAATTGTTATTTTCCAGAGAGGAGAAATATTGATATGTTGTATTACAGTTCTGATTTGTTTGTTGCAATAGAGAACTCGTGGCACGTGGATAAGAAGAATGTGTTGTGACATGAAAACTAAATACTACAATAATTATAATTCAATTCAATTTATTTATAGAAACATACTTTACAACACTTAATACGAGAAAACTAAATCACGAGGAAACAAAACAATATTGGGTCTATGGTGAAGAATGCTGGAAAAAATGCAAAGATTAATAAGTAACTCGCTCAACACTGGTTTTTCGTGTTTATAGGCAGCTAATGAACAAAAAATTTCAAAGAAAAGGATATCAAACAGAGAAAGAAGAAGGAATAAGGGAGAAAGTAGTGAGAAGGAAGGTTGAAACAAGGAGAAACAGGATAAAGAAAGAGATCTCTTTAATAAGGAATGAGCAAACTCACTGACTTTTGCATGAGTTTACTTCTCATTCAAACAAAAATTTTATAAACAGATACAGTATCTGAGTTTTCAACAGATATATTACATGGATACTGGGTAATTAAATTACAAAATAGGTTAAAAGAATTCTTTCACAATATGGGCCTGTTTCATGAAATTTTAAATTTATGTAATACAGGAAGAAGACAAACTAAAATGATACTTATAAATTTATCATAGATAAGATGTACGGGTCTAGGACAACTCGCCGCCGCCAACTCGCCGCGGCCAACTCGCCGCCGCCAACTCGCCGCGGCCAACTCGCCGCGGCCAACTCGCCGCGGCCAACTCGCCGCCGCCAACTCGCCGCGGCCAACTCGCCGCGGCCAACTCGCCGCCGGGCCAACGCGGCGAGTTGGTCCGGCGGCGAGTTGGCCGCGGCGAGCTGGTTAACCGCAACGGTTAACCGGCGAGTTAACCGCAACGAGTTCTGGCGGCGGCGAGTTGGCCGGGGCGAGTTTTTCCGGCGGCGAGTTGGCCGCGGCGAGTTGGCCGCGGCGAGTTGGCCGCGGCGAGTTGGCGGCGGCGAGTTGGCCGCGGCGAGTTGGCCGCGGCGAGTTGGCCGCGGCGAGTTGGCCGCGGCGAGTTGGCCGCGGCGAGTTGGCGGCGGCGAGTTGGCCGCGGCGAGTTGGCCGCGGCGAGTTGTCCCATTCCGAAGATGTACTATTACTAGAATATCTTATTAATCGTAATTAATATTTTATTGTTTTTTATTGGATTGAGTATATTACGTACAATACAAAATAATTCGTAAGTCTATTATAGTTATTTTGCTATTCATGTGCGTGGGTACGCCTTATTTCTGTCTCACAGTACCTTTGAATGCTTGTGAAACATGCCCCTCAGTACATATGGGACAAAGGACAATAAACCCTCTATTCCAATACCACAATTATTCCTCAGCGCTTCCAATTTTCAAAATCAAAGTCCCCGTACCACCTCTAATTGCTTTTGGCCTCCGGGGCAGGGTCACGCTTACAATAATAAAAATGCAAATATTCCCTGATCCTCTCCATTCCTACACTTCCTCCCCGTCTTTCCCTCTTTGTTCCCTTTATACATTGTAGTCTGTTCATCTCTTTTCTTTTTCACCATCCTTCTCCAACATCTCTCTCTGTTCCCTTTATTGGTAGTCTGTTTGCCCCTCTCACTCATACTCAGGAGGTCGACACCTTTTGCAGGCAATAGATGAATTTTCCGACGAAGGTTTTCCGAGAACGTGTCGCAGAGGCTTTTCATTTGTATTGTCATTGGTTGTCGTTCTACCTTTCCTCATTTTCCGTTTCCTTCTCCTCCTCCTCCTATTCCTCCTCCTCCTTTTACTTCTCCTCCTCCTCCTCCTCCTTCGTCTCCATCTCCTCCTCCGCCCCCTTCTTCTTCTCCTCTTCCTTCTTCTTTCCATTTCTAAATTGGTATGTTCATGACCTTGTGGCATTGTGGTAGAGTGGAGAAAATCACGTATGCAATATCACTTTCCTCTTGTCGATATTTACATTCTATTTCCGTCCCCTCTCTCACACTGAATTCCGGTACGTGTCTCTATCTTATTACTCCTTCTCCTCTTCCTTTTCCTTTACCTCCTCCTGCTCTTTCTCCTCCTCTTCTTCTCCGTTTCTTTACACTTCATTTTCATCTCTCAAATTTCCTCGTACAATCTCATAAACTCTTCTTTTTCCTCTTCCTCCTCCTCCTCGTCCTACTACTTCTCCTTCTGCTTCCCCTTCTATTTCTTCTCCAACTTCTCCTCCTTCTTCTCCTCTCTCTTCGCCTTCTTCCATCCTCCTCTTCCTTCTCCTTCTTCTCTCTGGCATGTCCTTTGCCATTTCCTCTTTTCTTACTCTCCTAGTCATTCTTCTCTTTTTCCTTCTCCTTCTCCTCCTTCTTCTCCATCTCGTCCTCCGCCTCCTCCTCCTCACCATCCTTCATCTCTACTCCTTTTTTTTCTTTGTACTTTTCTTCTTTTCTTCCTACTTTTCTTCTTTTTCTTCTTTCTTTTTCTTGTCTTTCTCCTTCCTCATCTCCTTCTTCTTCTTCTTCTTCTTCTTCTTCTTCTTCTTCTTCTTCTTCTTCTTCTTCTTCTTCTTCTTCTCCCTTTTCTTCATCTTCCTCATCTTCTTCTTCTTCTTCTTCTTCTTCTTCTTCTTCTTCTTCTTCTTCTTCTTCTTCTTCTTCTTCTTCTTCTTCTTCTTCTTCTTCTTCTACTTCTTCTTCTTCTTTTTCTTCTTGCTTATCTTCTTCTCCTCTTTCTTCCCCTTCATCTTAATCCTCTCTTCTTCTTCTTCGTCTTCTTGTTTTCTTCCTCTTCATTTTCATTTCTGTCGTCCCCGTACAATGCCAGGAATGTTTGTGGGGTTTCACCCGCAATCTGTGCCAGGGTCTGGAATTTTTGCCAGTCGAGTTTGTCATTACTATGTGAAGAAAGCTGCAAAATTTCCGTGAAACCGAATTCCTCTATTAATCTCCAAATTAAAGCTTCAGTCACTTTTGAGATATTTCAACAAATCACAGTTTAGTCAACGTGTATTGTTTATTTGCCAAATTTGAACTGCCTCAGTTGTTGAACTGAGGCAGTTTCAAGTTCATTATTTCTATCCACTGAATCCGATTGAATAGTACATAAATGAATGGATAGAGAGGCCTCTATTTTCAAATTCAAAAGAAAATAAATACATTCACACAAACACATGGAAAATCTTCGCTCATATTGGCTGCGGTTTCATTGGATGCTAGTTAGTGAGATCTGCAAGGGAAAGGTACCCACACCATAGAGTCATAGACATTCTATGTTATTTATAGGTCTACATATAGGTCTATTGTTATAGGTATATTATAACAGTAATGTCTTATAGTGTGTACCTTTCGCTCACATGACGTACGTACCCACACCCAATGAATGGAATAAAATAAATGCAATCAAAGCATTGAAAGCACATTAAAATTTTATTTCTATCCAATGAATAAGGACATGATAATTTTTCAGTCTCTGAAGCATAGTGGTTAAAGGCATTTTCACAATAGAATAAAGCTTCTCCAGCTCTCATAATGCGTGGAAATATTTCACTTTTCAAGTGGCCAACAAACAGACTCAAAGACGTTGAAAAATGAGAAAAACCAATTGAAAATTTCCTCAAAGTTTAATAAGAAAAAGCGATGAAGTGTGTTTTCCTCATGAATTGCGGCTTTTCCGATCGCATCACAAAAGGCTGCTCGACTTTCATTTGAAGAAGATTTTCCACAAAAAAAAAGAAAAATGAAAATGGCTGGCGACGTTGGAAAATGTTTTTCATCTTTGCCGGGCGACTTCAATAGCGAATAATAGCTTTATTTCCCCTTTTAACTTAGTTTATAAAGCCACTCAATTCTTGCATTTCCTTCGTTTGCTTTTGCATTGACAAACATCTCAGTCTTTTCCCTATGCCATCTTTTAGCTTCTCACTCTACTAGTCCTCCTTCTCCTTCTCCTCCTCCTTCTCTTCCTCCTTCTCTGCCTCCTCCTTTTCCTTGTCCACCTTTTCCTCCTCCTCCTTCTTCAAACCCCCATCACCTTATCTCCACATCTCCTCCTTATCCAAATTGTCCAATTTTTCTTCTTCCTCTTCCTCCATTACTTTCTCTTCCTCAAACACCTTCTTCGCCTTTTTCTTCTCCTCTCTCATCGTCTTCTATCGGTATAAAAAAGTAATGGGTAGTATGCAAAAGAAATTTCAAAATTAGAAGTATTAGATGGCTCTTTTGTATTTGAAAATAAGGTCAAAAGCACAATCCGAAGAGAATTCGGATAGCTAATTCAATAGCTGAGTCATTCAATAGCTAAGGTGATATATTTCGATAATTTAAATTCATTGAAAAGAATTATTGGTGAGGTTCAAGGCCATATTGCTTGCCTAAGCTTCCCTGCAGCTATCAATAAATAGAATTAAATTTCGAATGAATGAGTTGTAAATTATAAATAATAAATATTCAATTTTATGTCTAATTTTACTCAACTGAAGATGGAGCCTATTAATTTGAAGTTTTCCCATAGAAGAATATTGTTGTTAATTATTTTTCGAACGATTTTCAGAATCTCATTTCAGACGCCATTCAAAATTTTCGTGTTCCATTGATTGGTATCGTTCAGTTCCACAAAATGGAGTCTTCTAGCCGCCATGTTTTGTATCGACCAATGAGATTGCAGATGGGCGTGGACTGCTTTTAAACTAGTCGCATGTGATTGGTCGAAGCTGTGTGACGTAACAGAAGGCGGTCACATTTTTTTGCTCTACTCACTAATACTGGAGAGGGACGTTCCGTCATTTATTTTTATTTCTCCATTTGCATTTTTAAATTTCCATTTCCATTTTTATTTCTTCATTCAAAACAAGCTCCATATTTCATTGTCTATTCCTCGGAAATTAAATTACCTCAGAAATTAACAAATTTTTCAGATAACTCACTATCTATACATAGTGTAATGAATTTTCTCGTGATGTGAGAACAATTGTCGTTGTACACGTTAATACAGTTAATACGAAGGAAACATTATACAGCATTGAAGTGTTATTAATTAATACATGAACATAGTTTGAGCATAATTATTTCTATTTCATTTATAAAACACACAATCAGGAGCACCAGCACATATAAACTAAGCATGTATGTATCAATATAAAATCTATATCCATACAGTCTATCTATACATAGTGTTAGTTTTATAATGAATGTGAGAAAAACTGTCTTTGGTCAAGTCATAAGGTTTTGTTGATTCATGATAACCTCTTAAACAGTACAGCAATGTTAGATAAGCACTATTCTATTCTATTTAGTTTATGTTAGCCTACTATTTAGACCAGACGAATGATGATTATGAATGATTGATGATGATGATCATGAATTATGAATGGTCTTCTTTCAAAAAGAGTTTTTCCTCAATTTCAATTCCACATTCGATTGAGTACCCTACTATTCATTAACAATGATTCCAGAATACAGTTTTTAACCCAAAACTTGAATACCAGACAGAACAAGCTCTAATATTAGACAATATACCAATACAGAAGCTCTACTTTAATACCCAACAAATGGTGCTTGTCCATGACTGCATAATTTCAGCATATTTATGGTGTATAATGGGACTTCTATGGTGGGAGATGTTGTATGAGAGGGGTATGAGGAATGGGCAGGAGGGTGGGGTATGAGGGAGAGGTATGAGGTATAGTTGTGGGAGGGGGGTTGAGAAGAGGAGAATATTACCCATAATGCAGTTGGTGCATTACATGAATTCAATCAGAGTCTGATATGATTTGTCATGATGCAGTGCGTTAACACAACTGACCGTCCGTCCGTCCGAATTCATTCAGCCATTAAGGGGAGCGTGTGTGGCACATGCTAAGTACAAGACATGTATGGCACGATTCATGTAACTTGGCAGAGCGAGTAGAGAATAATATATAGTGAGCTGGGTAGCTTTTCATGTTTGAAAATATCTCTTGAATTATCTTTTTGGGGTTAATGCTGGGTTATTGGCAACAATAGTATCAACTACAAAGACTGTATAATAACAGTGTGGACATTGGTGTGAAAAGGTCCATAACAGTGTGTTGTAACATATTTTATTTTCGCCACCACCATACTTTTGCCAAATTTTTAGATTCTGATATGAATTACAAGCAAACATTAACCCATTCTTCTGACACACTGTATGGTGAGATGTTCTGATATTTATGATACATAATAAAAACACATTGAATGTTGTCGTATGTGATAATACAGTGATATTTCTGAAAACATCCAAATATTTTCATTATGAACTCATTCACTTATTTTCCAAACTCATTTTAAGAGAAACAAGATAAAAAATAGCTTCTCGAGCATTAAAAATAGTCTCTTTACTTTTGGTAATGTTTTGAAGCATAAAATGATGAGAATTAAGGACGGGACTCCACTAGCGTCAAATTGACGTCGCGTTCAGCCTCCATTATTGTACCCTCAAAAATTGTTTGTAAGGAATACAAACATTCAGACAAAACGAGACAAACATGATACAAACATCACAGTAAACATAGTTCATCGAATTAGGTTGCTGAATTCTGGGGAAATATCCGTCTGTCCTGCATAATAATATTAGATGAATGCTGAACCTGTTCTAATTGAACGATATTGGGATACGTCAATGCCAATATTAGATGGGGGAATTCGATTAATGTGATTGTTTCGGAGGCTAAAACAATGCTGTAATGTTTGAGTAACCAGCAAACATGGATCGAAAAAATGTAGAAATTTAGCTTTGTCGAAGAAGTGTAATTTAATCATTCATCATGAATCGATAATTAATTTAATTATTAAAAAATTCCAAGAAATGAATCAGATTTAGAGAACAAATTTAAATTATTCATAGCTACGCCCTATCCCATCTATTTTGTGTTCTCTTTTGATACGAAGATGTGGAGAATGGGAGAATTCAGCCTTATTTTGGTGTGAAGAGGAATATCACAACGCAGGGAATTGTAGATTTTGATTGTGGAGGGAGAACTGATTGAATAATTGGATTACTGGAAGTATGCTTTACAGATACAACTGAGGGTACGTCACGTGACAATACATTGGGCTCTATTAATCGAATTAATTGTCAGATTGACAGAAGTATGTGTTGTGTCTGTGCTCACTGTTGTATTGTTTGTGTTGTCAGTGATTTTAGGGTATTTATTAGAAGTGATAAGCTACTGTGTACCATTCGCTTTTATTGTTGAAATGGATTAAGTTGGACAAAATTAACTTTTATGAAATATAGTGCTTCAAATATGGAAGAGCTCATCAGTGTTATTAGCTGTATCATAACAAAAATAATTTTGGAACAAACACTTGTGCTTTATTGCTCTGTATACTTCTTGATAAAGAGAATGCTAGTTTTATTTTTTGGTAAACAATGGGCCTAAAGGAATTTCTTAATCATAATAAATATAATCAATCATTAGATCATTTGAATCATGGGCTATATCATTGAATTACATAGTAGACCCATCTATTCATGGAGATTAGAATTGTTCTGCTATGTAATACAAAAATATCAAGTATCAAGTAAAGTAAGTTTCTTAATTCATATAGTAGTGGTATTATAAGAATAATGAATTAGATTTGATTGAATTGATGTCAGGAGTACAGTAGTTTTTTCAAACTTTATTAAATAATTTTATGATTTAGTCTAGTCTCATAAGTCTATAAGACACTAGATTTATCTTAGTCTCTTAAGTCTATTCCTGATGTGATTACAATTTCAAATTGAATAAAAACACCTTAAGTTGTCAAAACCACATAATTAAAACAACGAGATACCAGTTTCGGTTGTTTCCCCATTATCAATCTCTGATAAACTCTAAAACTAAAATACAGTGCAGCAGACTCCATACTCGTGATCGAGCGCTGTGATTGGGAGTTGAACAGCCTATCAAGGTGAACGCCTGCCATTGGCCTAGCTGGATATAAGCTCCTCCCACAATGGGCGGATTCTATGACCAATGGCAGGTGTTCACCTTCATAGGTTGTCAAATACTTGACAACTTCAAGTCTTTTTATTCAGAATGGATAACTACCATAAAGTCACCTTCACTACTATACGGAAAGTCAATTTCAAACATAAATAAATTCAAATTGTTTCGTTAGTAAATGATTGAGTGGATGTTAGGAGGCTAATAATTACGAAAATAATACTTGCAGTCGAGGACTAGAAGTCATGTCAGGCTCTTCAATTACATGAGTATTACTTCCTCATCTAATAATAGCGTATATTAATGGATAGTTCGAATACATTCAATGAGTTCACGAATTCATAATATTGGATTTATAATGTGTACGCTGTTACAAAATGTCACACATATCTATATAACATCACTTAATACATATATATGTCTAAAATGATTGATAATATGAGCATCGAATTTGAGCTTTTTTTTTACGTTGTTGGTTGAAATATATAGAAATATGGAATTCAAAATTTTTTCGTCGACTTGTTTTTGTGTTTCAACAGGAAATAATATCAAAGAAGACCCCACTGAAACAAGGTGAGAAAATACAAAAGTAGATAACAATTTTGAAAAGACGAGACAGCAAAAAAGGAATTTATGATAAAAAGACAACATTTGCAAGGGAAGTTGATGATGATGCATGATGATACATACCACCTCCAACTTTGTGTCACTGATAAATGGTGCGCATATAACTAAGTGTTTATGTTTGCGTTATAAAGAGGGTTGCGTCGCACACGCTCCCTCGTTATAACCGGAAGGAATCGCGCAATTTTGTCTCTTTCTCTCTCCCTCACCTTTCCTATCTCTCTCCCTCTTTTCTCCTCTCCTTCCCTCACCCTTTGTCCGCCTCCCTCCACCCTAAAAACTGTCCCCCAACATTCGTAAACTTTAAACGATTTCCAACCTCGATTGCAGCGCCCTGTTAAGTGAAGCGGCAAAAAGTGGAAACAACGCGGTTATGACAACGCGTCGCAAAGTTAATAGGAATATTTATGACAGCGGCCGCTTATTTATGACGGTGATAAGGCTTTTGTTTTATGACAGATTTTAATCCGCGCCTAACGAGGAGATTGTGACGTCATCGCAATGGTCACGTGGCCGTTTTTCGGCGGGAAAAAAGGTTGGTGTCTGAAAACGTTGATGAAAAAAGAGGTTACTTTTCAGCGAGAAAAATTGATGATTTGAGCTGTGTTTGCTTATTGTGGACAGTTGGTGGATACCAGTACGATAGAAATCAATCAATTATTGTTCTTTAATAATTCAATAATTATGGAAGAAATAATTAATGAATAATGATTACAGATTATTGGTTCTCTTTAATTTGAATCTCTTTCCAATGTGGTTTGATATGGGTTCAAGCTATAAGCCTCTATTTGTTGTAGGTTTGTATTGAATGAAAATTTTCATGAAAAGTTGCAATAGAAATTTATATGGAATAAATTAATTCAATTAGATGATGGGATTAAACTACTATACACTTCAGAAATAATAAAATCTGTAGTAAGTTGTATAATGGTAATAATTAATTTCTAGTCCAGTGTCTTAGCAAAATGATCCAACTCTATCTTGAGTTTCCTATCAACCTTGATTGATGATTAGCATTGCATTGATGATAAGGAAGTGAACCTATAATGTAATCTCAGTAGACGTCTCAATATCGTTTAACAGTCAGATCAAAAAACAAATAGCATGAGGGCTCTATGAACATCAGGCATCGGCCGCCATTGTGGTACCAGACTTCAAACAGCTGTTTATGAAATAGCTTGAGTTAAGTGAGCAAAAACTGCTCAAATTTTCAAGATCAGTTAAGAAGTTAAAGGGTTACATGTGGAAATAGTGCTAGAATTTCTAAGAACAGCTTAAAGCTGGGTTACATATAAAACTATTGCTAAAATGGGGATGGGTGCGTACGGAAAATAGTGCGACGGGGTGTCTTAATAGAGCCTTGGATAGCATTAGTGGGATAGAGTGACGTCACATGTGGGATTGGCAGATGACCGGATGGGATTAGTGTGGCTGATAGCGATAACCAGTGAGCGCATCCCAACCAATCCTGCAATTTCACGCATCAATGCCTCAAACTGCATTTGCTAATCGACTAACCCGATTAGGCTATTGTCTGTTTTGAATTATTCTGAATAAAAAGAAAGAGTGGAAGAGAAGGAAGAGGAGGAAGGAAGGAAAGAGGAGGAAGAGAGGAAAGAGAAGAGCGAGAGGAAAGAGGAGGAAGAGAAGAAAAAGGAGGAAGAGAGGGAAAAGGAGGAAGAGAAATGGTAGAGAAATAGAAGATGATTGAGCAGAGCAGATGTGTAATGAAATTCAGTTGATTTGATTTGCTTTGACAACATTTTTATCATGAGATTGCATTTTTGTTGCTTGTGAGAGTTTTACAATACAATACAACAGCAACATTTATTCACAACACTACAAAAGATTTTCTTTCAATAACAATTTAGTAAATTATAGCCTACACATGTAATAATAAAAAAATTATGTTACTCTTAATAAGGAAACTCATTATAAGGAAACCCATACATCAGCAAAGCTAAAGCTTGTGCGCTGATGTACTTATTTGCTTATAATAACAAATAACTCAACTATGAAAATTAATAATAACAAGGAACTATTTTGACGTTGGTTATTTCCTTTTCGCAAAAAGGACCTCAACTAAATTCAGTAATCGAATAAGTTTTGGGCATCTACCTGTTTCTCTCTCTTATTTATGTTTATTTGATTGATCCAAGAAAGATAAAGATGAACAACTTTCTGAAGAGACTCAACAAAATTTCGAAGTCAATGTTGAAAACGGACTATTCAAGTCATTTTATGAATTATTATAATTGTTTCAACTTTTTCATATCAATATAAATGTGTTCTACGTTGATCAAAAAGGGGTAAGTCCTTGTCACATACAAAGTTCTTAAACTTAATATGAAACAACCCCATCGATGGAAGCACTCAAGTCCTTGAAATAAATCCAACAGTTTAAGAGTGGATATCCTCCTCTTAAAAGGACCACATCTGGTTAATACTGACTCAATAGGACCGGTGCACATGAGACGGCCCACTACACACTAGACGGCCTCTCACTCAACTCACTAAATGGTGACAGGTTGTGTGAAGGGGGCCTTTCTACCCTCTGGTAGCCTCAGGAGTACATTATACTTAAATTATACATAATATACTAGCTATGAGCCAGTTGCCATGAAACACTCAACATTATGATCCACTTATAACCCTTGCTGGTTACTCGAGGCGGCTCCTAGTCTTTAAAGAAAAGTGTTGCTTAGTAGATGAAACTAGTAATATTAATGGAATATAACATACAATAATAGATATGATAATATACGAGTAATATCATCAATAAAAATGCGCTGGAAAACAAAGCATACATTCTAAAACAAAGCATATAATTTTTATTCATAGTGTGTTTTGTTCCCTCTTATCCAGTACGGCGGAGTTTTTATGGGGAGGATGTCTCTGTATATCCTTTTCAAAGAATGAGCTGGGGATGATGCCTACATAAGCTCTAGGCTTGTGCGTGGGTAATAAGAAGGATGATGATGAGAGATTTATATGTTCAAACTCTGCTGTTCCATGTGAATTCAGCACAATATTATTACCGACAACATATTGATTCTCATATCTATATCATTGAAAAGCTTCCATAGTTTATGCTATGCGTAACTAAATGAAGAAGTAGAAATTGACAACTATTAAATAAAGAGTAGAATTGGGATATTGCAACTATTCAATCGTTTATTAAATAATAATAATTACTTGAACGAGATTCCTAATTAATAATGCTATAAAATACTCGAAAGACTTCCGCTACTGCGAATATTGTCAACAGAATCTAGTAAGACAAAGAGATAGTAAGAAAATTCGATGAATGCCATTATTAATCAGGACTTTAATCGTTCAATAAAATTAATATAATGTTCTTTTATCATGGAGTTCCTCAACATCAACAAAAATATTATACGAATAAGTTTATGCTTTGTTCAATCAATTATTGAAGACTGTAGTAATTGCTCCCATTTTCAAATATAATTATCATGAATTTAAACCGATATATATGTTGTAATCTACATGAATAAAGTAGATAATCTAATCTAACCACGCGAATGTGTAAGCAAGAGCTCGTTTGGAGCAGCATCACTTGTTCAGTCATTACGGTTCCTCTGTAAGCGCTTCCTTCCTTTCTGGTCGGGAAAATTGGAAAACGAGTTTTCCAAAAGGCGGTGAAAAGCGAAGGAAAAGTGTGAGCTGGAGGTGCTTTCCAGTGTTGGAAACTTTTGTGTAACGACTTCTGTAAGCGCGATGGAAGCGTCGGTCGATTAAAACTATTTTGCTACACTGCTGTTATAATGTTTTCACCATCACCTCTCAATTTCAGCACTTTTCTCCTTTTTCTTCTTCTTTTTCTTCTTCTTTTTCTTCTTCTTCTTCTTCTTCTTCTTCTTCTTCTTCTTCTTCTTCTTCTTCTTCTTCTTCTTCTTCTTCTTCTTCTTCTTCTTCTTCTTCTTCTTCTTCTTCTTCTTCTTCTTCTTCTTCTTCTTCTTCTTCTTCTTCTTCTTCTTCTTCTTCTTCTTCTTCTTCTTCTTCTTCTTCTTCTTCTTCTTCTTCTTCTTCTTCTTCTTCTTCTTCTTCTTCTTCTTCTTCTTCTTCTTCTTCTTCTTCTTCTTCTTCTTCTTCTTCTTCTTCTTCTTCTTCTTCTTCTTCTTCTTCTTCCTCTCTATCTACGTGCATTTCTTCATTTTGTTTTTCCTCTCCTCCTCATTATTTTTCTGTATTATTCATTGCCTTTATTTGAATAACACATTCATAAAAGCAATACGATGGAGGAGAAATGAGTTGAAAGTTCAATGTAATAGAAAAATTCAAAGTCATGATGAAGAAGATTCAAATGAAACAAAAGTAGCAGTAATTAGAAAAAGTTGAATGAATTATTGATGAAATGAATTTAGTTTGATCTTAAAAGCAAGAATATTTTGTCTACTCAAATGTTTGCTGTCTGCAGAATTATTTCAAAATGTTTTACTTCATTTTAAAGTTCTTTTTGTGTAGTAGTGAAGGTCATATTGTGCTAGTGAAGGTCATATTGTGGTAGTGAAGGTCATATTGTGGTAGTTATACATATAGAAAGACTCGAAGTCGTCATAACCACAACTTTATTTAAATTATAAGATACTGGTTTCGGTTGTCACTTATTGTCAATCCCCGGTGAAATGTTTGATAATGGTGTAACAACCGAATCAAGTATCTATTTTTTTAAAATTAATTTGTGTTTATGCTATCCTTGAGTCTTTCTGTTCATTTCAAGATGCACAACACTATCTACTTTGTTGTCAAAATAAAATATTCTATCAATATTCAATGCAAGTAGAACCGAACACTAATAAATAACACACGTGCAAACTATTTTGCGTCTCCAAATTTCAAATGGAAAGCTGCCTCCCTCAGTGTGATACCCAGATGCACACATTTCAACAGCTTTGAGGTATTAGCATATATTTCATGTGGTGTGTAAGAGGAGGGGGGGCGCTGAAGGGATGAAAACAGCCGCTAAATCGGGGGGAAAAGTGCAAGTGCCATGACGAAAAGGTGGGGAAACTGTTTCCCCTTTTCAAGTACTTGCCTTCAACTCTCTTGTTCCACCTTTTCTCGCTCTCTTTCTCTCTTCCGAGTCTCAATCTCTTTCTCTCTCTTTCTCTGACAAGTTTCCATTGCGAGTCTGGCTCACCACCAAGAAATTGTCAAGTGCACATCTTGAAGGGAAGAAGGGACAATACAACAAAGACTCAATGGGACACAGGTGCAACTAGGGGGAAAATTGAGAGAAAGTGGAAGAAGAAGAGAGGAGGAAGAAAAAGAAGAAGGAGAAGAGAGGAAAAAGAAGAAGAAGACAAGGAAGAAGAAGAAGAAGAAGAAGAATAAGAAGAAAAAGGAAAAGAAGGAAAAGAAAAAGAAGAAGAGGAAAAATAAAAAGAAGGAAAAGAAGAAGACGAAGAGAGAAAGGAAGGAAGAGAAAGAGGTGAATTGCAAATTAAATGAAATACAGAGAAATAGAAAATCCAGAGAATATTGGTAGGGAGGAGTGAATTAGATCAAGGAGGACAAAAGGAGAAGTAAGTGAAGAAAGAAAAGAGAGAAAAGTTCACATTAGATTAATTACATGTCTTATTTAATTTTTTTCAAATTAATTTATTTAAGGATATCCTTTTCATAATTAATCGCTGTAATTAAGTACAGATAAGGTATTTGTTGGCGAAAGAAATAAAATGTTTAGTGAGAAGAAAGTTTAATAAAATTGATAAATATTCTCTTAATTTATAACCTCAAAAGTCACATAATTCAGAAAGAAGTTGGATATTAGACACTAGAATTTGATTGCTAAGTTTTGATTGCTCAATAGGCAATCCTTTTTATGTCTTGTTTGTATCCATCGTTTACCATTTTTACAGCACACCTAAGATTTTATGAAATAGGCCCCAGTAGATGAAGAGGAAGAGATGTATGATAGATGTCAAGGAAAATGACTGATAAATAGTCAATAGTTGAAAGAAAATCAAAACCACAGAGCAAGATAGAAGAAAGTAAACAAAAATATCGAAAGTTACAAATTGAAAGAGAAGATTGAAGGTGAAATCAGAATAATATGGTTAGGTGGAGACTAGAAAATAAATGAATCTAAATATTATAAGAAGTTGTTCACCCTTCACGGATAAGGGTATAATACCAGGAGTGTATGATAAGAAATAAGTAAGAGAATGGGAGATGTAATACAAGTAAAAAATGTTAGAGAGTATAAATAACATGAAAATCATCAAAAAGATGGAGCTAAAAAGTAGTGAAGTGTTATATTTGAATAAGAAACCCACATAAATGAACTGAGAGGGTACCAACTACCCAAGTAGAATCCAGTCTGAGGTAGAGCTCTCTTGTACAGTCCCCGCCGTAAACATTCAATTAAGGGGGGTCATCCCTTCCCCCACCCCCCTAGGATGGGTCTACAAGTGACATCCTGCGGGATCCTTGTTGTATCCTTGGCGTGTCCTTAGAGGGGTCCTTGCTTGCCTCAACATGTCTTCGGCTCCCTAACAGTGGCACATCTTGCCTGTTTCTGAATATTTTATCCGGATATTTGCATCAGTAATGTATCAAATGTAGATAGCTTGCCCCTCCTCAAGTGTATTTTCAAGTTATTCCCCCTCCCTCCTTGTAATCTTCAACTTGTTCTCACTGCCTTTCAAGTTATTCCCCCCTCTGCAAGTCATATTCAACTTACAAAAGTCCTTTCAACTTATTCTTCCCTCTCCAACGTGAACTTATTGAACTTGAACTTACCTCCGAAATAAACTCACGATTTTGTTGAAAATTGGATTATTCTTTGGTCATCTTAAGCTGTAATGTAACAACACAATCGAATTTTCTATAGAATCCCATCCAATGAAATACTTTTAATATAAATACAATATTTATATAACCTTGAATGGATCAGCTGATTGGATAAGATACCAGCACACTAGACATCCGAGGTTTGGCGCCTTGTAACAGCCCATGTCTAGTGTAAGGGTAGCTTACCAAGTAAGTTGTTTCATATAAGATTTATTTATTTTTATTGGATTGGATTGAATTGAACTTGGATTTTTTCTTTAGGCCTACATGAATCATTCAAAGATATTACGAATAATACTTTGGATAAAAAATTATCATATTGGATAAGAAGACTTGAAGTTGTCAAAACCACATATTTAATAAAACAACGAGATACTGCAGTTTCGGTTGTTACACCATTATCAATCTCTGTGTAAACTTAACTAAAGTACAGTGCAGCAGAATTATTTTATACTCGCGGTGACCGAGCGCTGTGATTGGCAGTTGAATGGCCTGTCAGCTGAACGACTGCCATTGGCCTAGATAAGCTCCTCCCACAATGGGCGGTTTCTTCAAACATCACAGCAATGGCGGTTTCTTCAAACATCACAGCAATGGCGGTTCAACCAACTAACGTGTAGCAAAGGAAGGTAATTGATATTTACAAAAACAAATGAAATAAATAGGAATGCTTGAAGAGAACAATGTGGAATAAAATAGCAAGAAAATTCAATGACAAACAAACTTAGACTATGATAAAACTAGATTTGTGGAATTGTACTTGAGTTTAAACGCAAAGTTTAAAAACGCAAAGAATAACTGGAAAAACGTCAATATCAGGCGTTATTTGAGGGTGATTTTAAAATACTTCAATTCAATTCTTCTTACACCTTAGCTGAACCTGTGTATAAGAATTGAACGTTCTTAATTCAGTCGGTGTTGAAAAATCTGCAATAACGCATTGAAAACGCAAGGAAAACTGCAAAAACGCCGATTTCTGGCGTAGTTCTGGGAGAATCTCAAACATTTTTTAACAGATCATTTTTAGAGCTTTAACGAACCCAAATACCAAATTTCATCATTTTCTGCCTATTAGTTTTGTTATTTGATAGCAAATAATTTTGATTTGATTGAATTTGATGAGAAATTTAATCTCCTACACACTGGGCATGAAAATGTATCAGATTACAAGCCGTGCTATGCACGTCTATTGTTTCTGTATTTCAACACAGAAGAGGAAATTCTTTTTAAAAAAACTCTGCTGGTCTCAAGCAGAAGTTCCTTCATTAAGGTGATTTGAAACAAAGTTGAAGCAGGACTTGGAACTGGAATCGAAGTTATTTCTGTCGTAGCTAGATTTGCGACCCTTCCTTCGACGAGAAATGAGCTCGCTCGCCGTTGGCTATGCAAACCCCAAAACCATGATGTAACTAACCAAGTTAGCTGCAAGTTGGCTGTGCTGAGAGCAACTCAACTGAGAAGAAGCAAGTTTATCAACTTGGCTTGAGTCGATAATAATCGAATAACGGCGGTTTGATTTGCCAAATCGAGATATTAACTTGGGTTTACCTCCTCAGTTAACCACAGTTTCTGCCCTGTATCCCTTCCTATCAATGTAGACTACTACCAAAATATCATTATCATCATCATCATCATCATCATCATCATCATCATCATCATCATCATCATCATCATCATCATCATCATCATCATCATCATCATTACGTAATGATCAGACAATATCATTCTATAACTAGATTATTTTCGAATGTATTATAAAATACTATTTGTATTTGTGTGTAGTAGTGAAGGTGACATTGTGGTAGTTATCCATACTGAATGAAAAGACTTGGAGTTGTCAGAGCCACAAATTTAATAAAACAACGAGATACTAATTCAGGTTGTTACACCATTATCAATCTCTTGTGAACTAAAACTAAAATACAGTGCAAATACAAAATTTATATTCGTGACTGAGTGCTGTGATTGAGAGTTGAACGCCTGTCATTGGCCTAGATGTAATTATTACTTGTTTGAACCGCCATTGCTATGACGTTTGTAGAAACCGCCCATTGTGGGAGGAGCTCACAGCTAGGCCAATGGCAGGCGTTCACCTTGATAGGCTGTTCAACTCCCAATCATAGCGCTCGGTCACGAGTATAAATTCTGCTGCACTGTATTTTAGTTATTTAGATAATGATAATGGGGTAAAAAGCGAAACCGGTATCTCGTTGTTTTATTAAATATGAGGTTTTGACAACTTCAAGTCTTTTCATTCAGTTTTTGTATTTGTTTTATTGATACAATTGAGATGTAAGGATAGATAATTTGTATGACTGGGTTGCACGTAGTTATTCTTTGATAATAATAATAATTCCTTGTAACCTGGCTGTCTCAGGTCTGGTGTCAGAGTTTTCAGGTCACTCCTGATTAGTTCAGGGTCTCTGACGTGACTTAACGACTGGTTTTTCAGGCAGCCGTGACCGACGGCTTAGCGTGTCCTCCGAAACATGAGGAGTGGCTCGTAATTTTTTGATTACTCATACGATTGAGCATTTCATGTTATAGATTGTCATAAGATTGATTATTTATTGTAAATTGAGCTTAACAGATATTTTTACAATGAGTGAATCAAATTATAAAACACCTCAAGTAGCCTATCTTTGATTCAGAGGTGACAGTTCTTTGATTTCCTACGACCGACCAAACTGAGCCTCAAAAACTCTTACAACCCTATCCATGCCTTCTCTTCAAAGAGGACTTGGGCTAATTAGACCAGCAGTGTTTCAAGTGCGGTAATCTTGAGGCTTCCTTGAACCCTTCTCCACCACCATGACAGGCGAACATAAACATCTGTGCACTGGAAAACTTTGTAGAGGAGCCCTCTCTTTAATTGAAGTGTCTCCTTGAGTTGAGCCTTTTAGGGCCGGTTTCTCCAACGTTTTTAAAACATATGAAAAATATTAAACTTGATTTAATTTCGTTGGAGAAACCGGCCCTTAGTCTCACATAGGGTAAGTGTAAGTGGATCAGTGACATTCTTTTTTTCAATGGAAGAGCAAAAATAATTGAGAAATGGAGAAATAATAGTTAAATTTGGAAACAATGTTAAAGATTAGATATAGGTAGTTGAAGAATAGATTCAGAAATTAGCGTTATAACTTATATGAGAATCAATAAAGCGTTTATTTAGTTCGTAGAAAGTAGTTTGACCAATGGCCGTTGGATGGCGTTGCAACTTTTCTGTCATTATTTATAGCAGGATTATTTTAAATTGTCAGAAAACAGCTGATTGATGTACGCTCGTTTACTGATGTTGAATCAGCTGTTTTCTGACAATTTAAAATAATCCTGCTATAGTCATTTGTATAATCAACTTAGTCAGCTGATTGGACAACAATTCATATAGTGCATTATGACATTTCATTTAATTTATTCCAGTTTAGGCCTAGCAGCTAGATAATTTGACAGCTTGTGAGACCAGACTCCTCGAATTCCATTTTATAAATATATTTTTGATATCAATAAATTTTAATTTAATCAATTTGAATCATGATTGGAAATTATTATTAGATAATCTATAGGCCTATTCTGTTTTATTGAAAAACGTATAAGGCTTACTTTATAAGCTAAATTAACATCGAATTAAACTGTGATGGAATCCAGCAGTAAATTAGCAGGGAATTAGAGTAATTGTCAATATAACCTGTCGGCGATATAGGAATTTGATGAAGATGAAGAAACGAAAGAGTTCGCAGCAAAGGTAACAAGGTATAGGAGTAAAAGAAGAAGAAGAAGAAGAAAAGAAGAAGAAGAAGAAGAAGAGGAAGAAGAAAGGTAAGTCCGTTTCCAGTTTCCCTTCCCCCAAAACTATAGTAGACAAGATGGAGTATTGTGAGATTCAAGTACCTCTACACCCGCTTTTGACATCTTGGCAGAAAACTCTCCTCTCTTTAACCAAGGGTGACGGTTTTGGTAAGAGTGCTCTTACTGTGCATTCAACACAAATAACAGACCAAATGGAAGAACAAAAAACTTGTGAAGACAACACTGAGGATGAGAGGGGATGAAAGAAGAGGAAATGGAGAGATAGAGTGGGGGAAGTGGTGAAGGTGGAGAAGGAGGAGGAGGAGGAGGAGGTGGAGGAGAAGAAGAAGAAGAAGGAGAAGAAGAAGAAGAAGAAGAAGAAGAAGAAGAAGGAGGAGGAGGAGAAGAAGAAGAAGAAGGAGGAGGAGGAGGAGAGGAGGAGGAGGAGGAAGAGAAGAAGAAGAAGAAGAAGAAGGAGGAAAAGAAGAAGAAGAAGAAGAAGGAGAAGAAGAAGAAGAAGAAGAAGAAGAAGAAGAAGAAGAAGAAGAAGAAGAAAAAGAAGAAGAAGTAGAAGAAGTAGAAGAAAGTGAAGAAGAAGGTGCATGAGAAAGAGAAGAAGATGAAGAAGCAGGAGAAAGAGGAGAAGAAGAATAAGCAGCAAAAGAAGAAGAAGAAGAAGAAGAAGAAGAAGAAAAGAAGAAGAAGAAGAAGAAGAAGAAGGAGGAGGAGGAGGAGGAGTAGAAGAAGAAGAAGATGAAGAAGGAGTTAGACAGCGAGGAGGAGGAGGAGATGAAGAAGAAGAAGAAGAAGAAGAAGAAGGAGGAGGAGGAGGAGGAGGAGGAGGAGGAGAAGAAGAAGAAGAAGAAGAAGAAGAAGAAGAAGAAGAAGATGGAGAAGAATAAGAAGAAGAAGAAGAAGAAGAAAGAAAAGGATAATAAAGAAAAGAAGGAGACGAAGGAGTAGAAGGAGAAGAAGGTGAAGAAGGTGAAGAAGAAGAAGAAGAAGAAGAAGAAGAAGAAGAAGAAGAAGAAGAAGAAGAAGAAGAAGAAGAAGAAGGAGGAGGAGGACTAGGAGGAAGTAGAGGAAGAAAGTCTTGAGACGCGTGCTTACACCAGGTGTTGACTGCAAAAAGTGAAACTTTGGAACGTGAGAGATGGTAAGAAGATAAATAAATATGGAAACGGAAAATGTGGCAAGTTGAAGTGATAGAAATGGAGGGGAACACAGAACTGTTGAAGTAGGTAACAAGAGGAGGAGATTATGAGAAAATTATGAAGATGGAAAACTAAAGTTGATGATCACGTTCGTAGCAAGGCCTTGCTCATAGGCGTGACGGAGTTCAGATAGTTTGTCTATATGATTTTTTTTAATAGCTCTGATGAATCCGGAAAATTCTTAAAATCGTTCAAGATTGCAATTCATGAAAGATGCAAATCAATTTGAGAGTATTCGCTCTAGGTAGGGGAATATAAAGAAGGAAATTAACTAATCAATGTAACTACTGCCTATGATCTTCTACTTTTCTCCTTTTTCTCTTACATTTTAATACTCCTTTCATCCTCAGTTGCTTACAAATGATAAAAGCTTCGCCGTCAACTAACCATAGCACATATCTGTTTTTTTGAAGACTAGGAAACCAGGAATAAGATGAGCATGGAGACGGATAGGGAGATAAAAGGAAGAGTGAGAAAGAATAGATAAGCGAGAAAAAGATAGAAACAGAGAGAATGGTGGAGGAAGATAGAAAGAGGAATAAGAGAGGAGATTCCAAAAGCCGAAAGGACCCTCCGATTCAACTTCTCCTTCAGAGACAAACGTCCCTTTCTAAAATACCGGCAGAGAAAAGAAAGTGAAGAGCAGTGCTAACTCAATTTTGGCGACATATTTCGTAGCCTACAACTCTAAGCAGTGGTGCTTACAAAACATTTACTTTGCAAGTGCTTTGTAAAGTTTTAGGCTGCTGTAAAGAGTAAAGTGAGGTGTCTCTGCCTGGTTTCTTGAATCCTTCCCAATTTTTCAAGGTTTCTCGATTTTTCTAATTTTCACGATGCATTTCATTAACTGGATAGTCCTCGTATTTGATATTCTACGTGTGTAATGTAAATGTCTACATTTCGCTTCTCTGTTTTGATTTCGCCGCGTTTATTTGGTCCGAATAGTATGGCCTTTTCTGCAATAAATGTAGACAGAGTGTAAATGTAAGAGAGAGAAGCTTCCAGTTTCAATTGTAATTAAACTTGATTTAAATTCCAGTTTGATTCTTTTTCTGATTACCGTAACTTACCTCCGATCAACTTGAGTTTGATTCCAATTGACTCTTGAATCCTGATGAATACTAGAGTTCAACGTCAAGTGCTATCTATTAGGTCACACAGCTTCGGCCAATCACATGCAAGCAGCTTTGTCCGCAGTACACGCCCATCTGCACTCTCATTGGTCGATCAAGTATGATGTCGCCATAATTGCAACGTTTCCACTGGTCAGTTGTCATTTGGTGTGACGTTCCAATCTCAACCAATAGCGTGCAAGTCTTGAGCTAAACATGTTCAAGAAAATATCCTATTTCTGTATGGTATTCAATATTGAAATATTGTAGCACTTTACCAAGTATTTTAAAATAGGTTTGAATTGATTGTAGAGATTAGTGACTACTTGAATCTACAATGAAAATTAACTTTATAGGACATTTTTGGTAGCATTTGGAATATTATCAAAAGCAAACCTTCAATAAATTGGTTAATTTGTTGTTTGATTAATTTGAGTTTTGGAAATAATTATAATTATTTGTCAATAACTCAATAATATTGATCGCATTATACTCAAGAGTACTGAATCAGATAAGATAAGATCTTAATTTTCCATCAAATATTCATAGAATGCCTCAAGATGTGTCTCATGAGTTTATCTCGCCTTGTCTAAATATGTTTCCATATTGTTCTCCTTTCTCCCATTCGTCTCAGCACTTCTTCATTCGATACTCTATCCCTCCAGTAGACCCTTATCATCCTCCTATAGCACCACATCACTCATGGGACACATCTTGAGGCATGAAAACCTTATTAAAATAATAGCTGAAGGATTGATAGAGAGAAGAAACCTCCGAGGACGACCAAGGATGTCATACCTGCAACAAATCATGAATGACGTTGGCTGCAGTACCTGTCAAGAAATGAAGAGGAAAGCAGAAAGAAGAGAAGAATGGCGCACTGCTGCAAACCAACCTCAGGGTTGAATACCAAAAGAGAGAGAGATTCATAGAATACATCGGAATTTGTCACAACTAGGATGAATACAATTAATGTCACAAATTAGACTGGAATTACACAACAATTGCTTAAAAATGAATCACTGTTAATATGAATTGAAAATTAATGATTACAAGTTGAATAATTCATAAAATACACATAAGTTTAACTGAATTTGATGTTAGCTTTAAAGCGTTTTGTCGTGAATTTTAAAAATACCCTAACTTTGTTCAAGTTTCATACAAATACACTGTGAAAACACCTTGTATTCCATGTTTTTATAAAGTTCGACCTGCGTTGGAAACTCGTTTTTTCCGATTGACTCATCCAGGAGAAAAATTGGCCGACAATTGTTCAGTGAGTGGAAATTTCTGGCGACAAATAACTGGCTTTAATTGGCATTTTAACGTGTGTTACAATTTTTTGTCACAATAGCTATCTATTGAAGCGTTAAGAGTGGGGGAGTGTTACATTACCCCGAACCTCAATAGGAAAAGGGGAAGTTGAATGTTTTCTATACAGTAAGTTAACCATGTTTTGTATGTGAATAACGATGTTGGGGATTTGACTGATATGATGTCAGAATTAATTGCAATTAACCACAGTTTCTACCCTGTATCCCTTTCTATCAGAGTAGACTTCCACCAGTATCATCATCATTACGATCAAACTAGGCCTATTTCATTCTATAACTAGATACTTCTTGAATGTATTATGGAATACTAAGGGCCGATTCATGAGCTCGAGATTTAGCCAAGTCCTAGACTGAAACGGGTGGCCACCGTAGCATCTACAAACGTTTGTCCCGATAGGTTAGTGGGTTAGCAGCATAGAGAGCCCTTAGTACATAGTTTTGAGGCTAACGTTTGTCGATGCTACGGTGGCCACCCGTTTTAGTCTAGGATTTGACTAAATCCCGAGCTCATGATACAGCCCTAATTGTATTTGTTTGATTTATAAGAGATACCTCGTGAGTGACAAAAATGGTTTTTGAAAGTTAATTGCATTTGTGAGGATTGTTAGTTATCGAATCGAAATGATCCCTATAACAGTTTAAATTATCAGATTTATTTCAAATGGTTATAGTTCATTTGTGAGTTTTACAATTTCTATTATATTATTATGTTGATGAGTATTACTATATTATATTTCTAAATATCTATAATATGGCTTTCTTTGAAATCATTATTATTAAATTATAATTAAATTATTCATTATCATTTCAATCTCATCCATGTTACTTGTAAATATCTACAGTATTGATTTTCATTGCTATGTTTATTGTATGAGCCACCATTGCTGTGACGTTCATAAGAACCGCCCACTGTGGGAGGGGCTTGTCTAGGCCAATAGCAGTCCTTGATGACATTGATAGGTCATCCAACTACCAATCGTATCACTCGCTCTGTAGTACATATTCTACTGCTTATGACTTCAGATTTTGTTTACCAGAGATGAATAATATTGTTTTACAAGCAAAACCGGTATCTTGATGTTATAATACATTTTTTTATGAGTTAAGAGCTCTTATTTGAGATGGATTACTACAACAATATAACCTCCACTACTACACAAAAACGTTTTGTATGAACATTGAAGCTCCACTTTTCACATATTATTATTTTATTCATTATTATTTATCCAAAACTATTTCTTGCGACTTCCTCTTTGATCTTTCCCTTCATTTTCTCCACGACATTCCAGCAAATCCAGCTTGCAACAAATGACCTGTGACCCCTTATAAGTGGTTGCCCTATTTTCGCCCAAAATGTTACCCCGCAAACATCTCAAGGGTTGCAAGCTGTAGGGGAGGTTCTCGAAAAATACTGCGAAAATAAACATGCCAGCCCCCAGACTAATGTATCCCACCTTCAGGCCCTGAACATTTGTAATGTTTACATGTGTACAGGAATGTGTATACATGGGAAAAGAAACGTACAAGTATATAGGTATTTGTAAGAATGTCGGGTTGTAGTGTATATGTTGTGGGAAAATATATAACAGTGACAAAATATGGTTATATAGGTGTGTGAACCCAAAGAACAGCTGTTAGAAAAGATGAATGGGGTGGGAGGGTATGTACCGCCCAAGGGTTTAAGTGAGGCATATGTACCTACATTGATCTAAATGTTTTGCGGTGAGTGTGTGTATGAGTGAGAGAGGGGGGAGAGAGGAATATCAAGCAAGAGAAAGAGAGTAAGAGAGAGAGTATTATAAGAATGAGTGGCAGAATCTGACAAGTCATTCATCAAGCCGAGAGCCTTGGCTAGAAACCTTTTAGAAACACTTAGCCGGAAACTTAAGGGGTGGATTAGTTGAGTGGGGTAGGTTTTTGAGGGTTGAGTGGTGAAACGTGTTAAAGCGATACTAGTTGAAAATATATTGAAAAATGTTGAACATATTATACTGTATTATATTAGAGTTCATTCATTCATTCATAACTTTATTTATCATCCATCATTAATACAGTACAAGCAAATGCGCATCACTTGAATGTATGGAAATACAAACAGTTTCAAAAACGTATTCTCTTTCTAATTATTTTTATAATATTATTTGAAATAAAGGTTACGTACTCATTTACAATCATACACAAATTTGCTATTCCAAAGCTAAAAATCTTTGAGTTATTAATTTTGAGTTATTAAGTGTTCCTGTAATACAGGAAAAAGCCGGACGCACACTGGACTAATGTGAATTTATCACAGAGCAAGGCATAATATTCATGTCAGCGTTCGCCATTTCCTTGTATTAGAGGACTTCTAAAATTTCAAAAAAAAGTAGGCTCCAGCTCTAGAATGAGAACTCATGTACCTTATTGTGTTTACGACCACTAATAAACATAGAGGGATAGGGTTGAAGAGAGAAGAGAAGAAAGAAAAAGGATGAGGGAATGAATAAGGATGAAGAGCGAATAAAATAAAAATGAGAACTAGGAAAAATACTTAAGGACTAAGTGGTCCACAGTCTTACCCTAAATTTATTGCTTTATGAATTGGAACAGATAGTTCCAGTCGTAAACGATGCCTCAAGCATTCCAAAGCTTTTAATTTTAATATATCCAATCCCCCTTCAAGCTTTTAATATTACCATTTCTCATCCTTTCCTAGTGGTTATCCTCAAATTGAAACCCTCGACTCTTTTAATTGATGTCTGACGTTTGTCAATAATTTTTGTCCTTTCTGTTTTTTAATTGACCGAGTTTTACTGCAGCTTTTAGCAGCTTCGATTTTACTATCTCCATTCAGTTTTCTTCTCTTTCAATTTTAGTATCTTCATTCAGCAGAATGTTCTATTAAGATGTGAGTTCTCATCTCCTAAGATGTGGGTATGGAGCTAATAGGATACACATGGCTTGTGTCTACTGGAGCACTCAGGAAAAGAGTGACAAGACACTTGAGATGGTGATTTTCAGGAAGGGATAGGAGGATGACTCCCCATGCTTTTAAAATTCCTTTTCCGAAGTTGATACCTATTTTTGTCATTTTCTTCCTGTAGTTAAAGATTGGATGGATACAATAAGTCAACCATTATAACAGGCTTGCATTCAAATACTGTGAAATAAGATTCATTGAAGAAAAATTAAAATTTATAAACCTTCGAGGCATTGAAGAGTTAATCCATTGACAATTGATTACTATCAAGCTTTATTAAGAGATTAAATTGATAATTGTACTATTAAGCCAGTAGTTGAGCTATAGTAAAAATAATGAATTGAACCATACTCAGCTCGAATTTACTGTAAAACATAGGAATTCATTACAAAACAAGAACATCTGCACATGAAACATAATTGAAGTTTTATAATAGAACTATGAAAATCTAAACAAAATTTAGGAGTATTCAGGAATCTTGAATTTCTTAGTGCATCTTTCTCAAAAGGTTATTATGAATGTATAATAAACCGTGGCGAAGCGTGGTATACTTAACCGGTCATCGCCGGGTATGTCCTATAGGAAATAAACCTGGCGATGACCGGTTAAGTACCCCACGCTTCGCCACGGAAATAGAATTATTATGCCAAATTCATGAACTAGCAAGCTACAATTCAACACTGAAAAGACATAAACAAACGTGACAATTAAAATGAGTGATTATTCGTCTTCGAATTACTTCAAATTCATAAACAGAGTCGGTACCAAACAATACTGCAATCAATGTCACTTCCCAAACAGAATTATCTCATTTACATTGTAATAAACATACCTCACGTTGTATCTCTAATATGCAAATTTCAGTCACAACCTGGAATTAAGTCAATTCAAAGCCTCATTTGCGTCCATTGATAAGTTACAAAAATCAAGCAGCGGTCAGAAATCAAGCACGCGACGAAAATGAGCTTTGAACTTCCCCAAGGGCCTCATGTGGTAAACTGAGAGATTAAACCCTTGTTTTATTTATGCAAACGAGATTAGAACCCACATTTTGATTGAATGATGGAAGCATATCCACCAATAGGAGCTACATGTTCACGTTTACATATTGTAGTTTACATGTTTCCTAAACATGTAGGCTACGATGTATGAGAATAAAAGATCGTTTCATCAACCATGAATATTTTTTCTATAGGTAATGAGATAATTTTGCATTTATGAAATCTGTCATGCATTAACAATTATTATCACATAAAATATCACATATTATCACATGAATATCACAACGGTGAAAAGTTAATGAACAGTTCACGAGACTTCTCAACAATATAATAAATTGCAGTTCAACTACGGTGGTATCCAATTCTGATTGAAATGATATTGTAAAATAGCCGAAAATAGAGTGATATATAGTTCCACTATTTCTCATCAACTTATCATGAGCATATGAAATAACTTTTTTCCAAAATGGAAGTAGAAGACTAAATTTATTGTCTTTACTAATTTCTCAGAAGTCAAAATCTTATCTAATCAATTTCTCTTTAATCAATTAATATCGAATTACTAAATTTTTCTCTACAAATCATTCAATTCTACATCTTCCACTGCTTTTTCTGTAGATTCTGTACAAGTTTATCCATTTCTGTAAGTAAGAAATCCCATGAAGGAAATCCTCAGACATCTCTCATCTGGGGGTTGAAGAAAAGACCAGTCTGAAAGGAACTTTGTGGCTGAAACACGAAGGGGTTGTTTTGGCATTTGGCGTCATAACAGACCCTCGCCACCACCACTCAACAGAATGAACTGAAAGGGATCCTCCGATTATATACTTATACCCTACACAATATTATACCTATATTCTGCAAGATATATAACTGGTTGTACCGGATATTATACCTATATTTTCCAGGATATATAAGCGATATCGGAACCCTTTTGCTGTTGACTGAAAAGTACAGAAAGCCGTGGTATCTTTTCCCCCTGCTATTAACAGCACTGAAAATAAGATGACTCCGCAGAAATAATAGGACGACAAACTCATCTCTCATCAGAGTCATAACCCTGTGATGGATACCATGTCTGCTTTCTTCCTGATGGATTACGGAGACTGAGATTACATGACTTTGATGGTGAATGGATGAGGACTTACAGTAATGGATGAATGGTAATTCTTCGAAGTCTTGGATTTTCTTCATGTCTTCTAGCAGTTCAATCGTTACATCTTGAAAAAAAATATCGAGAGCAATCATTATTGGTGATATCAAGAGTATCCTTATCAGCTAGCTACAATAATATGAAATATAGTCTATGATATTGATGTACCCTAAAAATATAGGAAATGAGTGCGATATTCTTCCTAATGGAGATCGACAAAAATTGAGAAGTCTATTGTCGACATTTCATATACCGTATTGTACTCTTATGTGTAGCGACTTCAGTTGATAATTATTCATTAATCAGTAGTATTTTAATATTTTATCATTGATATTGAAATTTTGAGTTTATTATATTTATCAATATGAACATTTAAACTGCAGAAGAAGAGGTACTTCAGAGGTGACACTGAAAGATCTGCGATTATTAGATTGAAAAAATGATTTTACAATATTTTCAAAAATTCAAATTTCAAATTTCAAATTCAAATTCAAAATTTATTTATTTTGCACAGCAGTTTACAATGAATATTATACAGTGGAACATTTACATCATTAAAATTCAATTACAAAAACAAATTATACTAAAAATAAGAAACCCGTTTTACCGTTTTTATTCGTATCAGTTTTGAATAATAATTAATTCATGAATTTATAGCTTGCAATCTGATTTAGATAACCATTTCATGTATGTGTCAATAATATTGTCAAGTCCAGTAACAATGACTAAATAATTGATAGTGAATTACCATATTACCATTATCAAATAGTTTATTGAGTTGAGAATTCTTGAATAGATATCATTGTCAATGCTTCAGATGAAACAGTACTTTTGAACAATTTTTAAACTCATCGTAATCCATTAAAGCAATACAAATGATCAAGTTGATAAGAAGAAATGATAGCATAATGAGTGACTTGAAATAACTCCAAAACTAATTGAATAGACTTTCCCATGACACTCAAAACATGAAAAAACATCGAGTGTCAACACCACTACACGAATCATGTTTCTAATCTCCGAAAATCACTATCCACCCTCTTCTGTCATCAAAATCACATGATTGTCTCACTGATTGATAGATTGTCATTCGTTTTACATGCACGATGACAATCTTGCCTCTATTCATTGACGTTTCGTCCCCAAATGATATGCCGGCACTAATGAAAGCCATTTACATTCAATAAAACAGCCTCGTTGTGTCTGATTGTGGCCTATCACATTCACTGTTTGATACAGAAAAAAAACTTTGGAAAAAATATCCACACGTCATTCTGTGGGTAACCAATTGAACGCTGACATATTGAGGTCAGCATGTGGGACATTTTTACCCTTTTTTTAGGGTAGCCCACATAATCAACAACCTCATGAAAGGGATGTTTTTTCTACAATTTTTTTCAGAGAAGGGGTTGGGGAGTCAAGAATGCTGGCACCATAAAAAAACTGGGAAATGTGATTTGATTACTGAGTATCTGTAGGCCTAACTTATGAATGATTGAGAATAATGTAACTATTGTAATGATTGCTGATTCAGGGTTTCAAGCGTATTTACTGTTGTTTGGTCCACCCTTCCTTCATAAAAGAGAATGTGGATAATGAATATTGATGAACAAGATCTAAAACTGGCAGATCAAAACTGAAAGTATGTTATAGAATATTCTGTGAATAAGATGTCTATCTTATATACACTGTAGTGATTCACACTGGAAAAAGCTATAACCAAAAGTAGATTGCAGATTTCAAATTTGAAAAGATTGATAGACAATCCGAATAAAAGCAATGAACAACTGAAAATATTAACAATAATTGAATAATACTAGAAATGTTTTACAATGAATTACTACAGCTGACCTGTCAGTTTTTAATGTAAGGCTAGGCGTACACCGGTTAGACAAGACAAGACAAGATTAGTCACGTTTTGTCACAGTAATTCACATAGTTGCTTATGAAGCAACACACACCGATTAGTCATTGCATCAGTGTGTGCTGCTTCATAAGCAACAATGTGAATTATTGTGACTAAACGTGACTAATCTTGTCTTGTCTTGTCTTGACTAACCGGTGTACGCCTAGCCTAATAGTGCGCCATTCTCCTGTACTTTTTGACATCTCTGATTTAAAAGCACAATTACATTGAAAGTGATTGTTTCTATATCTTCTCATTTAAGAATAGAGAAAATGGATTATTCCTCGCTTAAAATAATTCTAATATGAAAATTATTATTCATCTTCCTATTTCCTCTCCAAACCCTTTCGATATATTCAGCAAAGAGCATTCTAAAAACCACACACCATCTGTCAAACAAGCTCGCAAATGAATCAAGCGTTACATTGTGTCCTGCTCCAGTCTACTAGCGGATATGAAACAAAAAGAGAAAAAGAATAAAACAAAAGGGGAACCGATCAGGCGACATTTGGAGAATGGAGGAACAGCGGACACGGAAGAAAAATGGAACAGCTGCTTACACTAAAACGGAAAGTATGCGCAAGCCAGACTGCAAGCCCAAACTCTAATCGATGTTGACTTTCGATAATTCTATACCTATATCTATCAAATTCAATGTTTTTGTATAGATATAGACCAACAGTTTATCGAGAAAGCTGTATGCCCAACATGATATCTATATCTATCAAGTACAATGTGTCTACATAGATATAGACCAAAAATGTATCAACAAGGAAGCAGTATGCTCAATTTTAGACTAGTGGCAGACGGGTGAAATATTATGGTTTTGAATTTCTCGAAAAAATTGTCATCTGCCGCTTGTGATGTTATTTTCTGTTGCCAATAATTATTCGAATTGCTAAAAAAATGGGAGCAGCTTGCAGCCCCCCTCAGCACCCCAAGTGCGGGCCAAATTACCCTTTTTTTTTAGTTTGTGTGCATTGTTTGATAATTTTGCAGATCTTTTTCATGCGGGGGTGGTTTTGTAATAAATGGTGACATATATGTAGGTCATTATAACTTATTTCTGCTGAATGTTTTGCTGCCGTATGATTTCTGTTTCTATTGTTTTCATGATAGGTTTTTTCTGTTTATTTCTTTACAACGGTTTCGTTTCCAAAGACAAACCGTTCTACGTTTCAAAGTCACACAATGAGTATAATGTATTCATCATCTCAGAGAATTATGGAGTCCTTTTTTGGTTTGCTTTTCTCTATAATATTCAGGGCTAGTCCAGGAACCATTCTATTCATCCTCATTTAAGTTTCTCATCTTAACAGCTAATAATTAAATTAACCAATGTAACATGTCGTCATTCTATGGAGATTGATGGAAATCTCGTTGCATTTCATTCATCACTTGACGTCATTTGAAGGCGATACAATACAATTTGACTCTCGAGAGGTTACAAACATTTCAATACTAGCAAACTTCTCAATAATATTATAGAAGATTCTATAATATAGATTCTACTAAAAAAAGTTTTGTTAACTACTAGAAAACTTCTACTAAAATACTGTATAAACTTCTAGAATTCTACTAGATTACTATAACTTCGAATGAAGGAGGAAAAGGTGTCAAAATACAGTCTATGGAATAATGAATTATACAGAATTCATTTCCCAAACAGAGGATCATAGGATCAGTGCAAATAATAATAAAAGCGCAATAAAGATGATTGAAAAAGGACAGTGATTGCTTTCAAAGCCAAATCGGATTTGATTGAAATCATCGGCTGATCGTCAATAAGTTAATTCGGTAAAACTGAGCCCCTAATGTAAATAACGCTCGCTAGCCAGCCTTCATACCCAACAAACGTAATAGAAAGCTTTCCACGTAAAACGAAGGCTCAAAGTTGCATGTAGCCGATTTTAAAATCGCATTTAATTAATTCCAGCCTCCAGCTGTTTGTTCATTTTCAGTTGTACGCTTTTGAACAGATTTTTCCTGATTCTCTCTTTGAATTCATCATTTATCCCCTTTACACTCCTCTTCCTTCTATTTGTCCTCCTAATCTCACTCCTCCATCTTCTCCTCCTGCTCCTTTCCCTCCTCTTCCTCCTGAAAATCCTCCTCCTCTTACTACTCCTTCTCCACAATCATCATTCTTTTCATCCTGCTTTCACTCCACCTTCTCCTCTTTCTTCTCATCCTCCATCCTCATCTTTTCCCTCCTCCTCCTCCTCCTCCTTCTCCTCCTCCTCTTACTACTCCTTCTCCCCTCCTTCCTTCTCTTCTTCCTACTTTTCCTTCTCCTCGTCAAACTGCTCCTATTCCTTCTCCTTCTTCTCCTACTCCTTTTCCGCTTTCTTTTTTCTTCTCCTCCTTCTACTCCTCCTTGTCCTCCTCCTTTCTCATCCTAATCCTCCTCTTCCTCCTACTTTTCCTCTTCTTTTACTCCTTCTCCTCCTCCTCCTCCCTCATCCTTTCTCATTCTCCTTTTACTCCATCTTCTCCTCTTTCTCCTCATCCTCCTTTTTCACCCTTCTTATCATCCTCCTCTCCCTACTCCTTCTCCTCACTTCCATCTTTTGTTCATACTTCTTCCTCCTTCTCCTTCTCCTTCTCCTTTTCCTCCTTCTCCTAGTTCTCCTCCTTCTCCTCCTTCTCCTCCTTCTCCTCCTTCTCCTCCTTCTCCTCCTTCTCCTCCTTCTCCTCCTTCTCCTCCTTCTCCTCCTTCTCCTCCTTCTCCTCCTTCTCCTCCTTCTCCTTCTTCTCCTCCTCCTCCTTCTCCTCCTCCTTCTTCTCCTCCTTCTCATCCTCCTTGTCCTCCTCCTTATCATCCTCCTTGTCCTTCTCCTCCTCCTCTTTCTCCTCCTTCTTCTTCTCCTCCTTCTCCTCTTTCTCATCCTCCTCCTCCCCTCCTCCTCTTTCTCATCCTCCTCCTCCTCCTCCTCCTCCTTCTCCTCCTCCTCCTCCTCCTTCTCAAATTAACCTTCATCACCAATCGGTTGCTAGTTCATCCAATAATGTCAGACTGTCCCAATATTTGATCAGATGTTTATTGAAAACTGGAGTGCTCTTTTTGTTAACTGGAAGGTCAATGACACTTTCAGATAACATGCATTGGTTCTCTGATGGCTGAACATCAAATTTTTATACATCAACAATCAACAATTACAATCAGAAATCAGTTTCCAATCATTTTGACGTTAGTCAAATGAAGTGACTAGTTTCTGTAGTTTGTTCGCTGACGGACTGCCATCTATTGAGATATTGACGAACTACGTCAAGTCATTCTACTTCTTCGTCCAATCATGTTGCGTTGAAAATGGGAGTGGTCTTGAACGAAATGGCGGCTTGTTCTCTTCCGTGATTGGTCGCTGCTGTTTTACGTAAACGATGGCAGTTGACGTTGAATTCGGTAGTTCAACAATCGGATTGCTACCTGATTCTTATTAGGGCGGTACTATAAAAACATACATATTTTTGTTTTTGTTTTAAAATTGATCTATTTATAATAGTCACATCGATTACTTAATCACATTTGTTAATATGTTATGTTCATTTCAATAACGTAACTGATACAAATGATATTATTAATTGAATTTCAAGTAACAGTATGCTTTCAAAGAATATTAAAGAATATTAAACGATTTATAACGCATTATTCGATTCAAAAGGCCCGATGTCACCAAAATGAAAGTTATTGTACTCAACCAACAAAACATCTTAATACCATACCCGTTAGCTAACAAGAACAATTTGCCGCTCATTGAAACCTTAGCCTAGGCGTACACCGGTTAGTCAAGACAAGACAAGACGAGATTAGTCACGTTTAGTCACAGTAATTCACATAGTTGCTTATGAAGCACACACCGATGCAATGACTAATCGGTGTGTGTTGCTTCATAAGCAACTATTTGAAGTACTGTGACTAAACGTGACTAATCTCGTCTTGTCTTGTCTTGACTAACCGGTGTACGCCTAGCCTTAGATAAGGTAGTGCCTACTGTCATATTGAGCCAGAAAGCTTTATGAACGAATCCAATAACAACTGGATAAAAATAATGCCTTAGGAATTTCCACCTTGTTTACAAGAGGCTTTCTTTTATAAGTGTTGGGAAGTCGAGAGAGTTTTCCAGAACAACTCTACGTCCCGCTGTTATAGACAAGTGTCAAGAAAAGCTTCGGAAAATTCTTGGGAAACGGAATTCCAGAAAGGATTTCTCTCTATCTTGGCCATGGGAATAAGAAGGGAAGTCTCGCAATGAAGATTTAGCAGTTGAATACGGACAAAGTAAGGAAAAAATGAGAGAAAAAAAGGACTGATTTAGTTGATGATGTATGGGTAAAAGAATGAAAACAATGTTGTCTATTTCACAATATACATTGTTTTCAATCTTTTACCTACTATGGAGAAATTATACAATACCTCTGATTCAAGTGTTAATTTCGATTATGTTCATAGATCAACTTCATTTTCGATTGTTTATTAGTACAATTTATCAATGCATTGCCCAGTAATAACAAGATAATTTTATTTGCATTACACCTATGTTTCATATGAAACTTTAAGAAAACTTGAAAAAATCAGATAAATGGATGTTCATCTTCAATTTAAAACCATTCACACATTTCTTTCTTCAAAAATAATAATTATTGGAGTTTCATTATAACAATTATTGGAGTAAACTGCTAAGTGCCTGTTTTCATGGTTTTTTCCATAGATATTCAAGGCCTCTTCAGCATTCTATTGAAATAACAAACTATGAATGCTGATATTTTCGAAGATTTATCAATTTATTACCTCAAACTCTACTGTGGAATCCACACCCTATCTGATTCTGGCACAAGGATGATTTATAAAGGCGGTATAGGCTACCTAATCGAATTATGCCAGATTCTTGGCGATATAATATCATCTTACTGTACTATAAATATATATACATATATCAAGTATATATCATATATACTTTGTAGGGAACATTTGTTGCAGATATGCATCTTCGTGATATTTATCACGTGACTAGTCAAGAGGTTAAAAGAGAGGGCAAACGTAAGTGGTGGTGCGATGAAATGTAGTGGAAGAAGGGGAACCGAGAAGGAAGAAGAAGAAGATGAAGAAGAAGAAGAAGAAGAAGAAGAAGAAGAAGAAGAAGAAGAAGAAGAAGAAGAAGAAGAAGAAGAAGAAGAAGAAGAAGAAGAAGAAGAAGAAGAAGAAGAAGAAGAAGAAGAAGAAGAAGAAGAAGAGGATGAAGAAGATGGTGTGAGAGAGGAGAAGAGGAGAGAAGAAGAAGAAGAAGAAGAAGAAGAAAAAGAAGAAGAAGAAGAAGAAGAGGAAGAGGAGGAGGATAAGTAGGAGGAGAAGGAGGAGTTGGAAGAAGAAAAGGAAGGGACGGATAACGCGACTTAACGGAAGGAAGATAATTATGTAGTAGGGGTGGCCACAAGAAGACTGTATATGGCAAATAAGATGTACAACTTTTGAATGGGACTTCCTTTCTGCTAGAAAACTGCATCTCAACTCTAGGGAAAGAATCTTCCAAGGTCATGACTGTTGTGATGAGTCATACTGCATTATTTGTTGGTTATCACTCACTCACTCATCCTATCTCCAGTCTCCTTGTACCCCCTTCTTCTTATTCTTCATCTTCTTGCTCTTCTTCTTCTTCTTAGTTTCCTTTTTACGTTTCTCTCTCAGCAAGACATCCGCATGTCAATTGCAGGCACACTTCCTATCAATATTCTTCTCTTATTCTTTTTCCTCTTGTTATTACTATTCTCCCCTACTTTTCCGTACATCATCCCTTCCCCCCCATCTCAAACGTCTAGTCACAGTGGAAAATAACAATGAAAATAGAAGGAAGAGGAAAACTGCAGTCGTGTACTAGCATCATCAGAAAGAAGTCTTCTTTATCCTGATAATTCTTTTGTTAGGAAGAGAAAAACTTTTTCAACAATCCCTTAAGATTTTCCCCTATCATTTCAACTGGTCTCCTGTCTCCTCCCTCCTTCTCTTTTTTCTTTATCTCCTTCTTTTCCGACTACTTCTCTTTTTTTGTCGTCTTTCACATTTCCACCTCTTCCTTTTTGATCCTTCCTCTCCATCCTCCTCTATCACTTACTCTAAGTAAGCCACCATTATTCTAAGCAGCCATTATTCTTCTTCTATCAATCTATGATTTTTCCTACATCTACTTCCCGTTCCAAGAAATTCTTGATTTTTCGTATTTTTTCTACATGGTTTTTCTATTTTAGCCTGTTCTTCTACTAGTCTCTTTCTCATTCTTCTTCATTTTTTAATTCTTCTTCCATCTCCTGTGACACAAACAGGGACTTATTCTTATTTTTGTTCTTTATCACCACCCACTTGTTTTCCTCACTCATGTCCGGTACTTTTTATTGCTACTCTTGTGACTTTATTAAGCCTCCCGCTTTCACTATCATTCTATTCACTTTTTCTCTTCCCCCTATCCTTCTTCCTTCCTTCCCAACTTTATGTTCTCTTCATTCATAACTTTGAAACGACAGTACTTATTCCATCCGCCCGCCACAAAGTCCCTCCCTATACTTTGCGGGCCTACTCTTAATGACTAAGTCCCTTCCGTTGAAGCACTTCACTTCAGTCGTAAGTTTTATGATTTTTTATTGCAGTGACTGGCATTTCTTTATATTATTCTCATTTCTCCCCAATATTTTAATTCCGATCAGAAATTATGGATGAAGTTATTGATGGGCTTTTCATTATTAATTGAAAGCCCGATTCTTTTCTAAACCTGTATTGAAACCTGCAATGATTAAGAGATGGTGGCCCATAGCCGTCCTGTTATTCAATCTCATAAAATCATGAATTATTTATAGACAAATATTTTAATGCAACAATTAAATTTGAACGATACTGGATTCTGAAGCTATTGAATTGACTTAAAGCTAACATACTGTGAAATAAAAAGTATAATTCCACCAGATATGAAGATGGAAGGAAATGAGATATTTGCAACTATACAGTTGCTGTCAAATCATAATAATTATATGGCATTAATTAGGAATTTCGTTCAATCAATTGGTATAATTCCGTTAAAGAAAGCCTGAATGGCTTAATGTGCTATCTTGAAATACGCCTAATGAAGTATTTTAATGTTATGATGAATCCAAATAATGAATAAATATGGATGAACTTTATTCAATCAATAATCATTATTAATGGATTCAAAAAGGACTCTTGATGAGTCTTTTTTTCAGAGACCAGAAAATTTCATTAATATTGATGTATTTAGGAGAGTTATGGCAAGTTATTCAATTAAGTATTGTAATGTTGACTAACCTACTTTGTATGAAAAAATATTAAAAATAAATTAATGAAAAAAAGCCTATGATGAAAGAGAAAAGAAAACTAGGGAGAAGGTTGAGAATTATTGATATCTACAAAAGTCAAGTCAACCGCATGATAATTATTGAAATTTATACAGTATTTTAATAACATATAGCGGTCTTCAATCCCATAATTGAAAACTGAATGCCTACCTAGCAAGGTGATTAACGAAGCCCTACATCTACATACCTTTGAAGTATCCGCCTTCAAACCATGCCCAAGATGCTTAATAGATAAACTATCAGTAGTTGAATCATCTATATGTAGTTACATAATACAAGTGTATGGTCCTGTCGACCAGTCTAGAGTATAATCTAGTCTAGTCCAGGATGCCTAATAAATGAATCTGTTAGTAAGAAAGTTTTAGTTTAGAATGCCTGAGGGTAATTAATAACCTTTTCCGTAGTAAAAATGATATTGTGGTAGCTATCCATATCGAATAAAAATACTAAAGGTCACAATCATACATTTCTTAATGGAACGAGGTACGGGTTTCAGTAGTTACATTACTATCAATCTCTGCTAAACTGAAAACATTTCTTATACTTATTGTATTACTTATCCAGGTGTTCACAATAAGGATAGATTTTAATATTTATAGTTTCTAGCCTTAAAAGGTTTATAATCACCTTTAAATATTAATTTCCTGTGATATTCTATTGTCGAATTATATTGTATTGTTGTATTACTTGAACACAATATCAGAGTTCATCATTCACCAAATTCATAATTGAAATCTATGAAATCATATTCAACTTTCAGACAATCAAGTTCAATATAAAAACCTTAAATTCATAGAGAAACATCGAAATACCCAAGAATTACTCGAAAATGGAAATTATTATCTGAGACAATATTCATATCATGTGGTATTCCTTGCAGACTCTATATCAGAATCCATCACACATGAAAAATCAATTTTATAGTACACTAAAGCCATTACAGAAGGGATCCATCTATCATTGATGCGATCATGCATTCCCCACCCCCACAAATCAGGAAGTCATCAATCCAATCATAAACATGACTGTTGATGACTGATGATGTGTTGTTGCAAATTTAGTGCCGCCATCAAGAGGGTTCCCAAAATTTTGGGGCAGGGGCCGCACCCTCGCAAATCATTAATAGACCTTCACTGAGCTAAGGGACAGCCAGGCTATCAAGTTATAGTGTTCTTACAAGTGATATCCTATCCTACAAACAGCGATTTGTAAAGTCAAAATGGTGGATTGGTGCTGTAATGGATTTTCTTCTTTTTATGACAAGTGACTCACTCACTTTCCATCCATCAAATGTCACAAGCACCATAAATAATGGAAGCGGAGTGGATTTATGATGGTATATGAACAAGGAGATGTATGTTTTTATGACGTATGTGAGTGTTTGCTTTTGTTCTGTCTTCTTCTTATTTTTTGTTTTTATTTCTCCGGCTTCTTGTATTCCCTTCTTTTTCTTCTGCGTTCTTCTTCTTCTTCTTCTTCTTCTTCTTCTTCTTCTTCTTCTTCTTCTTCTTCTTCTTCCTTCTTCTTCTTCTTCTTCTTCTTCTTCTTCTTCTGCTTGTTTCTTATAATCCTTTTTAATCCATTTCCTAGTATATTCCAGTTCCTTCTCTTTTGATGATTTTTGGGATACTGCTTGCAAAGAGAACGTCCTCTACATTAGAAAAATAGAATGGAAATATTTTTAGTGATGACTTTGGAGGAAAATATTCCCCTAAACTTTCGTTTTTGGGGTCTTCCCGTTTGTCTTAGGGGGAATTCCAAAACAGGGATCGTTTATATAAACACTGGGGTAACGTTGGACCACGAAACTTCTTTTTTTGGAAAATAATATTCCTTTTATCTATTATGTTCCAAGAACGACATGGACTTATGTGATTATTGATCCCAGGCAATCATAAATTAGAATGCCCGAGGGTCACCACTATTGCTTATTCAATGAGAAGATAAGGTTATAAGGTACAATAGGGCTGTAATAATAGATGAATACAAGAAAAATTTATTATTGGTCAAAGTGTTTCTGAATTATGTATTTATTACAACAATAATTCTCAGTAATGAACACTGAACTTTCAAGATAGAGTGAAACCAAGACTGCTTTTTAAGGAGTCATACAGTTTTTCTACATGATTAGAGAAAATGTTGAATTAAAAATTATGTGTTCAATTCATAGCCAACAAATATTCAATTTTCAAATATGCCCCTTCATAGTATCTACAGAATAACTCAAATTTGAAAGTCATTTCTCAACTTCAAATGCAATAAAATTTTAAAAATTCAATCTGCTCTCAACTGATATCACCTCTTCCACTTTTCAATAAATTTCTTATACCTTGTGTGCAAATAATGCTTGAAATCCATGAGTAATTCTTGGATTTCATAATGTTCGTATAGTGAGATTCAAGAATCTCCAACAAAATCTGTAGTGATTCAAATTTGTGAATCTTAAAAACATTATTGAGAAACCTTGTTCCTTTAAACTTGGGTAGGTACATTGAAATTTACTCTGAGGTGAAGCATTGGAATCTTGAGAGAATAAAATAAATTCAATTGGTTCCAGTATGATACATATGATGGACACAAGTCATAAAAAATTGGACGGTAATCACAGCTTAATGCCCAACTTCAAAGAATGACAATCATAATCAGTATCCACAGAAAACCAGACCTTGTGAAGGGAGCTCAACAATCAATCAGATGATAGTGTCCACGTGGCCTTTCGAGCCTCAGCCTCAAGGTCTCTTATCACATCTCCCTATCAACCTTGTAAAGCCGATAACAAGATTCTGATTGGCCTATTGAAATATTTTCATTCAGGTTTGATTGCTGCTTATTGAGAGAGTCCAGCCTGATGTGCCTTATTTTGAATGATAACGCGTGTCAAAAATGAATGTAAGTCAAAGGACATTACGCCCGAATTCGAAGCAGAATATATCGATACAACTACACTATATATCGATACATCAATGTATTGATAGGCTTATATCGAAGTGTTGCAGATTTCAAGGATATTTCGAAAATAAGAGTGATCACGAGATACAGGTTTTCTTGAAGGATAGAGGTCGTTAAAAAGAGGGGATGTTTGTAAGGAGGGTAGTCACCCCCTCACAATCAGAGCCTATTCGAAACTTATGAAATAGTCTCGTTAACGACTTAGCAACTTTTCGAAGTGTGCTCCCTCTTTTTTCTTTTTCTATTACTCAATTTGTTTTCCCCTCATATTTTCTTCTATTTTTCCCGTTTTCAGCAATTCAAGACAAACATATCGTATACTTACCATGCAATATTGTGTATTTCGCAAAAAAAATTAGCTCAAAAGAGGCTGAATTGATAATAGATATTAATTTGAACATTGTATGATTAGAAACTATCGGAGATAATCGAAGTTTCATACTATATTATGGTTTATAATATGTACCACGGCCTACTATAGATAATACTTCATCTATACTAGGCCGTGATTGTACCGTATTGTCGGTTTGTTATTGAATGAAACTTCAGCTATTGAACAGATGAAACTGAAAAATATATTCGAGGAGCTTATTCTTATTCAGAGCTTATTATTTTTACAACGAATCTACCTCATTCAAGTCATAACGACTATCATTTTGACGTTATTCAAATTTCCCAAAAAACCCAAACACAATTCAATGCTAGAATGAATAAAATAAGAATCTAACCAGAAGGCTTTCTCGTACTAATCATATCTAATCTCGTAATCATAAATCTCGTACTTTCTGATATCTAATCAGAATCACTTTCCAGTACTACACTGAGCCGTCAAAATGTGGCGCCAATAAACCCTTATACCACAACACACTTGAGCCCTAAACAATTTGGGCCCTTCAATGCCTGCGGCGTTTTTCCTCTCCCAGCTAGCCCTTATTCCCTACTTACCTGTCATTTGGTCCCTACGCTTGCCTGACCTCAATTTTACACCTCCTTAACCCCATTTTGACCCGATCCATCTCATTTCGGTCATCGATTCAGCCCTTAAGCCCTTTTTCAGACCTCTTTTCACCTATTTTAGCCCTTTTTTGAACCTTCTTAGCCTTTTTCGAGTGGTTTTTCACAAGCTCTTCTCCCCCATTACCTCTTTTCGGAAATCGGTGAATGCTGTCATCGGTTTTGGGGAAAATAGGGCACTTTTGAAAAATTGCTACAATTTGGGGAACTTTTGTGAGCACTTGAGGAGGTTTTTGAGTGCCCGGAATAGGAGAAAATGTTGAGATTTTGGTCCTAAATTTAGAACGAGCGATACATCTATGGAAATCATTCAATGGATTAATTGAATTATGTATTTGGAAAAGAAAAGTAAAACCTCTCCAAGCTTTTATGAATCACATGCTGACAAATTAAAATTGACATATTTTATCAAAATTTATATACGACAAACAAGCATTCTATTATCCTTATCAAGAATCCTTATCCTTCAATTCTAGGCCTCTTTAAGGATAATTTTTGTCTTTTAATTAAGATTTATCTTTCATAACATAAAAATAAGGTAATACAAAGAAAGTGTGATAAATGGTTCTAAAAAACTTTGCAACTGCAGAGTAGTATGCTAGAAGTTAGTTTACTGGAACCAAAGACAATCTAACTACTTAAATAATTAACTATTTTAATAATTTAGATTATCTTTGCTGGAAATAATTTCGTCCATCACTAGTTCATGAACAACACAGCTTCTTCTACTATTTAATAATATTGACATTCAAAATACTCGCATCCCATTGGCCAAGATTGACACCTTGTACAAAATGGAGTCTACAAGACGCCATGTTTTGGACGATGTCAATTCAACGTGAACTGCCATCTTTTACGTCACACAGCTATGACCAATCACGTGCTAATAGGCTCGTAGCAGTATACGCCCATCTGCAATCTCATTGGACGAATCAAAAACATGGCGTCTTGTAGACTCCATTTTGTACAAGGTGTCAATCTTGGCCAATGGGATGCGAGTATTTTGAATGTCGATATTATCCAATAGTAGAAGAAGCTGTGTTGTTCATCAACTAGTGAGCTAGTGAGATATTATCTAAGCGAGATTAAATTTTAATTCCAGCTTGTCATTTCATATTAATTTAAGCTATTCTTAATAGTTATTTATTTGTCAGATATTTTAGGGTGAAATTCTATGAATGGTACTATATATTATATGAGTAGTAAAGCATAGACTACTCAGATATACCACAATCTCTCATCTGTGATTGTTTCAAAGAATAGTTTTAAACTATAGATACTAGCACAACTTGAGAGAAAAGCAATAATCAATCAAAAAGCAATAGAATACTCAGATTAGGTGTAGGGACTGAGACTTACTATACTAGCAAAATTGAAGAGAAAAGCAATAATCGATCATTTATTGAACCTATTCTCTCATCTATGCGCAAACAAAGATTAGCAAAACGTGTAATACCGCCACTCAGAGCGCCACAATCGCTAACCCTGCTCGTTCCCTATATTTTCATGTGCCTTATTATTGGTCAGATATCTGAAGGTGGAATTTGTTGAGAGGTAATATTTATTTACAGTAGAAGACCCTTCGATTTGTAAGATACCCTTCGATTGGCACATGCATTACTCATCAATGCAGAGGGTTTCCAACAGCATGAGAGCAACTCAATTTCGGGGCAACGTTTTCGGGGGGTGAGGGGTGGGTTGGCAATGCTTTTAGTCTGGCCAGGTGGACAAGTTCTCACCGAATCAAAACAGCGTGCAAGTGCCTTCCTTAAGGACTGCTCCTTAAGGTAGAGAGTGACGTGGAGTGGAGACCAATAGAGATGCCACACTGTACCTTAGAGTGCTGCTATTCGATGGGTTTGATGGAATGCTCGGATAAGCGCAAGGCAATCTTCGGATAAAACGAGGGAATTTCCATTACTGTGGCACTGAGGTACAATCTATCATATCCGGGATACCGTTATCAACTGTGAGGTTATACTCAACTGCGTCATATAGTAAGGTGTTTTTAGATTAATAATTTCCAATCAATCTCTGGCCGATAAGATAACCTTGAGAGGTATACATAAATTCAAATCAAATCAAATTCTATCTACGATCGTGTTATAACATTGAAAACATTGAAATAGAACATGATCGTTTGAATCACTCACTAGTCATTTTAAAGGCTCTCATAATACAATCATTGCATAACATCAAATCCTATTATCCATCGAATTACTTATTCTTAAACAGTCCCATAAAAAAACGCGTTACATAATCATGAGAACATAATATGCGTTTTTCAGGTAATTGACATGTAAAGTATAGGGTGAAAAAGTTATAGGGTTGGTAAAATTCTATAATGAAAATAGAATTCTCTGTCGCTATTTTCTCCTGCTCAGTGATTGTGGTATTACCTTCAGATTGAAATCTCTATTCATTTCCTTCAAAAATTGATCTATGCAAAAGATATTATTATTATACAATCAAGTTTGTATATTATTACTCGTTTGTATATTATTATTATGTATGACGTTTTATTATTAAGGGAACCTAAACTGTCATATTCATTCATGCTTGATATCATTAACATCTGAAAAACAATAAAATAAAATCAAAGATAAGTTGATGAACTCAAGCGCAAGAAAAGTGAATTGGCTAGAGGAATCAGTGTGATAACAAGATCAGAAATCGCATGAAACGATTATAGGGCCTCGGTTGCTCCTGAGGAAGCTGAGAAATAAAAGGTAAAGTGAGCCAAGAAATCCAATTAAGCCACTGTGTGGGAAACAAATCTCTCCGGAATTTTGCCGGATCTCTTCGTCTTCTTCTTCTCTACTTTCTAACTGACTTCATCCACTTCTTGACGATCTCTTGCAAGAAGTAGACTTCATCTGATGATGATGATGATGATGATCCCTCAACAATCAAATCTTCTGCTTCTGTCTGCTCTCCTGAGAAAACACACCGGATCTCATCTCTCTTCTTCTTCTTTCTTCTTCTTCTTCTTCTTCTTTCTTGTCCTTCTTCTTCTACTTTCTCTTCTCTTCTCTTCTACTTTCTCTTCTTCTTCTCCATCATCATAATCTTCATGATCTCTTCTTGAACTGTATTGCATTGTATGTCTTCTCTGAGGGAATGTTTTATAGTATTTCTTCTAAGAGATTGGATGAACCTAATCCAACATTATCCCTGGTTCGAGATTATTGCAGTTATTCTAGAAATCAAGTTTTTTTCTGAGGATGACGCACACATATGAGGTCTAGGCTTGTGTATGGGTAATGAGGGGGCGATTATGAGAGATGACGTCTGTTTTTAGGCCGTTTTTGTCGAAATCCTTTCCCTTAACTGTATTCGAACCAGGAACCTATGGATTATTATCAGACTGGAGCATATCGCCCTCGGCTACAAACCACTCAAAGTTTGCCTTGGTTGAATTCTATTCTTTATCAAAATGACATTCAATTCTGCTAAGATATTGTCTTATGCAACAGAAGGCAGCTCGCACAATTTGAGAGACAATTGAAATTGACCATAGATTAGTTAGCCTATAATAGAAAAACGATTAGATGATAGCATCATATATTATTATTGTTTCTTATAGATTAATGAACTAATTATTGATTAATAATAGACTTCATTAGTGGGAAGTGTTCATTTAGAACATGTATTCGTGAAGCATATGAGTAATCAATCACACATCATGCTTTCTTTTTCAAACCATAACGTTCTCAAATTATTCATCCACACAGTCCGCAAATCTTTCCCATTTGCGTCTGTCCGAAACTCACAATCGATTACAGAAATTCCAATATGTGGAAGCGAGGAACGGTCTTTGGAATTCCCGTTTCAGTTTTTTGTTGTTTCGAATTCAGGCAATAATTCGCCGCAACGAAGAATGAATGACAAGCTGTCAATATGGTTTCTCGCTTTTTGGCTATCATTTCAGCATTTCTTTGTCTTTTTCTCTGGGATTTTTTAGCTTTTGATTCCCTTCACAATTGGACGGGAGATGCGAAACAATATACGATTTTCAATGTATAAAGTGTGGAAGAGAGATACAGTGACAGAAAGAGAGAGAGAGAATAAGTGAGAGAGAAAGATGAGTGAGTGAGAGTCTATTGATTTACTCTAGATAGAGCTGACTCTATTGTTTGAAAATCCCTTTTCTGCATATCTTCTGTGGTCCTAACTGAATCCCCATTCATTTTTGCTGTTGGATCAGATTGTATCGTTTTTGGGTGTAGCAGTGACAGTGTGTGAGTCATATTCTTCTGTGTTATCGACAACTTTGAAGTATCGATTTAGAGTAGATAACAACAATCGGTTCAATGAAGAAATTGACATGGTATTGATGAAGGTATAGTGTAATCAAGGTGAAAAAAAAATACTTAAACCGAAGACTGCATCAACTTCTAGCACGATCATAAACAATAAAATTCATCATCAGTGGCCTATAATTTCATAAAACTGAGAAGTCAAGAAATACTAGTGGAATGGCGAACTCACACTGAACGGTAAAAGTTAGGTTATGTTTAATATGTATATAATTTACACTCAATGAGTAGGAAACTATGAGTTACTGTATGTGATATCGTACCTGTTTCCACCTGTTAAAATATGTCTGGAACAGTTAGGATAAATCCAGTTCAAAGTACCTCTAATTACAGTTCTCAGCTACCGAATACGTTCTGAAAGCCTTGAAGCAAGTACTTAATCGGGGATTAATGGTCTTGATCATTAGTTAACGGTCACATTCTAGATATCAATAAGTGTGCAACATTAAAGAAAAATTTTTCATGTACTCCTTGTTAAATTTATGAATCTTATGAAATGAATATATGGAAATTAGAGGAATCTCAGCGTAGACAGTTATCAGACCAATAAAATGCTATCCTAATGTGACACTAATGTACTATGAATATGTGAATGATAACATTAATTGGTGTTATCATATCATCTTATGAGTGGGGTACCTGAGACCTGAAACCTCAAATTTATTGTATGATAATTAGTCGAATTAATTCGGTGTGTCAGACTTCACTGAGTTTTAGGAGAGGTGGCCGTTATTTTGAAGATTGAAAGATAAGAAATAATGGTGGCCCAGTTATCAATTAAAACATATTGCTTCCTCACTATTTCACACTCAGATTTTTCTGAGAACATACATTTCATTCGCTTCATCCTATTCATTGATTTTATGATCTCATGTATTAATTAGAATATGCTTGGAACACTATACTATCAATCTAGTTTTGATATACTTTAATGCGATGCAATTCACATCATTATGAGAGAGGAGAAGGGAATTCATAATGGGGGCACGTGCCCCCTCCCCCCAAACATATTGTAAAAAAATCCTGAGATCTGCTAAATTAATTAAATTTCTGTTTAATAAAGTGTAATTTCTACACAAAATGTTTTCTGAGCATTTTATGAGTTGACCAACACCGGTTGGACAGTAGTTCCGTTTTGTAGTAAACTTATATCGGCTCATATTACTCTAAGGCTAGGCGTACACCGGTTAGTCAAGACAAGACAAGACGAGATTAGTCACAGTACTTCACATAATTTCTTATGAAGCTTATGAAGCAGCACACACCGATGCAATGACTAATTGGTGTGTGTTGCTTCATAAGAAATTATGTGAAGTACTGTGACTAAACGTGACTAATCTCGTCTTGTCTTGTCTTGACTAACCGGTAATTCTATTTTGTGCCCCCTCCAAACGCTACGCCTTACGCCTATGCTTCAAGTTATCGGGAACTTTACTGCAAAACTGTTGGTAATATTATCATAATTATTTTATCAATGAGTTAAATCAGTATTGAGAATGCAATAATTATCATTCTCTAGTAAATTGATATAATTTGTTTTCAAGGCCTGAAGAAGTACAGAACACTGGCAAGTGGCAATTAACATGTAAAAATCTAGTAAAATAATATACTACCATTCATTTTACTCCCTATTCCATTACGTGACATAACAAAAACAGAGCATCAAAAGAGAACATGATTGAGAACAGTTGATAGAAATTCAGATGAAATTTGAAGATGCATGAAACACACAAGCATTGACGGGTGTTTTACTTTGGAATGGATAGAAGATTCTCAAAGGAATACAGAGGAAGAACAAATACAAGAAAATGAATAAAAACAAGAGGGAGAACAGGATGATAGAAGAGTCAGATCGATCGAAGGTGGAAATTAAAATAGAAATGAAACACAAATAGAAATAAACAAACATTCGAGCACAGTCATTCGTTAATAGTCAGCTGAACAGGTTCTTTTGTTGTTGGTAAATTTTCTGACAGGGACCCCCTACCTTGAGTCAGAAGTCTTCTAAAGTACATCACCGCCGCTTCCCTGCTATAGTGATCTACTACGTTTGTGCTCCCTCTTATTGTTTGTATTCTTGGTTTTGTTTTCTGCTATCTGTTCGGTTTTTGTTTGGTTAACCGACAAAGGCCTGATGATGTCTTGATCACGAGATCCAGTTGAAGAAGAAGAAGAAGAAGAAGAAGAAGAAGAAGAAGAAGAAGAAGAAGAAGAAGAAGAAGAAGAAGAAGAAGAAGAAATGAAAAAGAAAATTCACTGGTATTTTAACGTACGTTACTGTTTCCAGATCTGGACTGTGAAATACTGTACAAACAAAACGAGATCTAAGGAATTCGTTAACTGTGGATTGAGATCGAAGTTTTGTTGTGTCGGTAGGGGGTAATTAATTTGATAGAAGTCTATTTTTTGCTTTGTGTTTTGAGTCGAGTTTTCAAGGAATGAACTCTGTTTCTGTTTTATTGTTGAAAGCTTGAGACGTGAGTGATACTGTCAATGTGATGGCAGTGAGTGAGGAGAGCATTTTCAATGGAATGGAAAATCAATGGAAAATCAATGGAAAATTCAATCTAGACTATACAGTACCACAGAGAAAGACAGTACTGATAAAAGAGGGAATTTGTTTAAATTTATACATATTAAAAGTATACAGGCTCAAAAACCGTTGAACAATTTGCCATAAGACATGCGATTGGCTATATGATTTCTAATGATATTATAATTTTGTAAAATTCAGCAGTGGAAGTTATTCAAATCAATTTGTCCTCAATCAGAAACTAAAAAGGATCTCACGAGAAGAAAATATCCACTCTTTGAGTAGTTGTGAAGGTGATATTGTGGTAGTTATCCATAATAAATGAAAAGACAAGATGTTGTCAAACCACTGATTTATTAGAAAATCGAGATACCGGTTTCGGTTGTTACACCATTATCAATCTCTGGTAAACTGAAACCTAACGTACAGAGCAGCAGTATTTATACTAACGGTAAAGCACCGCTATTGGTAGACGCTCTAGCCAATGACCGTGAACGGCTGCCATTGGCCTAGACAAGCTCCTCCCCGATTAGCGGTTCATTCAAACATTACAAAATGGCGATTCAAACAGAAAACACAATTGAAGATCAATAAATAGCTACAATAACCTAAGAAATAAATTAAACAGTATTACGGAAGAAGAAGAAAAACAAAGGAATAAGGTAATACCGTAATATCTGCCTAACAAATTATGATAAAATAAGATTTGTGGTGTTGTATTGATTGAAATGAATTTGGTCATTCAAACTCAACTGTTGATCATCTTTTGTTACCCTAGTTATTTCTAGAGCTCTATTAAAAGGAAAAATAGGCATGTCAACATAATGAAGATTTCAGCTATATAGTATTACTGTACATAACTGTATTAAGATGTACCTATTAAAGTAATAATCTACAGACGTTAGCAGTTTCCGGGTATGAGTTGTGGGCTGTTTTCCCCTACGAGACTGGCTAATGGTTTTCGAATAGGTTCATCAGGGTTCACTTCATATACACATACACACCTATAATATTCCCCGGGGTCTAATTCCTTCAGTGTGTGTGCCCTGCTTCCTCCCTGGGGTATTTGGGTAGACTTCCCTCTCAATCTTCACCTTCACTTTCATTCAGACAAGACTATTTTCTATTTTCAGACTACTTCTTCTTCTTCTTCTTCTTTTCCTTCAATTTCTCCTTCCTCTTATTCTTCTTCTTTTCTTCTTCTGCTATACCTTGTCCTACTCTTTCCCTTCTTCCTCTCCTTCTTCTTCTCTTTTCCTTTTCTTCTTCTATTTCCAACATTTGGTTAGTCTTATAGTAGTCATATCAATTTCCTCTCATCTCCATATTTTATCAGCAAAATAAAAATTCAATATCATTGAATCATTGTGAACAAGGTAAGTGGGAATTGCAGGTTCATAAAGGATGAAAGAAAGAAAGAGGAAAATTAGAATGAATAGGGGATTTTGAACTTATTTCTTAGTAAAATGGAATTGCAACATAGTCACATTAAACAATGAGTCATATCAAGTGAGACATCAGCGCTTTCTACTCTTCTATATTCTCTGGTTTTGCCCGGACATATTTGTCCAATCATGAACAATTCCACATCAGCTTCCTAGAATCCAAGTTCATATTTTTGAGACAATTTATGCTGAATCAGAACATACTATTCTCTCTTAAATTGCCCGCCAGTCTGAACTCATGACAAAATTATGAACCTCAACTCAGTTCCCAATGGTTTCATTCATTTTGAAGCCGTTCTGCAAAAGATTTATTTCATATTAGATTTTTATCAGAAGTTGAAATCTCTTTTCGACTGTATTCGCTTCTATTGCTTATCTCTGATGCTTTCAGCAATTATTCGTCTCCCTCTTAAGACTTTCTTCCTCTTGTTTAGAAGAGAAAGAGAAGAAGAAAAAGAAGAGAATGAAAAAAAGAAGAAGATGAAAAAGAAGGAGGGGAACACAAAGAAAAAAGAGGAGAAAGTCAACAAATGGGGTCAGTAGAGTCGAAATTTATTTTTCTCCAATAATTCGGTTTCATAGAACTGATAGCAGATTCTGAAAGTTTATGTCTGTTTTACTGTTAACCACATAATCAATCATGAAAGTCGTCTTTGCTTTTGCTACCAAATTATCAAGTCTCTGCTGAAACAATGATATAAATAAATAATCACGAAGCATTTTCTATTTTACTGAACCTATTATAGAATAGTCTAGTAGAATCTACTAATACAATACTATGAAAATCTTTAAGAGGATTATTAAGAAAAATGTTGTTTCATAATTCTTCAATGCAATTATCATGATAATTAGTGTTAGAAGTTCAAATCTTCAAGCCTTTTCTATTATAGTAGAACGATTTCCATGTAAAACCAAATAATATATTATACAATCAATTTTTTGTGATAAAACGTTTTACAGCATTCTTATAATATTTACTGCACCCAACATGTTTCAATTACTATGAATTTGTATTAATTTCAGTTGGTGGGAGTTAATGTTTTTTCATTGAGATGATAATATTCCAGTTTCAAGGTTCTACTTTGAAGATATTTCATTTTCCAATCAAACAATTCTATTGAAATGATGCAAGCAGATACGCTTGACTTGAATGAATGGTTGTGGGTTCCCAATATAGATCCAACCAGTCTTGGGGAAAGCTACTTCCCCTAGACACTTCAGACCACAGAAGAACAATAATGTAATGGGGTAGAGGGGGATCAGGAGGGTAAACCTATTTTTGGAAAACAAAAACTAATGATGCAGCCCTCCAACTCATTTACAAAAGCCCAAATTTGTAACAACACTGCAAGGCAAGGGAAAACAAAAAAGGTATTAACTCATTTGTATTTTGACATTTTCTTCTCATTTCTTGAACCCTCTGCTATTTCGTCCTCTGCTCACTTACTTCTCTAGTAATTCTTCTTGTTCTTCTTCTCCGTTCCTAACTTATCCTTCAACAGTATTGTTCCTATTCTGGCTACTTCCTGTCTGAGTTCCCTTTCAGTGATGAAACAAAAGTGAATGAATGGATTCGAATTGAAAAGAGAAGCATTAGAAGATTAGAACTATTAAATGATAGAATATATGATAAATATAATATAAATATAATACATATAATATGATTAAAACTTATATAATAGATTGATGATAAAATATCAAGCAAAATGGATATATTACTATGATTAAAAGGGGAGAGATTAGAGAAAATTAAGAAGAGAGTAGGGGAGAAGAAGAAGGTAAAGACACCAAAGGAGGAGAAAGGGTGAAAAAGGCGAAGAAAGAAGAACAAATAGAAGAAGAAAAAGCAAGAAGATGGGGATACAGGAAAATAAGAAAAAGAAAAAAAAGGTAAGCAGTAGGAGGACAAGAAGAACAAGACAATGATAATGATGAAGGATGAAAAGGAAAAGGGGAAGTGGAAGGAGAAGAATAAGAAGAAGAAGAAAAATAAGAAGGGGGTGAAGAAGAGAGAGGAGGAGGAGAAGAAGGAGAAGAAGAGAAAGAAAGCTGCTATATCATAACAATTTTGTGGTTCGTTCTTTTATTCACGCATGAAAAATAATGAAAAATTACGTGATAATTCAACATCAGTATTCAGCTCTAATAGTGACATAAACCATAGTTATTTGGTTTGTTCCATACACCTGGTACCTTCCTAACCTATAAAATGACAATAAAATTGTACTACGCAAGGCATAATAGAAGAATCTGAATAACATCACAGGAGGCCACCTAGTCTCCAATCAACCTCAAGACATAATTTGACAGGAAGGATTTCCGTCAATTTATCGCCTGATCGTTAAAAAGTTACAAAATCCATAAAATTGACATCCTTCAAATTTAACAGCTTATTCTCGTGAAGTATGTTTACATGAGAGGAGTCATGTTCTTTCATGTTTATGGGCAAGATCTGCATGTAGCAAAGTAAGCGTTAGTAGCTTTGTTAGAATTAGTCATTAGACAAGATGATTAGTCACGTTTAGTCACAGTAATTCACATTGTTGCTAATGAAGCAGCACACACTGACGCAATGACTAATCGGTGTGTGCTGCTTCATAAGCAACTTGTCAAGTACTGTGACTAAACGTGACTGATTTCGTCATGTCTTGTCTTAACTAACCATGCAATAGAAATCTCGAATAAAACAATCGTTCAAATCTCTACCAGTATTCTTTGAATATAGATTATCCCTCATTCCAAATTACTCGATAGTAAATATGCATGTCTAGTCTGGAGTGTAGTGCAGGGGTGGAATGCTAAACGGTACTTAGCTTCTGCTACAGTAACTCATGGAGTGGATGCTTGGTGCTTCGTGCTTAGTGCTTAGCAGTCGGGGCTTGCTGTGTGAAGAGCCACTTGCGGCTTGCCAGACTAGAGACAATATTGAATTGCAATTGTCAGCTGCAAATGGCTGCTGATATTCCAGATTAATGTGTTCTATCCACTTCACAACTGGGTCTAGTAGTGTTGGTCTGTTATTAATGGGAGTCAAGTCCAATGTGGTCCTAACATTTTCATAAATCACATACAGAAAAAATGTGGGGAAATTGAAACAAATTTGAAAACAAACAAGAAGTAGAGCGAATAGTGTTTAATCCTATATTACTTAGCTTATATTCTACTGTCAATCAATCAATCATTTTATTTCATGGAAATCACATTACAAAATTGTCCCGCTAACCCAGAAAAGATTTTACAGCAGTTCAATACTAAAACAAAAGTCAAGTAATGCGTTGATTGAATTGAAAAGTTTGTCATTAAATCTCCTTCAAATTTGATGTTTTGCTCTCCCATGACCTATTCAAATAAAAGCATTTAGCCTATACTATAAATTTAAAAGCATATTCGAATGAAGCATAATACTGAACTCAAGAATTTATACTATAAAACTAAAAGCATATTATTCAAATGGAGCATAATGCTGAATGAATATTCCCAACATTCATTGGATTTTTAGCAAGTAATTATCAGAGAATCCATTATATGCATGAAGTTACTACTGAGTTATCAAGCAATAATATGTCTTGAAATTTGGAGGGAAATTTCAATGCTTTTTCAAGCGTATGAATCAATTCCATACATGATTTTCCTAATCTACGTAAATAATTATCTAAAACGCTCATTTCATTCAATTTATCATTGACTAAAAAATAAACGTCTATCTATCGCTCTGTATGAATCAAAAACTATTGACTCATCCTTTATGTTCTGCTAAGAGAAAATATGAATATTTTTCACGAAAAATTGAAGGAAATAAATGGGTGCTTGACAAAAAATGGGTGAAAATAATTCCACGCTCAGCAAAAAAACAACGAGAAATAGAAATATGCCTGACGACACATCTAACAAGAAAAATAACACGCTTGAAAACATATTACTGTATTTAACAAGCTGAAGACAAGCGAGAATTATTCGTCTAATGCCTCTGGGCTGAAAATGATCAATGGGACATCCACCTGTCTTTCTCGGGGTTTTTGTCGCTCAGCCGGCGGCCATTTTGTTTTCCAGCGCCTAAAACTCTCATCTCAAAGCATTTTTCAAATTCTTTGTGAAAGCATCGCTCTTAACAAGGAACGAATTCCGGGGGCAACAAAAGTAGGTAACGCGTGTTTTACGTGGAAAACTCTTTAGTGCAGACATTTATTTCGTTTTCCATACATTGTCACATTTCCTAATCTTACTCTTCAATCCTCCTTCGTCTACGGTTTAGTTGAATTTTTATTTATTTTTCTTGCCTTAAACATTTGTAGATCAGCACATGAGAGCTGACTACAATAATTGGCTGAACCAATACATGTATAAATTTTATTAATAATACATGAAATAATTTGTATAAATTGCAAATCATTGTACTCGAGTAAAAATATAATAATTTTATATAACATTCAATGAACTATAAATCTATCTTCGTGAACGTTTCCAAGACGTCATATTCAACCAATGAAATAATTATTTTATTGAAGATAGACGTGTACTGCAACACATTTTCACAATATTCTGCCATTTATTGAGAAACGAGTGAACTAAGTGGTAAAGCTGCTTTTGACCAATCACATTGCGTTAAAAATGGGAGTGTAGCACAACAAAATGGCGGCTTTACTGTGATTGGTTGCAACCATTTTGACGTTGTAGATAACGAATTGGCATCCACCAATGACATCGCTATTTGTTTTGGAGTGGGGTGGTTTCACTTGTTTCTCGATTCAGTTGATTAGATATCTTGTAAGTTATTCAAATAATGTGATCATTTTTCATTCAATTAGTGTGAAGTTATTGACATTGTATATTGAAGAGGATTATCAATAATTGATGATTGATCAATTAATAAATAACTTTTAATACATAACTTACATTCATTGTTTACAGGTTTCCAAAATATGCAACCGAATGCTCATCATAAGACAAATTGTCTAAATTAAGTCTATTGAATAGTCTTATGTATAGGCCTAAAAAGCAAAAGTTCTTCTGCTGTAAGAAGTCTCATAATCTTTCTATGTTCTTCTATAATGTTTTTCTTATTTTTTCATTGAAGAACTCTTATTAAGTCTCATATGAAAACGTCAAGAAAAATAGAACAAGGATATAAAAGGATCGAGATTTTTTCCGCACACAGGCGAAACTAATTACTCATGCTATGAGTATTATTTTAACGTCTTGTCAATTATTTTTAGATTTTTCAATGCAATATGCTTCTGCTGTATATGAATATCATATTTATATATTATTGATACAAATAATATTAGGTGGTTAATCGGCATTATAGCAACATGGATGTGGAAGTGAATATTAAAACACCATACTTTATTGTTATTTAAACTTTATTACCTACCTGAAAGTTTCCAGATCACTTTTCAGCCAATCTTCTTGAAATAATCCCTGAGGGCATTCCCTTCTCAAGACTCCAGCCACCTTGCAAAAACCACCCCCTAACCTAAAGGGTTGTGGCCTCCGTCTTTGCAAATATCATTCCTTGACATTTTAACAGGGGGCTAATCTTCAACAATCGTTGAAAAATGTAAAGTTGTTGCTTAGCGTTGAGGAAATAAGGAAAGAAAGGTGCAAGGGAATGAGAGAGGATAAGGGGAAGGAGAGGAAGAACGATAAGGAATGTGGAAGACGGAAGAAGGAGAGGAGGAGGAGGAGGAGGATACATAAGAAGAAAGGGTGAAAAAAGGAGGAGGAACTAGTTGAAGTGAGAGAGAAGGAGGAGGAGGATGAGGAATAGAAGTAATGATAGGAGGGGAGGGGAAAAAGGAGAAGAATAAGAAGAAGGAGGAGGCAAAGAAGCAGAAGGAGGAGGAAGACGAGGAGGAGGAGGAGGAGGAGGAGGAGAAGAAGAAGAAGAGAAGAAGAAGAAGAAGAAGAAGAAGAAGAAGAAGAAGAAGAAGAAGAAGAAGAAGAAGAAGAAGAAAAGAAGAAGAAGAAGAAGAAGAAGAAGAAGAAGAAGGAAGAGGAGGAGGAGGAGGAGGAAGAAGAAGAGGAGGAGGAGGAGGAGGAAGAAGAGGAGGAGGAGGAGGAGAAGGATGAGAAGGAGGAGGAGGAGGAGGAGGAGGAGGAGAAGGATGAGAAGGAGGAGTAGGTGAATGGCTGAAAGTGACAATATAGACCGCGTCACTCGAGTAATGCCTGATGAATTAGGCACCTTGACTGCACCTTGAAACCCTTTCAAAGGGTGCCTGTGTGCCTCTCAATAGTACACAAGTTTGCCATTTGGCAACCCTTAACAGACCTGCAGCTTGATATATTACAGGCCTGACCTTTCGTGAATAGGAATGAGTCGGTGTTAGTGAAAGTATTATCTGTCAATGTTATTAGCTACTGTTAGCTTGAAGAATGTTACTGTTAACTGCAATAATTCGAATTGATATATTATTGAGAATAATGAGGAGAAGAAGGAGCAGGAGGAGGAAGAGAAGGAGTTGGAGAAGAAAGGAGGAGGAGGAGGAGGAGGAGGAAGAGGAGGAGGAGAAGGAACTGCTACATACAGTATAAAGATATTGATTTATATTTCTGTCTATTCTACTGTATATCGATCACTCGGTTTTTTCACTGGGTGAGATGAATTTTAACATCTCCAAACCATTATTCTTTCCCACATATTGTTGTGATATGCCGAAAACGTGTTTGGTGTCGGGAGCAGGCCTGAATGTCAATATAATCGCCAATTAGATTCCATGTATACTGTTAGGCTAGGCGTACACCGGTTAGTTAAGGCAAGACAAAATGAGATTAGTCACGTTTAGTCACAGTAATTCACATAGTTGCTTATGAAGCAGCACACACCGATGCAATGACTAATCGGTGTGTGTTGCTTCATATTCAGATATTTGAATTACTGTGACTAAACGTGACTAATCTTGTCTTGTCCTTTCTTGACTAACCGATGTACGCCTAGCCTTAAAATTGAGTGGTAGGAAGGACTTTCTAGTCCTAATACCGCCTAATATTCATTACATATATTTTGTTTTGTAATTCATATTTTGATGTCATTATCTCTTGTAACACCCACCAAAAAGTATTTTACAAATTTACAGTACATCCCATGTCAATGACCACATTAATTTGGAAATCTCATTACTCGTATAGCAGGATTCTTTTAACTTGTCAGAAAACAGCTGATATAACGTTAGTAAACGAGCGTACATCAATCAGCTGTTTTATGACAATTTAAAAGAATCCTGCTATACAAAATATTTATCTCATAACCACAAACTTTAATGGGATATCTACATCTTATACTTAGTCTCTTTCTGAAGTTTTGAAAATGATTTCCACAAACGGACCTTCTTTGAACGCGCGCTAAATCCTACCTCTAAGTACGTGATCACCATTTTGAATGCGCCTTTAAAAGCCGCATTAACCTTGAACGGCCAGTTCGTGAATGAACGATAGGTTCCCTGTGGCGAACGATAATCGAAAAATAGCCGAACGTAGTTTCGAAATTAATATTCAAAAAGATGTGTGACGTTTGTGACCCGTCGGTCAGGAAGTTTAGGAATCGATGCTGGAATTCGGAATCTGAAATATTATACACAGAATGAACGATGAACGGTTTTGGCAGAAGAAATCAAGTATTCTAGTCATAGTTTCTTATATTCTATCCGAGTTTGTGGCGCTAAGCCTAGTAAGTTGTCAAACATTACTTAGGCCTGCCAGATATTTTTCATTCTTAATGTTTTTCTAATATTTTTCAGTACTATTTCTCAGGTAGGGTACGTTCACTTTGCTAAGGCACCTGGACTGGAAATGAATTACTTTATTACGATATAAAGTGTCTACTTTATGAACTTTATAGGTTAATCAATAAACATTAGCACTCAAGTTCAAATTAAGCTCATTATTAGTCTCATACTAGGTGTCATAGTGATAATTACAAGAGAAATATCATTTAGACGTAATATTGTTACTATGTTATCATAGCCAACAAACTATATCTATATCCAACATCTATAGGCTATTCAAGTTACAGGTGAAGCCATAATGAAGTTGTAAATTGAATAATCTAATACTGTAAAACAAAACTTCTTAGGCACTAATAAACTTCGTTAATGGCGTCATCTTGCGGGCCGCATCGATTTTTCTATAGATAGAATAGTTTATAAGTAGTTATAGTTTAATAGTAAATAGAATAGAATAGTTTATTCTATTTATAAATAGAATAAACTTCATGTAGAGATACAAGTACAGTTGGTAAAATAATAGACACTAACCAGACAATACTCGTAATACTAATTGCTTCATGCCTGCAGCTAGCTTAGATTGGACAAGTGGTAATGGGACAAAGAAAGAATGGAAAGGGGTATTCGCTGAGAGAGAGGCCTGCGAACATAAAGACACTACAAAGTAGAATGAGAGAGGAGAAGAAGAGGAAGAAGAAGAAGAAGAAGAAGAAGAAGAAGAAGAAGAAGAAGAAGAAGAAGAAGAAGAAGAAGAAGAAGAAGAAGAAGAAGAAGAAGAAGAAGAAGAAGAAGAAGAAGAAGGAGAAAAGGAAGAAGGAGGAGAAGCAAAATAAGAAGAGGACGAGAGAAGAGAGATGCCAAACGTGACTAACTCTAATGTAGGCAATCAAGTACTTTTCCATGAGCGAATTGTTCGCAGACAGAATAGGCGGCATGTGTATTTGAAGGACCAGAAGTACAAGAAAAAGGAGAAGATGAAGATGAAGAAGAAGGAGGATAGGAGGAAGACACGTGTTCATTAGTTAGTGGGCGTGTGAACATAATAATAATTATTGCTTTCACTCATCTTTTCGGAGTATTTTCATCATTTGCAATATTTAAACTGAAGAAATCGCTTTATTCTTCTATATCCGATAGTAGGGAGCTTAGAGGATTCAGAGCAATAAAGCTAACGGACACGCTTATTATCCTCAATTTATAATTAGGCATATTGCATTGTATGTTAATAAAATGTTAATAATCTCATAATCAATACTGTATTATTCCTTACCTTATAATTTAAAGTGAAATAAAAGATGTGAAATGTCTCTGCTGTGAATTAACTTCTACGATGTGATCTCAATTCAACGAATCGCATACAATCCACCATTTTGTTGTAGTCCATCGGCTATTCACCAACAAGCAATCCCATTGGTCGATGGAGAATTGCGTCATATCGACGCCATTTTATAAGACGTACCAATTCCGACCAATAACATGTTAGAACTGCTCATAATGGCTTTTAGCAAACCATTAAGTCTCTGGTGGCCCGAGGCATTTGAGCTGATGTTAATTATTCGGATATTTTTGAAAGATATGATATTCTTACAATGTACTGTATATTTTTATGCTAAAAATTTCCAGTTTCAAAGTATACAGAGTGAGGTATGAAATATTTTCTTCTAGATTTGAAACATTATTCATTACCCTTCGTTGGTCTAAAAGGTTTGAGGTCCAAATCTGTTAATACGAATGAGTATGTATTTACTTCTCATGATATAATTTTTTTCGATGTCACTATCTTCTCTATTAATTTTATCTTCTTTCCAATTCCACTTACGTCAACAATCTACATGTCTTTTCATCTTCTGCTTCTTCCTCTTCTTCATCTCCCTCTCCTGCCTTCCCTTTCTTCTTCTTCTTCTTTTTCACCTTATTCTGCCTTCTCCTCCTTCTTCGTCTTCTCTTTATTCTTCTTCTTATTCTGCCTTCTCCTCCTTCTTCGTCTTCTCCTTATTCTTCTTCTTATTCTGCCTTCTCCTCCTTCTTCTCCTTCTTATTTATCCTTCATGTTCTCCATGTTGTGTCATGTCAACGAAAACTGTTAGTTGCAGAAATTTGAGGGTGCTGTCTGGCTCAGCAAGCCTCGAGCTATTTGAATTCTTCTCGCTCTCTCTTTCTCTTGAAGTCATCTTTCTTTCTCAGCTTCCTTTCCTCTATCTCTCTTCTCCTTCTCTTATCCTCCTTCTCCCTCCTTCTTCAGTCTCTCTTCCTTGAGATCTGCAGTACTTAACGGATTGAAAGAGAAATGTTTGAAACAATTTGGAGGTTAGCAAGCGTTGCATTCTAAGCCCCGGGCCTGCATTGTCAAGTGCGGTGTGGTTGTTTTATCTCGTTTTAGTAGGCAAACTGCTTTGGGCGAAATATGTTTGTTTTTAGCACTTGGGCTTTTGTATTTGTCAGCTCTGGAGTTGATCGTTTCAACACTCCATTCTACAATACAATAAACATTTAGCTTACTTTTCATGAGTGGTTTCAACGTTCCAATTCATGGATTTCTTTACAAAGTTTCAATGTTCTTCTCTAATACAACCCTTTTTGTACTCTTCAATTTGCTTTCTATTACAAAATTTTAATATTTCTATTTTGGTGCTTATAAATTTCATACTGTATTTATATGGTTTTTCCTTTACAATTTTCGCGTACATTGAACGTTTGCTCTTGACTCTTAAATGAGGGGGATGGATTGGTGAAATGTGTTCTATTCCGGCCCTTTGTGTTTTATGTGGTTGATTTTAACGTGCAACTGAGACTAGGACTTATACAAACACGAAAAATCTATCACGAAAAAATACTTACAATTATTAACCAGTTTTATCGAAGTTTCGTATTCTAGTAATAAGATGCCCCTGTTCTTGAGAAGAATGAGACGTGCAAGCAAATCGGAACGTGTCAAGTGGACCCAAGCATAGTGTTAGATGAGTCACACACCACTTCATACGCTTTTAATACGCACCGCACACCCCACCATGATTTCTGTCAATCACCGATTCCTACCCCAACTTCTCATCCCACTTCTTTTTCTCTTCCTCCTCTTTTTTTTCTTCTTTTTTCCTCCTACTTCCTATTCTTCTTCTTCTTTTTCCTCTTCTTCTTCTATTCCTTTTTTCCCCTACTTCCTTCCTCTACCAGTGACGCAATTTAGGGGTGACTGAGTGTGAAGAGGCTAGACAAAGAGATGATGACATCAGAGAGTGCCAAAGTCAAAAACATTCGCTCAGATTTCCGTTCTTTGCATTTCTCTTAAATTCTTCTCCACTATCTCATTCCGTCCTCTTTTGCTCCACCCTTCTACCTATTTCTATCATTTTCTTCCTTCTTCTTTCTCTTCTTCTTTTTCTCCTCCTCCTCCTTCTTCTCCTTCTTTCTTCTTATTCTTCTTCTTCTTTTTACTCTTGTTCTCCTTCTCCTCCTCATTCGTCTTCTTCCCCCTCTTCTTCTTTTTCTTCTTCTTCTTTTTTTTCTTCGTCTCTTTCTTCTACTTCTGCTCCTTTCTCCCTTCTCTCCTTCAACTTCCCCTTTCCTCTTACTCTTGCTGTTGTTGTGGTAATGCTCACAGCACATGAGCTCTCCGTTTACGAAAAGATAAGATGATGATAAGAGATGAATGGACCTACAGCTTTGTGTGGGTTCCGAACCACTCCGGTCTACGAAGCGTATTTTATTCTGATAAATTGATATTCAGCGGAGAAGGCCTCGTGAATGGTCACCCTTACAATAGGTGTAGCCATTGAGTATAGGATATTATATTCAATGGTGTAGATAAGGGATCAGATGCTAACACGACCATGAATTCAACCATTTCATTTCTATGTTCTTCTAGTCCTATCTTTGTACATTTTATTTTCGCATTTTGATATTCCAACTCCTCTCCTCCATCATCTTCATCTCTTCGTCCTCATCCTCCTACCCCTTCTTCACCAACTTCACACTCGTCTACACGCCACATTAATTCCTCATCATCCCCCTATTGCCTCGCCAATTGTCACCCTCCCTTTAAACACCCCTATTCATACTACACTTTCTCTGATTTTTCATTCCATTCCTTTCGAATTTCATCACGTAGTCTAGCCTCCTTCCTCCTCTCCCTCCTTCTCATTTCCTACTCCTCCTGCTCGTCTTCATTCTCCTCCTCCTCTTCATTCTCCTCCTCCTCCTCTTAATTCTTCTCCTCCTCTTTCTCCTCCTTCCTCTTCACCTCCTTCCCTACTCCTTCCTCCTCCTTCTTTTCCTTCTCCTCCACCTTTTCCTCCTCCTTTTCGTTCGTCTCTACCTCCTCTTTTTTCGCATGTTTCCCTTTTTTCTTTTCAAACTCAAGTGGGCACTTCATCCCCCCCCCCAGCATTTTTCCTGCAAACGTGCCTGTCGCTAAATCGTGTCCACTTGTGAAGTAGGCCTCAAGTGCTGCCCTCAAGTGGGGACCTCAACTCTGTCTGCTTTGGCTTCTCATTGTGACACTCACACATGCACACACACACACACAAGCACACGATTACTCATACACACGCGAGTCTAGCATCAATAATTTCAGAAATTAATTTGTTGTTGATGAATAATCTTGTAATCCAGATAAATAAATCTATTCAGACAACGGTTATTGAAGGATTTAAAGGTTTAATGTTAAATCAAGTGATGTTGAGTTAAGACTGTAAATATTTAAAATTATAAATGTTCTTCTCAAATTCAACTTTATTCATAATAGAGTAAATATTATGAAAAGAAAGACTAGGCGTACACCGGTTAGTCAAGACAAGACAAGACGAGATTAGTCACGTTGAGTCACAGTAATTCACATAGCTGCTTATGAAGCAGCACACACCGATGCAATGACTGATCGGTGTGTGCTACTTCATAACTATGTGAAGTACTGTGAGTAAACGTGACTAATGTCGTCTTGTCTTGACTAACCGGTGTACGCCTAGCTTTAATTTATAATATTAGTGACTAAAGCTCAAGATTCCCTTTTACCTTGAATAGGATTATCTTGTTGAATAGTACCGTATTACCTATCATGTGCAAATCTTTAGAAAACTAGATAGCTGCCAGATTGCGAAGCCAATGATAACTGAGAAAGTGAAAGCGGTGATTGATGTGGTAGACATCAGCAGTAGACCTATATCAGGCGCTGTGAATGGTTGTTTCAATCGAATAACAGGTTGACAAATTGTTGAGCCACTCATCGGCCATAGCTATAGTATAAAACATCCATATTATAGAACTACATATAGTATAAGTTATACCGACTATGAGGAATATACCAATTTATATAACCTTATCACCTAGGTGAAGCTACGAACTGTACCGTTCTCTTTATCTTCGCCAAACATACAGAAACGTACATTACAGGGAATCCGACACGTCAGTTTGTACAGGGCAAATATACACTGGACAGTAGCACTCTACAGGCCTGGATAGCCTACCGTGACAGTCAGACCAAAGTACACATTTTTGCAAAATGTCCACTTGCACGAAAGTCCGACAAATCTTCCTGGAGGGATCTTTGCACACAGTGTTGACAGACCGAATGATGAGTCATGCGCCCCTATTGTCTCTTTTCAAGGGTTGGTAGGGGGTTGAAAGGAGGAATATCGGATTCTCTTCTTCAGTTTGCTGCAATTTGCGGGGGTGGCATGCAGAGGGGAGCTGCTGAGAGTGTGTGCGCGTACGAAAGTCAAGTACTGTGCAAACTGTCGTTACTTCAATGTCACTTATTTCATCTTCTTAGTTGTCATTTATTTCTACTTATTTCACTTATTTCTAATTGAGAAGTTTAATACAGTATTTGTTTGTGAAGGCTATTAGCCAGTTAGCTAATTCATGTCATCGCCATAAACCGAGATTTTCAACAATCTTAAAACAAATCTATTAAATAAATTCTATTGAACTGAGCCATTAATCAATTTATTCATATGTTAGTTATTCAATATCACTTGCTTTTCCAACTATTATTTATAATGCATTTAGATAGTGTTTTAAAGCTTTTCTTGATTGAAGAGTGCATGATGCTTTTTCCATCACTCATATTCGTATAGGCTATCACACACCAAAAATATACAAATGTATAGTTTCGACAGTCAATATCCCAATACTTAACCTACAATAATGCTGAGTCTCGCAGATTATTGAAAAGTTTGAGAGGTCTTGTTTAAAAAGGTCTTTTAATTAATGACTTTAAAGGTCTTTGAAACTTTTAAGCCTTTGGATTATTGTCAAAACCACTGTTCACTTATTGCCGAAACAGCTGTTTTCTGACAAGTTAAATCAATCCTGCCATATTTGTTTGTATAATATTATAATGCATTGAACCGTATAAAATTATGTATGTTTTTTCACAAAATTTACTCAATGTATACGTATTACTAAGTTCGAAATCAACCACTGATATTCCTCATAAAAGCATACTGCTACTTTACTGCCATCTAGCGTGATTTGAACGAACAAGGTCGGACAGTATTCCTACTACACTGCCTCGACCAATCATAATGCGTCAAAAATGGGAAGGTACTGAAACAAAATGGCGGCTAGTCATTGGTTGAATCAGTTTGACGTAGAAGACCAATAGGATTGCTCCTTGATTCGAAGTAGGGAGTTCTTTGAATTATTCTTTCACTGAATTATTTTACGTACTAATAGGCTTATTTATGTGTCATCGATTGATTTATTCGCTTCTTTTCTTATTGTTTGTTCTATTCCTTGATTTTCTATGAAACAGGCTCCATTCTTTAAATTCTGAATTCTAAGCAAATTATTTATCTTTCCAAAATCCAAACCTTATGTCACAGCTTTTGAAATGATATTATTATACTATTAAAAGTTACGACTAATATTCTACAGTGAAAGTACTTCGTTATGGAAAACAGCATTGATATTATTATCTATGCGACTGACAAAACTGTACATGTCAATCTTGTTCCAGTCTATTGTAACCCCGAAATGTCCAAGTTGCATATTATAATGATGACTACAAGCCCCTAATCTAAGGGCAGCCCTAGGGTGCCTCGACTACAATGAAGAATAGGACTCGTGCATTGAACAATTGAATGGTGTGTTTCGTGCACCAATTGCATTGCATTGACTACTACTGTGTCACACTCACTAGCCATGTCAATCATTGCATCTATCACACTAGCCTACTCTATTATTAGATATTTTTCGCACCAACTACTCCCAATCATCCCCTTCCTTGCTTCCTCCTTCTTCTCCTCCTATTCCTTCCTATTCCTTCCTCTTCTTATTTTTCTTCTTCTTCTTCTTCTTCCTTCTCTTCCTCCTCTTATTCTTCTTCTTCTTCTTCTTCTTCTTCTTCTTATTCATCTTCTTCTTTTCCTCCTCCTCTTCTTCCTCTTCCTCCTCTTCCTCCTCTTCTTCTTCTTCTTTTTCCTCCTCCACTTCTACCTCCTCCTCCTCCTCTTCTTCTTCTTCTTCTTCTTCTTCTTCTGCTTGATGTTTGGATATTTCTCCATCTCAGTATACAAATGAAAAGGACCAAGACATTGAATATAGTATATGATAGTTTATGTCAAATCCATAACCATGTCAAATCCATGTGTAAATTGTGATTAATTATTAATTCATTACAGAATATTGAGATGGTTTTCATGAATCTTGTAAAATAATCTTATTAAGGTGACCATGAAAATTCTCATGTCTTGGAAAATAGATCTCTTTCCATAAAAGTAGGTGAAAGAAAATCTTTTATTATCAATGAGAATTAACATTATTAATTGATGATTGTGCCACTGGGAGCAACTAAATAAAAAAAAAATCTGGTTCTCTACACCTCACTATCATTCCAAACCTTCCATCAAATAGTCACGTTTTCCACAAATATCGAATATCACTCTTTCCTTGTTCTATCTTCTCCCCTTCTCTTTCTATCGTTTCCTCCCCTTTTTTAGCAAATAGTAAGCCTATAATAGTGAGTGTCCCCAGGGAGCCATTGCTAATAGGCTCGTTAATAGTGCACCAATCGACTACTCAATGATTCCACAAGATAGGGGTTGCAAGTCACTCACCCCCTGCACTAGGGGCTGCTTTCTATCTCACTTGATTCACTCTCTTCTTCTATTTTATCTCTATCAACCTTTTCTCTCTGTCATTCTAACTTCTACATCTCTCTTTTTTATTTACTAACTCTCTTCACATTTCTTCTCTGCTCACCCGTGTTAAAGAGTATTTCTATTTCTCTCCCGCTTTCAATCTCTCTTTCTCTTTCTATCTAGAATTCTTTCAATATTCTATATTGAATCCTGTGAATGTTTATTTAATATTGTTCCAAAACTTTCTCCCAATGCTCATAGGCTTCTCTTTGAGTATTGAACAATTATTTGCAAATATTTTACAACTATACAAGAATGGCAAAATTATCCAGGTATCAGTAATTATTAGCTTGATTTGTTGATAACATATCTTTGAACTTGTGTAATTTCAATTCTGAAGCTTCCACATCAATCCGTGATAAGAAATTTGTAATAAAGGAGGAATAATATTGTTCATCTAACACATGAATCAGTTCAAATGAGGCTGAATAACCAATAAATAGATGACCACTACTGTCCTATCATATACTTTTTCTTTCATCTTTCACTTCATTCTTTGGCCGTATTCTCCTTTTTCTCAGTCTTTTTTTTATCTGCCACCAGTGAACCTATTTCTTGCATTGTATTAAACACTGAATAAACAAAAACCATTATTGTACCAGAAAGTTATAACGAGTCATAAGAACCCGACACGTTCGAGGTTTAATAGAGCCAAAGAACACCCACGTTTTAGGAGGGTGAAATAACAAGGTTTGGAGGGTGGGAAGATCGTTAAATTAATAGAGCTTTCAAAAAGCTGACAGGTCGACAGATTTATAATATCCGAAATTTTGCAAGGGGCAGTTCCCATAAACTGCTGACCCTCTGCAAGTTATTCGAGTTATGTCACTTTGTTACAATACCAGTATAATGGGTTTCAATATAACAAAGGTGTCAACCTAACAGTTGAGTGCTAAGTACTAGCAGTTGAGGATTCGGTGTTGATCACAGAGCTATGAAGTCTCAGATACAATGTTCAATTTCTTATCACAGTTATATTTTTGAATATATTGTAATCAACCTTATTTTGATCCATTATGTTATCCTGGTACTACAATTTACAATAAAGAGGTTTATTGTCTAGGGTCTAAAAAGGAAGAGAATCTGTTGAATTCCCCACCATTAACAAGAGATAAACAAAAAATCGTCGAGAAGCAAAAGTAAAAGTAGAATAAAAGCAGAGTAGAACAGTAGAAGAGAGTAAAAGTAAAGTAAAACAAGAGTAAAAGTAAATCAGTACAACATAGTACCAGTTCTATAAAGGTATATAATAAGCTTAATCTCAAATTACCGATGTTTTTTTGCAATAGGACTATTTAAAATGTAATGAATTCATCCTTTATGATGCACCCATGTTAATGTTGTATAGTGAATGGAGTCTCCATCCAGAAGGATTTTTCGCAGCTCCACAGATTACCCAGCAGGCTTTGCACCAACTTTTCCAAGAAATAGATTGGTAGAAAAACATTCAATGTTATTTTCGCGTTCAGTTTGTTTCTGACTCGAAGATTGGCGAATAATAAAGTTGGCAAGTTATCGCAGTTTCACAATTGCAAACAACGTGGAATCGAAGAACGAAGTTATCGGAAAAACAAAGATATTTCCATCACATTATTGCAGCTGTAATCTAGGAGTTCTTTTCTGCTGGAATTCTTTCTCAGTTTCACTTCTCATACTGCTAAAATCTCCGGTAGTGTTTCCTGTAAAACTCATCCACTGTTCTAGAATATACCCAGTTAATTTTTTATTGAAGTCAACTTTGTATAACTGGTTTATTTTGTAATGGCGTCTAGACTGAGAATGAATTATTATTGATATTGATATTACAACTTCTTAAAGCTTTTCACTTGAATAAATCTTATTTTATGTATAGAAAATAATTATTATAGATGTACTATTATAGGTGTATATTTGAGTACTTAGAATTTACTTGACTCAGTAGTGTGAACAGATTTGTTTCTGCTAGGTTTCCCGTTTTTTGTGAAATCTTCAATCATTCCATCGATGGAATAGAGCCCCAGCTCCAATATTTAGAGTGTTCTACTGTGTATATATATACCATATTGTATGATTTTTTCTGATTGAATCAATCGTTCTTCCTAGATCAGTGATGAGAGTTCACAACATTGATGTGGTAATTAAAGTAAACAGTGATTCGAAAATTTCAGCCTGTTAACTTTTCACATTCAACAAAGAGCACCCCAACAAAAGATGAAGACAACAATGTCAAAACTAGACAGACGTGAAGAATAAATTAATCGAGCGAAAGGAACAATGAAATAATATTTTTATTGTCGAATAAAGAGACAGCATCGAATTACATGCGGGAACTGTGACTGCTTTCATTTCACGTGTGCTGGCGTTTTCAATTAGACGTTTCCCGTTCGGTTTATTATGTGGTGCTCCAATTAAATAACAAACGGAAGAGAGGAGAAAGGGATGAACGAAAGAGACAATGAAGGAATTGAATTGGGGAAGAAAGGAGAGGAGGAGAAAGCATGTGTGAAAAGAAATAACGAAATGTTCCCAAGTAATTAAGTAATTATTTTCTTGCTCACAATTATTTGATAATATTATTCTCGTGACTTAGGCTATGCGTACACCGGTTAGTCAAGACAAGACAAGACGAGATTAGTCACGTTTAGTCACAGTAATTCACATAGTTGCTTATGAAGCAGCACACACCTATGCAATGACTAATCGGTGTGTGTCGCTTTATAAGCAACTATGTGAAGTACTGTGACTAAACGTGACTAATCTCGTCTTGTCTTGTCTTGACTAACCGGTGTACGCCTAGCCTTAGTTTCACAATATTCAAGTTTGTAAGTTTGATAAATGACTTATTATTGCAATGCATTTATTGAAAAGAAAAAGTTACCATCATAGTTCCTCTATAAGACTGTTTCATACAGGGAACTGGTACCTTTTCAATTGAAGATACTTCATTGTTTATTATTTGAAGGGCTGCTATTTGGTCATTGACAAACGTCTTTGGAAATTCCTAGTTCGTTCACTGTCTTGGAGTTGAGGTTTCCTCAGAGGTAGTTAGCACAAGAAAAGAAGGAATCAGTGAGGCATCGACCAGGGCAGGTAACATCCACTTTGATGGCAGTAAAGATCAAGGTAGGAAAGGAGTGGTGCTTCCTTTTGAAGTCGGTGTATTTGCTGTATTTGTGCTGACTGTGCACTATCTCTGCTGAAAGAGCAGCTCGCTGAGGCGTCAAAAACGAGTCAAAGACGTTTGGTTGGTTGCTGAGCACCTTTTGCTTTGCTAAAGACGTCGTGATCTCTGTGTCTGTGATCTCTCTAATGGCGTTCGTTCAACGAGCATTAGAGGAAAAGGAGGAGGAGGAGGAAAAGAAGACAAAGGGGAAGAAGAAGGAGAAGAAGAAGAAAACTAAGAAGAAGAGGTATAAGAAGAAGGAGAAGAAGATGAAGAATGAAAAGATGAAGGAGATGAAGAAGAACAAGAAGGAGGACAAGAAGAAGAAAGAGAGTAAGAAGAAGAAGAAGAAGAAGAAGAAGAAGAAGAAGAAGAAGAAGAAGAAGAAGAAGAAGAAGAAGAAGAAGAAGAAGAAGAAGAAGAAGAAGAAGAAGAAGAAGAAGAAGAAGAAGAAGAAGAAGAAGAAGAAGAAGAAGAAGAAGAAGAAGAAGAAGAAGAAGAAGAAGAAGAAGAAGAAGAAGAAGAAGAAGAAGAAGAAGAAGAAGAAGAAGAAGAAGAAGAAGAAGAAGAAGAAGAAGAAGAAGAAGAAGAAGAAGAAGAAGAAGAAGAAGAAGAGGAAGAAAGATGTTGAGAGAAAGAAGAAGGATGAGATAAGAGAGAGAGAGTGAGTGACTGAGTGGGATTCAAATTGTTTCAAACAGTTTCAATTGAAAAAATCAATTTCTCGATACATAATATCATCATGTTTTCTTTCTCTATAAATAGTATTTTAAGTAATATTCTGTTATTTTGGTATTATACATTGATTGGTAATTATTTTTCAATTTCTATTGAAAATCCAATGGCATAGACTGTCAGTTGACTGGCAACCAGCCTCTTGATTTACTCATGATAATTCCAATAAGAATAATTGCTTCAAATGAAACCATGATACTATAATGCCTCTCACAGTTACTACTATGAAAATAAGAGTGGTATTTATCAGTAGAAAGAAGCATAGATACACAATTCAAAATAAGAGTTTCTATTTCTGAAATTTGAAAGAAACACTGTAAAATAATTCACTGGCGATTTCTAAATTACGCATTTGCCAGTGTTCATGGTACTGACACATTCAATTCAGTAAGCATATTCAAGTGGCCACACAAAATCTGCTGACTGTAGCAAAATCCGCCCGCCTGCCTAGGCTATGGTATATTATTCACTGAACAATTGCATTATTATTTCTTGGATGGCAACCAATTTCTCAAGTATTTTCAGCACTTTTGCCGCCTCTACTCCCGATTCAGTTATTATTCAGGTTTCTCTATCTGGCTGCTGGCCAATTCTATTGTCAGATGTATTATTGTGTTTGAAATATATGAGAAATGTGAGACAAGGAGGAGTAAAGTGGAAGTGAGTGAAGGAGGAGGAGGAGAAGGAGGAAGAACTAAGATAGAGGAGGAAATAAGGTGGAGGAGGAGTAGGAGAAGGATAAGTGAGAGGAGGAGGGGGAGTAGGAAAAGAAAGAGAGGAGAAGAAGAATAAGAAAAAGGGGAGAAAGAGAAAAAAGGCTATTTCAAAACACTTTCCTAATCGTTTGGTAAGCAATTCATTTATCAAGCAAGTGTGAGGAGAAAAATCAGAAGAGAACGGAGAGGAGAAATAAGAAAACGGAAAAAACAAGGGAAATAGGAAAAGAAAAAGGAGACGAGAATGTAGGATACAAAATTGAGAATAAGGAGTAGATGAGAATTACAAAAAAAGGACAAAAATTGGAAGAAGGAGACGTCAATAATTAGGATAGAGACATTGATTGAAAGGAGGAGTGAAAGGAGATTGATTAAGAAGGAGATGGAGGAGGAGAAAAAAAAGAATAAAATGAAGAATTAGAAGAAGAAGAAGAAGTAGGAGAAAAAGAAAGAGAAAAGAATGTCCGTTTCCAACCTTTTTTCTAATCAATTCACTCATTAAGCAATTTGTTTAATATTGTACTGTTTTTTTTTTTTTTTTTGGATACTGTTTGCTAGTATTTAAGGATGATAAGTAAGAATATGAAGAGGAATGAGTGGAGAATGAAAAGGAGAAGAGGGAGAATAGGTGGAAGAAGAAGAAGGAGAAGAATAAGGATGACCGTCCGAAACCCTTTTTCTAACCGCTAACCGATTCACTTATTAAGCAATTTTCTCTGTCGGTTGAATACAGGGTGGTTGGTTTTGGCACTCTTAAATATCGGCTGAAACTGAAGCATGTTCATTTAGCTTGCTGTGCTAATTCTGGCATCTCTTTTCCGCATCATTTAGTATTCGTAGGGTGGCAGAGGATAAAATGAAGAAGAAGAAGAAGAAAAGAAGAAGTGAAGAAGAAGAAGGAAGAAAAAAATTTCGTTTGCATATTTTGCAGAAATTCAAAGTTATCTTTCTCCTCCTCCTTCTCCCACTCCTTCTTCCTCTTCTGCTTCATCTTCTTCTTCTTGTTCCTCTTTTCCTTCTTCTCCTTCTTTTCTTTCTCTCTCTCCTCCACACACTGTCAGAAGCAGATGAATGAAAACCTAGGGAGCTACTGAAGTGTGAATTAAATCCATATTATAGAGGGGAAGTAATGTTGGGAAATTATATCTATCACCCTTCGCATACATGGAAACGATGAAGCATTTAAAGTGCACATATGTGGAAGAGAAAAGCTGGAAAATCTGGAGAAAAGCTGACTGGAAAAGTTAACGACTGGCAATTAACGCCGGAAAATTCTGGCTGAGCCGACATCGTCGAGGGTTTTTCACAGATGTGCAAAATCGTTTATCGCAGCCTCTTATCACTGGCTTTTCCGCCTGAAAACTGTGAGGTTTCAATCTGGCAATTTGTTATTTTCCCGCTGGTTATCGTATTTTAATGATTCATGAAACTTGGATTTTCTAGTGTTTGAATCATCAGTTCTTGTTTTCATTTTCGAGCTGAAAAATCGAAATTCCTGGGTAAAGCTTGTATTTTTCAGATTGCTTCCAAATGTTTGTGACCAGTTTCATGATAATCATTATTATATTTATTACAGTCTTTTAAAAATAATTTGGAATATTAGTAGAGTCTAGGAAAATATGTCAAAAGTAAAAGCTACAGGAAAAAGTACAATATGTCAACAGTAAAATATACAGTAAAAAAATACAAAGCCACAAAAAAGCTTTCTAAAATGACATTGATTAATAATCTCTGTTCTAATTTTTGTCTCCTTTGTATATTTTGTGTTTATTTTGTACACATTAGACAAACTCATGAATCATGATAGTTATTTTTAGCATTAAAACAGTGAATTCCTACTGTGTGAGTATAGCCGTTTTGCTAAGGCATCATTGAAAATAAATAATTGTCATTACAACTTATTAGAGCTGTTCACAATGTTCAGAGTGTATACAAACTCATCCACTATACACTATCATCGCTGCATCATAGTGAATTATTTTTACTAATTTTTGAACATTGTAACAACCTGTAATGAGGTAATTCATTGCTCAGTCCAATTGCCTTAGCAAAATCAGTTACACACCAATACACCAGACACAATCAAAACTTACACACACCTAGACAAAAATATCCGCAAAATCATATATGTTTTCATTTCGAATACAAGACACACTCATTAATAATGACATTATCGTTATGTCATTATTATGATCATTTGCAGCATTATAACAGTTGATGTCTAGTGTGTTAGTGTCTCGCAACTCGCATCCAATGTAACCGCGACCAACGCCTCGTTGATTTCACTAAGCTCGTTCCTTAGAGCCACAAATGTGCCATTATCTTAGCAAGCCGAATGACAAGATGTCAGCACTGACAATACATTCAACTAGCTTAGCTCCTCATCTTGGAGGTTAGGACAGCATCAGCTCATTAAATGCGGCCAAACATGCGTGATACTAATGGCTATAATGGTTGTAGGGGTTGGGGGGAGGGGTTTGACCCCCTTTAGGGGTTGGCTTTTGACCTACCATTACCATTAGGATATGTCTAATGGCCGGGGCATCCATCCGTGTTCGTCTCAGCACAACCCTTAGCTCACTCACATCCTGGGGCATCTCACGGAACATGCCCCGGACTAGAATAGAACTAAACCACCCCTAGAAGCATCCCTTTAGCCCGGATATGTGTCCTCAAGACCGCTTTGAACAGTCTCGGATCTACCTTCCTCTACCTTGAAGTCTCTTTAACTTTATTTCTCTTTCTCTCTCGCTCTAGATAAGTCTCACTTATATTAAAATTTTCATATTGCATTTAATATCGTACTTATATTGTTGAAAATTATTAGTCATGTTCATAAAATTAAAAATTATATTACTTATACTTACAACTTCTGTAATCTAGAATCCAAGCAGTTATAATTATTGTTATCTACATGAATAAAGTAATCCAATCTAATCTAATCTAATCTCCACGGTTGACTCTCTGTTACGGTAGAGGGAAGGATGTCATTGCATATATCCTTCTCCAAGAATGGACATTTATATGTCCAAACTCCGCCATTTCTAATAGATGCAAAACCATGTTGCAATTAGTTTTATTTTCAATGACGTTCATTTCAGCATGAAATATATCATAAACTAGAACTTCAGTCGACTTCAACAATCTTGAATTAAAGTAACACCTATTCATTTAAAAACTCTCTTATCTCATGTTTTGTTCAGTGAATCCGATACTGTAATTAGTCTACTATTAATTTTTAAATGACGTTCATTGTAATAACAGTTATCATGACCTAGAATTTAAGCGTTATACTTTGTAATCTACATGAATAAAGTGAATATCCTATTCTATTCTATTTTCTCTCTCTAATGCTCTCTTCTTCTGTACTCTATTCATACGTGAATATTCAGTGACTGTAATAACAAGCGAAATGTTTTTAAATGACGAAGTTCAGACAATGTGGTTGCTGGATCGTCTGAGCGTCTTCATTATTTGAAAACACATGTTTGTTATCCGAGACGCTGAGTAGCCACGATTTAAGTATCCAAGTGTGAGTTGAGCCTTAATCTCAACTAATAGATCTTGCTAACAAGAAATGTTTAAATAATCTTGAAATAATCTCTTAATAGTCTCTTAATAATCTCTTTTGCTCTCTCAAACAATTACTAATCTTATTTAACGCGTGGCTGTTTTTCGGGTAATCGGGTGATCTAACCTATCAGCCATAGTCATCTGGCAACGCTGGGTTGTTGACTGAAATCAGATAGCAGTTGCTTAGTGGGCGCAGGGGCTTATACGTAGTATGTATTCTGCTGGATGATATTCTGTTTTAGTTAACGAGAGATTAATAATAGAGTAATGACCAGAACTAGTATCTCAATATAGTAATAAATATATGGTTGTCACAACTTCTCTGTATTTGATGAGAAAAACACTGTTATATTTTTTTTTAACTTTATTCTGAATTATAATTATTTATAAGATAGTCAGGAACATCTAAAAATTACGTGTATGGTTCTCAGCTATGGTTCTCATGGTTTCTCAGCTATTGAGTGGCAGTAAGTTGAAGAGTAATGATAAAGCTTTTTAATTACAGCACTTAATTTCAAACTTTCCTATAGATACCCGGAACCAGTCTACTTATATTCCTACTGAGACTTTTCCTAAGATTTTATTTTTCCAAAAAATATAGAATTAAGAATGGTAAACTTTGAAGGGCTTCGTTACGTTTTAAGCTGCAGATGAAAAAATATTTTCTGGATTATCTCTGTACGTGAAAATGCACCACATGATTCCATTTCAATACTCTTCAATTCCATACGGCTTAGGAACACCATTCCATTTTCAAAAATCCATTAATTATTATTCTCAGGCCCGCCCGAAATTCATTCAGAATCAATAATGAATGTGTCACATAAGGCGAATAAGTCCAGGATTATTCATGAAGGGGCTGCCAGCTCGGTTCATATTTTATGTTTGATTAATTGATTTTATTGGTTTATATATGCTTTCGAGTTTTTATGCGTGGATTCAGAGAGTGAATTCCAGATTATCAGAATATGAGTAGGCTTGGGTTGAGGGTTAGCCTAATAGCCTAGATTGAAACACTATAAATGCATGTTTTATGAATAATATTATTTTATGAAAAATATTTCTGGATAGAAAGACTTGAAAACCACATATTTAACAAAACAACGAGATATCGGTTCCGGTTGTAACATCAGTATCAATCTCTGGTGAACTAAGACTAATATACAGTACGGCAAAATTATACTCGTGATTGGGAGTTGAACGGCCTATCAAGGTGAACGCCTGCCATTGGCCTAGATATAAGCTCCTCCCACAATGGGTGATTTCTACGAACGTTATAGCAATGGCGGTTCAAACAAGTAACTAAGTAAAGGAAGAAGATAAATATTTACAAGACACTGATGAAATAAATGAGAATGCTTGAAAAGAGCATTGTGGAATAAAAAATAACAAGAAAATCTATTAACAAATAAACTTATAACTATGATAAAACTAGATTTGTGGTGTTGTACTGGTTGAAACTAAACTGTAATTTGATCTTTCCTAGTTACCAGCGTTATTTCCAAATCCTCGATAATGTTCAATTCTGAAGCCTATGAAGGTTCTGAAGGCTACATATTTATGTACTAACATGAAATTATAACATAATAATTATATAGGCTGATCAATGAATCAGTAATATAGAAATGGTACTGAATTGTTAAAACAGTTTAATAGAAATTACATCTTAAATCTCCATCAACTTGGCAGAGGCGTTCTAAAATAATATTATTCATGAAAATTCAACTTTTCCTAGCTAATATGATCTTTACCAGCATTCACCATACATCATAACGCATGGAATTCGTGTGCAAAAATGCGGTTCGAAAAACCAGAAAGCCAATAAATCGAAACAAAACCGAACGCTGAATATTCTTCCAACCAGACGTCATCTGTGTCAGTGAATAATTCATTATTTATTCACAGTTCCACCCCAGAAACTCTTCGGAATCCAACCCTGAAATTCGATCTGGTATCTCCGAGCTCCGTTATGACATGTATGAGCGCTTCTATTGTTTAATAAAATAATTGATGTTGGTTTTTGGTGGCCTGTCATTTGAAATTCTGCTTTATTTAGACGGGCTGGTGTCAAATTCAATATGCATACTCTTTTATGCATTGTTTAGAGGCGGGAGTGACGTGAAGTGTTTTTAGGGCGGATGGAATTCCATCAAATATTTGCTGCCAACATGCATAATTCTGTTGGTATTTGAATTGAATGTGAGCCATTGCAGGGTGTTTGATTAGCCAGTGATTTGGTTTGAAAAATTTGTGACATCTGTGACAAATTTGAACTGCTTTGGTTGGACATGTTTGCTTCAGTTATTTCGAAACCTACTGAAGAGTATAAGGCTGGGCCTACACCAGTTAGTCAAGACAAGACAAGACGAGATTGCTCATGAAGCAGTACACACCGATGCAATGACTAATCGTTGTGTGTTGCTTCATAAGCAACTATGTGAAGTACTGTGACTAAAAGTGACTAATCTCGTCTTGTCTTGTCTTGACTAACCGGTGTACGCCTAGCCTAAGTGTACATGGAAGAAAATGTAATTTTTCTCAAGGTTTATAAGACGGAAATTTATAATGATGTTCAGCCATTGTAAAACAATAAACGAGAGTGAAGGTTCAGGGTTAGTGAGACATTTTAGAGTTGATCGTATAAAACTTTTCGATAACCTTGAATCCTTTACTTCCATGAAAGCCTTCAAAACAATAGAATGCTATGTAGTCGAGTTGCCCGTTTTTAATTGAGGAAATTAGGTTTTCTTAATATAATTAGAATAATCCTTCTTTAGAATTTGAATACTGAATGCAAGAGTATTAAAATAAAATGAAATATCAACTTTCAATAGTCTAATAAGATTGAGTGGTGAATTATTATCTGGTAATAATACATTGTACAAATAGTAATCTCTTCCAGGAGAAGAAGAAGAAGAAGAAGAAGAAGAAGAAGAAGAAGAAGAAGAAGAAGAAGAAGAAGAAGAAGAAGAAGAAGAAGAAGAAGAAGAAAAGAAGAAGAAGAAGAAGAAGAAGAAGAAGAAGAAGAAGAAGAAGAAGAAGAAGAAGAAGAAGAAAAGAAGAAGAAGAAGAAGAAGAAGAAGAAAAAGGAGGAAGATAAGAAGAAAAAAGAAGAAAAGAAGAAGAAGAAGAAGAAGAAGAAGAAGAGGAAGAAAAGAAGAAGAAGACGGAAGAAGAAGAAGAAGAAGAAGAAGAAGAAGAAGAAGAAGAAGAAGAAGAAGAAGAAGAAGAAGAAGAAGAAGAAGAAGAAGAAGGAGAAGAAGAAGAAGAAGAAGAAAACTGAGAAGAAAAAGAAGCAAGAATAAATTCTGAAGAGAATAATAGCAAGTAGGAGAGTGGAGATTTTGAAGCCTACAAGAGGTATGGAAAGGACTAGCTTAGAACTTGGAAAGACCCTCGACAGAATGTTTGCTAAGTTGGCTCTGGCTGCGGCTCAACCGAAGAAAAGCAACGACAACATTTGAACCCGAACAGAGGATGGAAGGCCTGATCAACAACATCATCAGCATAAACTATTGTCAAAAGAAAGGGGAGAATTTGCGGATAGAAGGAGAAAGTGAGTGTGTATATAGTGATAGAGTGTATATACAGTAATAAAGTAGATGACAGAGGAGAAGAGACAAGTCGTGGTGTTTTCTTGTTAGCTTATTCTCATGGAAAATTGTGTGGCTTTAGAGAAAAGAGAGAGGAAATCTGACAAGGAAGAGAAGAAAAAGGAGGAGAAACGTAGTAAGACCAAGACTTAGCAGAAGTGGCGATTGAGGTTCCATGAGTAGCGGAATTACAAGTTTCTGTGATCCCTATTTGCCCATAGTAAAGATGGTAAGAACAAAAAAATTCGAAGATAGATTTGAATTGGATCCATAGAATATCATTAATATATTATATTGCTAAAATCTATCTATATCAGTTGTAATAAATTAATGTTTTCATCCGTATCTCGTTTTATTGATATCACGATAAGGATTTTGAATGATGAAGATGCTCAAATTCTTCGATCATAGAAAATTAATGCTCATTGTTGCTTCTAATCACCATTAGGCTAGGCGTACACCGGTTAGTCAAGACAAGAAGACAAGGTCACGTTCAGTCACTCCATTAATTCATGAAATTAAAATAGCTTCTGTTCAAAATCTTAGTTCGGAGCCCACCTTACGCTTTAGATCCATTGAGCTCTCATCATCATCTTTCCCAATACCCAAGCACAAGTTAGAACAAGTGGGCATCGCAACAGCAAAACCCATTATTCACCATTTTCAAACAAATCTAATTATTGAATCAACAGTGTAATCAATCTAATAAACTTATGAACTATAGTACTATGGTATATCATTTTAACATCTACACTTTAATTACTTATCAATAAATCAGAACAATCACCACATTACAATCCTACATGAATAGTTAACTTGTCATTAACAACACTTTAAAGGAACAATAGGTGCTTTCATTCATGCTTCCCACGAGGTTACTACAAACTCCACTTACAAGATTATTAATGAACCACCATTAATACACGTTACAAATACTATAGCAGGATTCTTTTAACTTGTCAAAAAACAGCTGATTTAACGTTAGTAAACGAGCGTACATCAATCAGCTGTTTTCTGACAATTTAAAATAATCCTGCTATACGTGTGAATTTCTACAAACATCACTCACAATCTGGTGTGACCAATTTGTCAATGAAAGGACTCATTCACTCAAGTTCACTCTTAGTAGAGGTATAACTATATTTATTCAACATCACAGATTTCACCCATTGTAGAGATGAAACTATAGTTATTTAAAATCATTATCTCAGTTCGTCACAGGTGATTTGTAGCAGGTAGAAATTACCTGTTACTAACAGGTATTTATAACACTAGAACGTGTATAGAGAGTGAAAATTAACTGGTATTTATAACGGTTACTGCGTACGTGTCTAGAATGTTTGATACGTTATTTTTCACGCTGAATTCTCCAAACAATAGCGGGTTTCTTAGTTGATTAGCATCAATAGATGATAAAGTACGCTGTTATCAATCAATATTCAAGCTGCATCATGTTGGTGATTATTATAGGAAAGGCTCCATGCCGAGCTCTGTGGTTTTCATGCCATATAAATCAAGTAAAGTACGCATGATGATAGGGCAATGAGGAAAGGTATCGCACGTTATTTTGCATTGAAATTCTGTGAGCATAGTCTGAAAATAGCATGGGTTGTGTATGAGTGTTGATGTTTTTTGGTTTGTATTTTCAGTTTGGTCAGAGAGGTGTGTTGAAAGGTGATTATAGAAAATTGATAATTGTGGTATTAGGAAGGCCTATCAATAGGAATTGTTAAAACGATCACTCATGGATCATATTATCATAAAGCGTGTCTCTCAACTCTTTGAAGATACGTTTTGGTGTTCTCATTCTCATCTAGTGGAGAAGAATTCCTAAGGAAACATAAAAAAAATGCTTTGATACAGAGGAGAAGGTGTCAAAAGGACTAGATTTGTCCACATATTTACAGTTCTATCATATTTTGGTGTCTTATTTGAGAATAAGAATAGTCAAGTGTCATGGAAAATCTACCAACCTATTAAATGAAATTAGTATGTGAGTCCAGTGGTTTTTGAGGTACTTTTTTAGGACAAAATAGTCTAAAAACGTCAAGCTTTCAAGAAAAACTTTGTATAGGCCTATTGATGGTTATGTCCCTGGTAACACTATGAAGAAGAATTAGGAATAAGTATTTTATATATTATTCAGTACTTTCTTGACATAAATAAATAATTTATTAATAGACTACATCAACTATAAGGCTAGGCGTACACCGGTTAGTCAAGACAAGAGAAGACGAGATTAGTCACAGTAATTCACATACACTAGGTGCCTATGAAGCAGCACACACTGATGCAATTACTAATCGGTGTGTGTTGCTTCATAAGCAATGTGGAGTACTGTGACTAAACGTGACTAATCTCGTCTTGTCTTGACTAACCGGTGTACGCCTAGCCTTATACAATCACATTAGACAAGAGATATCAATAATGATAAAAATAAAGAATTTAACAGAGTCATTATTTTTCAACTAGTTCTTGAAGAGATAAATAATGGAAAATTTCTGATCTAATTATTTCTATTTACTCACAAAAACACGCAAGTTAGCATGAAATACTTTACATGAGAATATATAGTTAGCTGTAATAGAAGCAAAAACTAGAGCAAAAATATAGTCTTTTCTGTAATACTCAATAATGATAATAATACCTGCTATAAAACAATGATCTAGTAAGTAAGTGTCATCTTTTTCATGTTTCTTCCTCTCTAAATCACTGCATCTCTACTAAACTATAGCAGGGTATTGACGTCTGTATTTACATGTTTCAGCACGTTACCTTTCAGCCTAGAGCAATCCAACAATGACATCCACAACCTCGTAAATTCAAATTTGCCGCCTGTGTGCACATTCAAAGATGGCGGACAGCCCTTTGAACGAACGAGGAAATAATCAAACGGTCCAACGCACCGTCAAAGCATCGGTCAAGTTGTCAGCAAATTACGTCATCCGTGCATGCAATCTAATCGCCGTTTAAATCGCTTAACCGACGATCGAAATCTTTTGATCGGATTTTAATTCGGTGAGAGTGTGTGGTGGCCAACAGCATTGGATTAATGCTGATAAATAATCCCTCAACTTGTTTCAGTGTCAAAGCTTTGAGGCCAACGCACTTCATTTCAATTATTGGTTCCTCGAATTATTATTTGATTAGAAATGAAACCGATTCAGGAAATGGTGGGGTGGAAAAGAGTTGAAAGGGAAGAGGAAGCTGAAATGGAAACGATCGGGAGGAGGAAGAAGAAGAAGAGGAGGGAGAAGAGAAAGAAGAGAAGAAGAGGAAGAAGAGAGTGGAGGAGATGAGATACAGGGAAGATGAAAGGACGCGCAATCGTCACTAATTTTATATTCAGCTTAATCCTGTCAAAGTTGACTTTCATCCACTGAAGTCACAACTTACTCAAAATATGGAATTTCTCTATGGTTTCAGTTTTCTCTGTTTTGTGTTCCGTTCAATGGGAAGATCGTGAATATTCATTCATTCTTTAAAATCATTCATTAATATTATTTATTTATTGAATATATACGTTACAGTGTGGAGTATAGACTCGGTTCTAAATAACTCCTCAAAGAATTCGTTCAATTGTAAGTACAGTACTAGCAAAGTCTTAAAAATTATTTAATTGTGTTTCAAGCTCACTGTTTTATGTAAACACTTTACACTCCATTTTTAAATTTTCTCAAATGATGTATTAGGCTAGGCGTACACCGGTTAGTCAAGACAAGACAAGACGAAATTAGTCACGTTTAGTCACAGTAATTCACATAGCTGCTTATGAAGCAGCACACACCGATGCAATGACTAATCGGTGTGTGCTGCTTCATAAGCAGCTATGTGAATTACTGTGACTAAACGTGACTAACTTCGTCTTGTCTTGTCTTGACTAACCGGTGTACGCCTAGCCTAATCGAGTAAATATTTTGAGTAAGTAAGTTCTAACTTCCAATCTGCACTTGACTTATATTGTACTTTGTACTGTACTGTACTGTACGGTACTGTACTGTACTTTGATAGGCTCAAAGCAGTCTAGCCACAATAATAGGGCCCACTCTTGATCATCCTCGATTGGAACAGACTAAAACAATTTCTAAAACACTTCAACCACCAGCACACTCTGGTATTAAACCAGTGGACCCTCTCTTGAAAACTGCCGCTCAAAGATGCCAGACGCATATAACAGCCTCCCAGCTTAGATAGTCTAAATTATTATGGCCAGACTTTATGCTATTCCATTTAGTGTTCCATTTCCGAGTCGGCTGGCTTGATAAGATTGCGTTAAAAGGTTTTCGAAACTTTTCAAAAGTGCCGACGTCTCAAGTACTGCCACAATTTTTCTCGGTTTTTTATCTTTTTTCAGCTCTGTCGGTTACTTTTGGAGATATGAAGAGCTGTAGGCAGAGGGGGAGTTATCGAAAATGATTGGTAAAAAGGATTGAAGGGGACAGGGAAAGCATTCATCGATAATAAATTAGGTATTAAATGATGTTTAGAAAGAATAAATAGTATTGAAGCTTTTAGCAGTAAGTGAATTTTGTACTTAAGACAATACCTAAAATAAATTTTACTATTCACCTTTTATTATTATCTTGTAGATAGATCTATCATCTTTATCAACTATTTTGTTGTATTATTTGTTATCATTTTTGTACTATGTTTGTTATTATTCGTACTATTTGTACCATTTTGTTATTCTTGTAATATACCTTCACTCTGAAAACCGTAGTATGACAGAAGTAATCATACTTATAAAAGCTGAAAAATAACTGAAAATTTTGTTCAATACTTGACAAGACTTTGAAGGAATTGAGAATAACTTCAGTCTAGACAAATCTTCTTCAAATACTTGAGTATCTAGTTGAAATACTTTCAAAGAATTTTGAAGACCTGACAATAGTTTTTGAAACCATATAAGTCTTGTGATGTTTAATGCAAGATCTAAAATAAGTCCTTCAAAGTTTTGTCAAGCATTCAACAAGAGTTGAAGCTCTTTTATTTGATAGATTTAAGAATCGATTGTGAACATACTGCTCCAGTTAACAAGATAGAAGAAACAATAGTTTTTCAATTTATATTTACTATAATATAATTTGTGCAATAGTTATTATATTTTGAAGTGATATATTCATGTAATACAACATCATGAACAATTATTACTAAGTGAGAGAACTCAATTCAATAATAGTGTTTCGTGAAGTAGATGAATAGATTGGATGGACCAACAATTATTTATTGATTTTTACGTCCTATCCTTTCCCATGTTAAGTGTACAGAATTCTTACCACAAAACATCCGCCAGAGCGCAACACCGTAGATACTCACAGCAAATAGATCTCAAACACAATAACATCTCTTAAAATATAACACAAGATTATCAATGACCTACTTATACATTTGAACATTGTATCCCAACCTAAAAAACCTTTCAAACAAGCATGTATAACATAAATTTCAACGTTTCAACAACTATCATTTTAGAATAACATTGAGCCACTACTGTTATGGAAAATTGAGAGCTTAAATCATCCTGATTGGTATTTACTCCAAGACTGAACAATTATAACTCTCATGATTAAGACAACAGGTTGTAAAAAATAAAGATAGAACGAATCAAAAAGATAGAGAATTGAAGAATGCAACTAGAGGTCAATGTAGCCTATAATCAACAGCAAAGGATGTTACAAAAGCACCGTCCTATTGCATGGAGAAAGAGAGGATGTAGGCTGAGAAAGGGGAGAGGAGAGATAGAGAGAGATGAAAGAGGTGTTAAAAAGAGAACAAAAGAAAAAGATAAAGAGGTGAAATTGGTGAGCGGTCAGAACAGAAACAATCATCTAGTTGTTAAACGAAATTCACGTCATTCTGATTGACGTTTCCTATACGCCTCTTCCTTCTCCTCCTATCCTTTCTTTCTCCTCCTCTTCTTCTTCTCCTCCTTTTTTTTCTTCTTCTTTATTCCATTCTTCACCTTCTATCGCCGCTTCTCTTCAATTAGCATTAATTCAGAACAATGGGGGCACGACTGTCTTTGTAAGACACGAATATTGTACGAAGAGTATAACATGCGTCAGAAAGAGAAGAAGAAGAAAGAAGATGAGAAGAAACGGATACAATGGGAGGCGATAAAAGACGAGGATATGGAGGTGGAGGAGGAGAAGAGAGATAAGGATGAGAAGGCGGAGGAGGAGAAGAAGAAGAGAAGAGAGGAGAAGGAGAAGAAGAAGAAGAAGAAGAAGAAGAAGAAGAAGAAGAAGAAGAGAAGAAGAAGAAGAAGAAGAAGAAGAAGAAGAAGAAGAAGAAGAAGAAGAAGAAGAAGAAGAAGAGGAGAGAAGAAGAGAAGAAGGAGGAAGAAGAAGAAGAAGAAGAAGAAGAGAAGAGAGGAAGGGAGGAGGGAGGAGAAGAGAGAAGAAGAAGTCCATGGTAATTGATTTGGAATTCATCAGTGGTTTCAAGTCAAGTGGAGTCACGAATAGACTTAGATTTTGAGCCTGAAGGTTTTCAATCATAGAGAATTAGATGACTGTGTGCCGGTGCTTTTTATTATGAAAGCGATGTGTTCATTATTATAATCAGATTCATTCAATTTGGCACTTGGCATTAAATAGATAGAGAGATAATATTTCTTGACGTTGCAGATGACCATAGAATACGATGGCAAAGAAAAAAAATATATCTCTATCTATCCATCTAATGCCAAGCGCCAAATTAAATGAATCTGATTATATTTATGTTTATCCTCTCAAAGAATCAGAGAATTATATCAATATACAGTATATTATTGTAGACGATCAAATTTTTCATCCAATTATTCCGTTCAATGAAGTAACCTTGAAATTAACAGTTCACAAGGTAATACGATAGAATAATGATATTTGTAACTAACTAATGAATTTTGGATATGAAAACAAATAAATAATTCATCTATCTATCAATTTATGTCCTATTCACCTCAATGTTCCCCAGAGCAATCGCTCAAATTCATCGACTTGAACCCAGCTGAACCAGGTGTATCAACATAATATTTCCATTTTTTTTTCAGCAGTCTTGACAACATCTGACTTCATATAACCAGTGTTGAAAAATGGTTCGCGAGTTCTGCAATACTTAATTTGAGATGAACATTATTTTTCTTCTTGCGATAGGCTACGACAGTGTACTATTAGAACCTAACGAAAAAAAGGAATAAAAGACGAAGGGGGAGAAGAAGGAGGAGAAAGAGGAGAAGAAGAAGATGGAGAAGAAGAAGAAGAAGAAGAAGAAGAAGAAGAAGAAGAAGAAGAAGAAGAAGAAGAAGAAGAAGAAGAAGAAGAAGAAGAAGAAGAAGAAGAAGAAGAAGAAGAAGAAGAAGAAGAAGAAGAAGGAAGAAGAAGAAGAAGAAGAAGAAGAAGAAGAAGAAGAAGAAGAAGAAGAAGAAGAAGAAGAAGAAGAAGAAGATGATGATGAGGAAGAAGGAGAAGATGGATGGAGAAGGAGAAGGAAAAGTAGGAGAAGTAGAAAAAAAGAATGATAAGAGGACGAAGAAGAAAAAAAGAATAAATTCTTACAAGAAACGACCAAGCAGTTGAAGAAAAAACCGATTTAAAAAACAGATTTTGATGAATGGAGGAAGACGAAATATGGAAGAAAGAAGAAAAAAGCTGTAGGAATAAATCAATTGCTAAGGTACGTTTAAAAAGGAAGCGGCAAGAAAGATTAATGGATGGGAAATGGCGAGATAAACGCAAGTTGGATATCGCATGCAGAAGGATGAGAAGAAGGAGAAGAAGAGAAAAAGGAGGACCTAAATTCAGTGGAACGTGACTGACTGTCTGTGTGTATAGTACAACTGTGCTTGTGAAATGGGCAGAGCTCTACCTATTACTTAATAGTTTTTCATCTCTTTTTTCTTTCTTATTCTTTTCCACTCCGATTTCTTATCCCGTAAAATGATGAAAAGTTTACCTAAAAACATGTAAAATTTGGAAGTTTGAGATTTTTATTTATTGTTTTGTTTCTAGTACATAGGCTACATTCTATTGCTACTTAATGAAAAGAAAAGTAATAAATAGACCTAATATTCTAAGACCTTCTAATAGACTCAAGTGTAAGACTACATATCCTTCCTTATCCCACTGGAAAGGTTATGTTAGTGTGTGTTATCACAATCCTCATTAAATTATCCTAAATCCAACTCTCATAGTCACACCATAGTGGGGGGGGGGGGGTGCCTGACCCTCCCCAAAAAAAAAGATAAACAATTTTAAGAAGCGGGCCTATCAATAATATTACGGTATTAAGACTCTAGACAGACAAAAATGAAGTTTAAAATTACATTTTTAAACGTAAGATTTCAAACAATCTCCGGGGGAAAACCCCCGGACCTTTCTATGAGGGGTATTCCGTACTTCTATTACTCCCCCATACCTCCTGGTGTTTGCCTCCCCCCTCAACATATCGTATGGCTTTTTATCGGTGGGGAGACCCTTACGGGTAGGTTCCAACCCCGCCTTATTTTTTGTATCGGTCACCCATCCGAGAGCAGTCTTGATGAGACTATGAGATAGTTTTGGGTAAATATAAGAGACTTAATCACGATTTCCTACTTGTTACTTGTAGATTAGTTTATAATGAATAAGATAGATTCACTAATAGCCTAGTACAGAAAAGTACAGTAATAGTACATTAATAACATTGATAGATGCCAATAATTTCAATTTCGACTGCCTCCTTTTACGTTAGACATCGTCAGACATTTTACGCAGCTTCGACCAATCAGATGCGAGTAGCTCCGTTGCAGTACACGCCCATCTGCAACCTCATTGGTCGATGACGTCACACAGACGCCATTTCGTGGAAAGGAACAATTTCAACCAATGGGATACAATTATCGTCACACAGACGCCATTTTGTGGAAATAAATGTTTCCGACCAATGAGATACAACTTGTATCATTGTTGATGGCTTCCCAATTTGTGACAATGAGTTTGTGAATTGAGAATTCCTTTTTGAAAAAGATAATCATAGGCTGATGCATTGAATTCGTTCAAAATAATGATGAATTATGGCGTATGACATTTCGATTTAACATTTTCATTCCAAATATTGTTTTTAAAAAGCATAGATAATCTTTTTCATGATAGAAGGGAATTGTCTGTTCAATTTTTTTTTTTATCGTATGGCTTTTTCATCGGTGGGGAGACCCTTACGGTAGGTATTGTTCCGTTTCAATATTGAACTAGAGTGTTTATTGAGAATTGTATACTGATACTGATTCAATTATTATCATTATGAACGTGTATCATTGTTGGAAGTGTATCAGCAATATTGTATTATTGCAATGAAAAAAACACAGTTTTTTGTATTTTTCTATTTTTTTTCCAGTGAAGCAGATAGATTCTATGTTATTTCTACTCGAGGATATAAAAAGTTTTACATCAATTTTTACCTCTTTCAATTATTTTCAACTGTCCCTGCTGATAAAATACCATCTTATTTCAATATGATACCCTATATAATATATGATTTCTGATCCTGATTCTCCAGTGCTTCCTTCTCTTGAAACTGCATAGACCCAATCCTTGATGCATTTTATACATTTTACCAAGTTGAAAAAATATCAAGTCAATCCCTATTTCCGATTAGGGAACTTCTCACTCAGAAGATATAAATAATTCAATGTCCTATCCTTGCACTCAAAGTTCACACTTTCTGATGGAAAAGTAACCGGATTTGAATAAAACGGATTGAAAAATTCTCATTTGTCTACCGAGCAGGCTCAAGCCTCGTTAATCCCGAATACATGAATAATTAGCACTAGATGAGAGAGAAGGGGAGAAGCTATTGTATGTAAGTGAGAGAGAGACAGCGATTGTTATTTGTAAATAGGAGAGACGACAGTACAAGTGAGGAAGAGAGAGATAGTGAATATGGCTTTAAAATAAGTGTGGAAGGATGAGGCTAGAAGGGGTAAGTGAGGTGAAGACTGTTCAGATTATTTCTAAATAAGAGAGAAAGTACGAGGCTAGGTGCAGTGAGTAAGAGAGAGACAGTAGAGTTTGCTTCTAAATAAGTGAGAGGCGTTGAGGCTAGAAGAAGTGGGTTAGATAAAGATGGAAGAAGATTTATGGAATGCTTTACAAATTTTATATAAAAATGTTTCATGGTAATGAAATAAATTATCATGTTTATCGAATCAATAGCGCTATTGAATCGATAAACTATTTATTGAACGACTAAAAAACCGGGCATTAGTGGAGCAAATAACCGAATAAAACGCGACTGACGAAAAAAGGATTCGATTTAAGAATGCTTTTACCTTGGATTAAGTGAGGCCAGTGAGGAAGATGCTTTTTCTCCCTAACCAGGGAATGCTTTTCGACTTGAGCGTTGCTCTGATGATTTAGGGAAAGGGTTTTGATAAGGGACAAGGGAAGAAGAGAGGAATACGAATAGAAGAAGAGGGATAGAGAAAGAGTGTGATGAAGAATGAAGAGGGAAGATAAGGACAAGAGTGAAAAGGGAATAAAGTTGTGTCCTGATAAAAGTCACCCACGTCTAAAACGATACTTATGTTTTCAATGAGTGAGGAGTTTTATTAAGCGACAGTATGAGCTGAGAAAAGTATTTATAAAGGTAAAGAGGTGGAGTGAATACAACATGTATTTATAGTGAATAATGTGGTTCAAAGTGATATTGAGACGTTGTGGTTTTATTCCTGATAAATGATAATTTTAACTTTATTTATTTTGACATGAGATACACTTGGTTGTACTTCCGAGAGTAGTACAGTAATTCATTGGCTGATAATACTGCAAGATGTAGATCCACAACGGTCTGATAGCTAAATATAATTCAATCAATCAACAATGTAATTCTTGTGAGTAATCGAAGATTAACGTTTCTGCAACTGGCCTTTAGCTCCTGGAGTAAATAAAGTAGAGTATTTGCAGTAAAGTAGAATAAGTTAGAGAAGAGTCAATCTACACATAGCCTAGCAGTAGAAATTATAATCTCAGTTGAAAATGAAGTATAGCAATAACTATTCAATTACCGGATATTTTCTGATAAAATTTTGACAAAATCAATACCAAAATTTATCATTGTCATTTTGGAGAGTCGACTTCACAAGGTGTCAAATCGTCAATCTGATAAACTGGATAAATATCAATAAATACAACCCTAGTAAAAACATATTTAGTTCTAACACGCCTTGATAGAGAGATTGTTTCGATGATTTGTTTTAATGATATATTGTTCTTAATGATTATGATTTCAACTTGAGATATTTTGGTCTAATGTGCGAGAATACCTGATGAATGGTGAGCGATTGAGGTATACATGATACTCTGAACTTTATGGTTAAGAAAACTTGTAATTGAATATGAAAAGACATGATTACAATAATTAATTGCAATTTCAGTATTCTACCTATCAATATCTACTTATAATGGTAATATAAGTGGTATAAGTGGTAATATACTTATAATGGTACTTAAGTGATACTTATTAATGGAAGGTCCAACGGGATATTTTTGGAAATGAGCCTGTTGTACCTCCTATTGAGTGTCATTTGTACATTACTGTATAAATAAATATTAATTCACAATCACAATTAACTGATTTCTTCCCTACTTTACAACACACAAAAACTTTTTGGATATGAATACTTTAATCGGAATCCTCTGAAACGTTTTAGGCTCATGGCATAGCTTTTACTGCATCAATCAATCACACAATAATTACTTAAGCAGGTGTATTCTCACTCCCTGGGTGGGATTCTATTCATTAGATGCTTGATTACCTGAATAGGAATGAATTCATTGTATGCTAAAGTAGGAATTAATTCATCAGATCCTTGATTTGCTAAATAGGAATAAATTCATTAGATTCTCACCCCGGATTGTCAAGGAAACAGCGCTAAGACGTGAACAACCATTAATTATATGGCAGCTGATTGTCACCGTTCTCTTGCCAGCAGGGCGAAAACAGGGATTAGGGAAAGGTGAAGGAAGGGATCACTGATCAGCCAGGGTCTCATTTCATTTCAGGGAACAATCTCGATCCCTTCAAGGTGAGGGCAAAAAATTGGGCGCAACTCTGTTAGTACTGTTCCCTTCCTCAGAATTTCCCCCGATTTCCAATCATTGGATTAATCTTCGCTAGCCGTCTTGATCAACACCTTTGGGGTTGTAAAAGGGAGAGAAGAAAGGAGGAAAAAGAAGTAGAAAATAAGGGAGGTGGAGAAGAAGAGGGAAGAGAGGAAGAAGAAGAAGGAGAAGAAGAAGAAGAAGAAGAAGAAGAAGAAGAAGAAGAAGAAGAAGAAGAAGAAGAAGAAGAAGATGGATGGAGGAGGAGAAGGTGAAGTAGAAGAAGTAGAAAAAAAAGAAGAAGACGAAGAAAAAGAAGGAAGTGAAGAAGGAGTTAAATGAGAAATAAAGAAGAAGGAGAAGAAGTTGAAGAAGTAGAGCTAGGAACTAGTGATGAATAAGGGGAAAGGGGAACCGGGAAAAATGTCACTGACACCTTAATAGAAATAAATCGACATAGCTGGAGAATCTTCATCAACTTTTTTACGTGGAACGTAGTTCGCCTCAATCCATTCCCCCTGCTTTTTTCCACGTAAGTTATATTACAAGTTTAGAGGGCTCTAAGAATGATATTGCTTTTTCAACTCAAGTTACCTTGTACAAGTCATTGCATTTAACAATTAATGAGTGTTTGCTTGAATGAATTCAATCCTTGGTTACTAGAATGCACGAAAAAAGAAATGAGCAACTGACTTTAGCAAAAATCACGTAGCTCACTGTAATCGGAATGTAGTGAGACTACAATTATTTTGATTGATATTCTGATGCAATCTTGATTCCTACTTTTCGACTTCTTAGAGAAATATTATCATGATGTACTATTCAATCTACAGTACTATTACTTGAAAATAAAAATCCCACTTTCTTCTAGGAAAAGAAACAACAAAAACGTAGTGGCTGACTTCTGACTATGATAAATTGCACGCTTTTCCTCTTCAGCGATTGCATGAAACTTTCTAGATTGCTCTATAAATAATTTGAGCCGCGGTTGGCTTCAACTTTACAATTGTGGTGCTTTTTTTTCATACTCGGCAAAAGTTTTGCAAGTGCATGAGAAATTCATGTAAGTTCAGGCGAGCGAATCAGCTATCTTGTGATCGATATCATCACTCAACTTCATCATTTTCTTCTTCTCCTCCTTTTCCTGGTTTAACTTCCTTCTTCTAATCCTCCTCCTCTTCCTCCTTCTCCTCCTTCTCCTCCTTCTCCTCCGTCTCCTCCTTCTCCTCCTTCTCCTCCTTCTCCTCCTTCTCCTCCTTCTCCTCCTTTTTCTTCATCTCCTCTTCTCCTCCTTCTCCTCCTTCTCCTCCTCCTCCTTCTCCTCCTTCTCCTCCTTCTCTCCTTCTCCTCCTTCTCCATCTTCATCTTCTCCTTCTTCTTCTTCTTCCTCCTCCTCTTCTCCTCTTCTCCTCCTTCTCCTTCTTCCTCTTCTTTTCTTCTTCTTCTTCTTCTTCTTCTTCTCCTGCTTCTCCTCCTTCTCCTTCTCCCCTCCTCCTCCTCCTCCTCCTCCTCCTCCTCCTTTTTATTCTTCTCCTCCTTCCCCTTCTCCCCTCCTCCTCCTCCCCTCCTCCTCCCCTCCTCCTCCTCCTCCTCCTCCTCCTTCTACTCCTCCTTCTTCTACTCCTCCTACTACCCTCCTTCTCCACCTTTTCCTCCTCCTCTTTCTCCTCCACCTCCTCCTCCACCTCCTCATCCCTCTCCTTCTTCTGTCTTCACCATATTTTTCGTTTATTTTTCTTTTTGCAGTAAACAGGTGAAAATGAGTTCATGCTTAGCTTGTTGTTTTCCAGTTCACTCTTTACCCCGTTATAACTTCTCACAAGAAGAAAAGTATAGGAGTCAATAGTAGGAAAGGTAGGCATAAAAAAAGTAATATACTTCTACAGTTGTATGAATATTTGAAGGGGCTATTTCCATAGTTTGATGAAGAGTACATTCTGAAAAGTTCAAGAAAGTTTTTGCTGAAACCATCCTCAAACTCTAAAAAGTTCTATAAAATCGATTTCTAGGTGTCGTGAGACATGAGCTATCATGCAGTGAATACTTAAAATGTAATTATCAGTGAATAACTGAACTTCCAGGCATGTTTCATCTTATTGACAAAGGGCTATTACCTAGACGGCATTAATTTGATAAAGTTGAAAAAACCATTTCAACTTTCATCAAGTTAGGTTTGTATTTTGTGTCTAATGGTTCACTGATGATTCAATAAAACCGTAATTTGCAACATTTCAAATCAAAATTCGATTAGTGCTCTGACTTCAGTTACTTGGAACCCCAACTCAGTTCCAATGAAGTCGATTAAAACAAGGTTTATCATGAAATTTTTAAACTGATAGCTGAATTTTCCAACTGTTCATTTAGTAAGCCTCTTCACAAGTAATTTCACTCAAATCACAAATATTCTATCTCACTCCTCAATAATTACACAATAAATACTCATTGTTATGTATTATATTATAACAATGATATTTTAATTGATCACTTGTTTTGAACATTGCATTATCCATCAAACTGACACAACAATAATGTTTATCGAATAACATCATTCCCTAGCATTTCCTTTTCATCATTTCCTTTTCCTTTTCATTTCCTTTTCCTTTTCATTTCAGCATTTCATCATTCCCAGCATTCGATGTTAATCCCATCTTATATTATGAATTTTGATTTTTATTTAAAATGAAGTATGCATTCCTTTTTACAATCACTTTTTCAATTTCCAATACACACAATCCGGTGTACTGGATTCTCTCACACAGATTCCCATCAGCTTCCTTTCTTGAATAAACAAGCACACAGGTGCATCCCTGTGGAATCTAATTGTACGGTAAACATGTACGGCAGACAACGATACCGTTGTGAGCATACAAATCGTGACAGCCAATCAGACGCAAGGAACTAGAACGATGATTGAACGAGTTATGTTTTCATGCTCTGATGGGTTGCATGTTTGCTAACAGAAATAAGGTGGATAAAAGAGAGAGAAGGGAATGGAGAGAGAAGAAAAATAGGATATTAGGAGCCTCTATCACTGAATCTTGAAATGATTAATAGAATATTGAATCACAGTACATGCTCATAGTCCAGTCAATGGTTGCCAATAAAATAACCAAAAAAAACCCCTGTTAGGGGGAAAAAAACATAAAACACTAATTTTTTCCCCTCATCAACTACTATCAGTCCTATTCCCTTGTTAGGCTAGGTGTACACCGGTGAGTCAAGACAAGACAAGACAAGATAAGACACGTTTAGTCACAGTAGTTCACATAGTTGCTTATGAAGCATCACACACCGATGCAATGACTAATCGGTGTGTGTTCCTTCATGAGCAACTGTGTAAAGTACCTTTTTCCTATTGAGTAGAAAATATGACGTGTATCACCTCTAAATTATGATATTAATATTAATGTATTATAATTGGATAATTGGAATCTAAATTATGACATTGATATTTGATGTATTTGTATGGATTGATAGTTTGTATGATTATTTTGTAAGTACTTTGTGTGATACTTCAATAGTTTGTATGGATCATAAATTAATAAATTATATGTCTGTGCTTACAACCTCACACAATTAATAATAGACTACACCAATCAGAACATACGATATGTAGGACATACATCATGGTTGGAGTAATGCTAATTATAATTGGAAAATAACTACTCGCACTAACTATTAGCATATTATCAAGACATTATCACTCGAAAGATTCTGAGAGCAATCATATTCTTATCACCGAAACAGAAGTTGTGATTACTTCAGTTTCGGTGAAACAGATTTTCACTTACAGACAAAACCACGAAATATCAGCCTTATTACTTCAGATTCATATCATAAAATGGTCAATTACTACTTATTACACGCTATATGCACAACGAACTTGCGATTACAAAACCATGCTCAACTTATAACTTTTCTCATGCTATATATCCACTTGACTTCATAACACAGTTCTCATACTAAGTAACGAGTACAGCACGACCTAGATCCGACATCGTTAATTAACTGTAATATCACCCAATTAGATCTTACAAATGTGATCCGTTTTGCTACAATGAGCTGTGTGTTTTGTGTAGATTGAGTAACAGGTGAAATAACCGGTTATTTTTGCGTGAAATACTAGCTAGGCGTATTATCGTGTCCAGGTGAACTTCGTAACTGAGTAATTGCGGCTTTGTACCTAGTATTAGCAATATATTGGTAGCAGTTTAGGCTAGGCTCACATCATACTATCTTTGTTTAAGGCTAGGCGTACACCGGTTAGTCAAGACAAGACAAGTAAGACGAAATTAGTCACGTTTAGTCACAGTACTTCACATAGTTGCTTATGAAGCAACACACACCGATTAGTCATTGCATCGGTGTGTGCTGCTTCATAAGCAGCTATGTGAATTATTGTGACTAATTTCGTCTTGTCTTGTCTTGACTAACCGGTGTACGCCTAGCCTAATAGAGTATACTAATATCAATATATCAATGCAAAACAACCTACAATAATATTATGAATGGGATAATGCTCCACAAACGACTTGGCCTTACTTATGATTCAACTTAATTTATACGATAATAAAGATAATTTAATAAGAAAGAAATTCATAATAATTGAAATCAATCAATATTTCAATAATGATCGTTCTGTAATAGAATGATGATAATAATGATTGTAACAGATTACAGGCTATTCTCATGTATAAATGAATAAATAAGCAAATGAAGAAATCATTTTTTATTATTTATCCATTTATTTACCATCATGTATCACTATTGTAGTAAAGTCTAGACTACTAGATAATTCAAAGTCTAGATATCCAATATTGTATGACTAGTTGCATAAGAAGTTATTTCAAAAGTTTATCAGAGTTTCTTTTTCATCCAAGATAAAACCAAAAATTAAGTATAAAATCTAATATTATAGAGGTCATTGCACCAGCTCATAACAATAACAATAACTTAGAATAGTATAGTCATCAAAAATATTATATCACTTGAGTTGCGTGAAAAGAATAATGTTTCAGAGATGTGGTGTCGCTTCCTATGCTGCAATGCACAGGAAAACGATAAAACGAACAGGAAAACGACGAAGAAAGTAGACAAGAAGAAGAAGATACGCCTATTGAAGGAGGATAGAATGAGAAGAAGAGGTAAGGGATGATTAAGGAGAAGAAGAAAAAGAAGAAGAAGAACAAGAATCATAAGAAGGAGAGGAGAAAAAAAAAGAAGAAGAAGAAAAACAATAAGAAGAGCAAGAACAAGAACAATGAGAGGAAAAGAAAAAGAAGGAAAAAAAAAGAAGAGAGAGAAGAAGAAAAAAAAGTAAAAGATGTGGAAGAAAAAACTAAGAATAAGAGGAATGATTGATAGATTAATCGATTAATTCACAACTATTTAGAAGAAGAAGAAGAGAAGAAAGAAGAAGAAGGAGGAAGAAGAAGAAGAAGAAGAAGAAAGAAGAAGAAGAAGAAGAAGAAGAAGAAGAAGAAGGATAAGAAGAAGAATGATTGATTAATCGATTAATTTACAACTATTTAGAAGTGACAGAAGAAGAAAGATAAGAAGAGGCAGAAGAAGGAGGAAAGGAGAAAAAGGTGAAGAAGAAGAAAAGAAGAAATAGAAGCGAGAAATAGAAGGAGGAGATGATGATAAAAAAGAAGAAGAAGAAGAAGAAAAGTGTTAGAGACATCCAGTAATGGATAGGAGAGGAAGAAGCTCTCGCTTTTCCTTCACCAACATTGCCAAAAAAGCGTGCGAAAAATGAACAGCGGACGTTTGTCAATAAAATGCTTGCTTCTCGTTTATTAGCTTATAAGTTATGACTGGAAGTCGCGTGTAGGATGCATTCGGAGAGGAAAAAGAAAAAGAAAAAGAAGAATTAGGACGACACTCGTTGTGTGTAGCAAGTAGTGACCTGACGCAACCAGACGTATGTGTGAACCAAACATGCGTGCCAGTACAGTAGCTGAGGCATTGTCATGTGGATACATGCACCACCCACTATGTGTTTGGGAACCCACATTACACAACACGGCGTCTATCTTTCAATATTGCATGCTGTGAAGAAACAATAATGTTCCGACGTATGGTAGGGAGATATCCCTGGGAAGGTTGAAGAGGTGGTAGAAGTCATATATAAGTATTGTTGAATTTGTTTCCAAGCATCAGAACATCTCCATTGGTGTGATCATGAGGTTTCTAGTGACATTAGTGTTGTGTGCCGGGTTCACCCTGGGTGAAGAAGCAGTTAAAAAAACGGTAGACAAACAGTTGAACAACGTTGAAAACGACGCTAAAAAGCAGGGAAAACGGGAGTTGTACGGACTGGGCAACTACGGTCATGGGTTTGGGTATGACAGTTTCGGCCTAGACCATCATTTCGGTGGGTTTGATCATGGGTTCAATCATTTTCCCCACCATGAAGTTCATAAAACGGTGACACTTACCAAGGAAGTACCGGTGCCTTATCCGGTACACATCGAGAAGAAGATACCGTACCCAGTGGACCGTCCTTACCCGGTTCATGTACCCAAACCGTATCCGGTTCACGTGGAGAAACACGTTCCGGTTCCTGTCAAGGTTCACGTTCCAGCCCCGTATCCAGTCGAGAAACCGGTTCCATACCCCGTGAAGGTTCCAGTTGATCGTCCATACCCCGTACATGTACCCAAGCCATACCCGGTTTACGTGGACAAACCCTATCCGGTTCCAGTTGAGAAGCATGTTCCGGTTCCAGTGAAGGTTCCCGTCGATCGTCCCTACCCCGTACATGTTCCAGTCGAGAAGCCGGTGCCCTATCCAGTGGAGAAACCAGTTCCATACCCAGTCAAGGTATTGTTTCATCACTCTTGTTAATTTCTTGAAAATAATTGAATGCATGATTTTCAGAAACCTAGTACAATAATACTCTTATCAAAAGACTACAAGTTGTTACAATCACTAATTCATTGAAATTTCAAGATACCGGTTTTGTTTCTTATACCATTATCAATCTCCGATAAACAATGCAACACTTCATCAGATATTGATAATAATTTGACAACCAATACCAGTATCTCGATATTTTAATGAATTTGTGGTTGTGACAACTTTTTAATATCGATAACTACCGGTAACAACCAAGAGCAGTACCGTATCTCGAAATTTGAATGAACCGTTATCTTTGATATTCTAATGAATCTTCAGTTGTGACAACTTCTTGTCTTTTCATTCAATTTTGTTAAAACTACCGTAATAAAAATCTTCACTACTACGCATCACTCTTCACTATTACTAATGGCTGGATTTCACGATTCCAGTAGACGTTCAGGTTACTGGAGGCAGGTGGATCATGTGCTTGATCGTCAACTCTATTCAAACAATGCACACCAGTCAGTGTGCATTGGACTACTTGTTTGTATAAAGTTGACTATCATATTATCCACCTGCCTCCAGTAACCTGAACGTCTACTGGAATCGTGAAATACAGCCATCATTCTAGATTTGAGGTATCAAACTTCTAAAAAAATCCCTGTGATTCTCATAAAGAACTGGAAATTCTCATTATTTTCTATATTATTCCTCTCCTTATTATTGTTATTGTGATTAAATTCTAGAAGCATAATTATTTCCTTTTGTATTTGGTCATTGAATAAAGTAAAGACTTTTATTCAAACATAGGCTTCGTAGATGAGTCAATTAATTATTTCACATGATATTGATAGAGTAGGATGTTTTTAGAATAATGCCTGAAGTGGGGAAGACGACTCAGGATTGAATTCAATTGAATTTTTATTCTCAATACAAAAATACAAATAGATGTTAGAAAAGCAACAAAATAATAATCATACACAATTATACGAAATAATTAAGAAACAATGCGATTGTTGGTTAAGTACACAGACACACATACTCGTACGTGCCTGCCTGACTCCACAAAAATATCATAAACAAGATACCTCATGTTACTGGAAAATAATAAACTGTTATGTCACAACAGGTATTTTTCAAATAGACTGTACTTTTCTATAGACATTTTTCGGCTGGACATTCTAGCAGACTATGCTTATGCCTCGGTTACACATTACACGTTCATAATTATTATTATTATTATCATATAATATTATTGTCATTCGCCACGCGCGATCCAAAAAACTTTGATGTCTAGTATAAGTCTTCCATCATGACTAAATTTGTGAATGATTTTTATCTCTACATTCTCGCAATGAATACATGTTTAATTTGTTTTTTCGAATAGGTGCCTGTCGATCGCCCATACCCAGTCCATGTGCCCAAGCCCTACCCAGTTCACGTTGAGAAGCAGGTCGCTGTGCCCTACCCAGTTCCCTACCCAGTCAAGGAGCATCATGGTCATGGACATCATGGATACTTCGATCATGGATTCGCCCTGGGAGAGCATCTGTGAACCCCGTTTACCTCAATAATGGCACACCAGGAGATAATGTACCGGTATTTATGATGTGAAATTAAATGGTTTCTATTTTTCTAAATACTTTGTTTTCAATCACTCGATCCTCCAATTTCACTTCAATATCCTCTATAATCATAGCTTATGTAATCTACAGGGTGGCGCATAAAGAACGGATATTTTTCAAAGTGTTATAAGAAATAAATGAAAAGACAAGATGTTGTCAAACCACTGATTTATTATAAAATCGAGATACCGGTTTCGGTTGTTACACCATTATCAATCTCTGGTAAACAGTTTACCAGAGATTGATAATGGTGTAACAACCGAAACCGGTATCTCGATTTTATAATAAATCAGTGGTTTGACAACATCTTGTCTTTTCATTTATTATGGATAACTACCACAATATCACCTTCACAACTACTCAAAGAGTGTTATTAGAAAGTTCATTTGAATCATACATTTATCTTCCTAACACCAAAATACCAAGTAAATAACCCAATTTGAGAATTTGTATGAAAACCTCCAAAACACTTGAGTATATTTCAAAAATTACATAGGAAAGATGGCACCCTTAATGCTCATTAAAAGACTCAAATTTGTCCTTAACTTTTGATACAGCAGCAATTCATTCATGTATTGCAGTATTCAAATCTTCAATGTAACGATATTTACGATGGTAAACTTAAATTTCAAGTAAATAAGAATCTCAAGCCAATAAGCTCGACTTGAAACTTTCTGCTGAACCTCTGTTGAACGACGATTGCAGATTCATTCTATTGGAAATATTGTTCTACAGCAAATACGCGATTTTGCAATGTCAATTGCTCCATTGATACTAAAACTGCATACTTCAACCTACAAAATGGTGTCGCTCTGCGGTCACAGACAGCTCTAGTCCACTGATACTATCCTACTCAAATCCATCCGGTCTTATGCGCCACCCAGTATAATAATAGAATAATCATTTCTATAATCATAGAGAAGCATAGCACAGATTAACCAAATAGATTTGGATTATATCTGATCATAGCTTGAAGACTATTTTGTTATATAATAGTATATAATTTTACATACTAACTTTTATATAAAAGTTAGTAGGCTAACAGAAGCCGTATAAAACAGTAAAAAGGTTATCACACACTTGACTTGTTAGGCTAGGCGTACACCGGTTAGTCAAGACAAGACAAGACGAGATTAGTCACGTTTAGCCACAGTAATTCACATAGTTGCTTATGAAGCACCACAAACCGATTAGTCATTGCATCGGTATGTGCTGCTTCATAAGCAGCTATGTGAATTACTGTAACTAAACATGACTAATGTCGTCTTGTCTTGACTAACCGGTGTACGCCTAGCCTAAGTTCATTCCATAGCAGGCCGAGCTATCAATATCCAGTTTGCGTCCATCCACATTTTCCCTCTTCTCAAAATATTTATTTTATTTCTGAATTTGGAAGGTGGACTATTCATTTACTATCAATAGTAAAGGTGTGTGACAAGTAATTCATGATTGTTTGAAAAAAAATAGAATCATTTAACAAAAATTAAAGTCTTTCCGAACAGATTGATTCCACTTAGGCTATGTGTTTGTGATCTACCATTTTCAATGATCTTTTAAAAAATTATTAGAAAGCTTATCAAATATTAGTAATAATAAAGAAAAACATCTTTGTCAAGATGTTTGTTCATTCCAAACTTATTGTAAACGGAGAAGTCTGAATAGAAGTTGAAACAATACAGTTTTATACAGAGAAGCTTTTATTTGACTCACTTGAGTATTTTCGATTTTTTACAATAATTTATCATTTATTCAACTATACATAATATTGTTGAATGATTGATTGGATTCTGTATTCTATTATTTATTAGAGATGATTTATTACCCTGTTTAATACATTGGATAACGTAATGTGAGTACCAATCTTCAAATCGGGTCACATGGTGTCTCTATCCTTATTGTGAACACCTAGAAAAGTAATACAAGAAGTTAAAATATTTTTTATGAATCTATGATTATTTATAAGATCTAGAATGCAATAAGTTATCAATCACATTTCAATCATTCATATCTACTACTTGTTACACATTCATTTATTGAGAATATAATTTATTATATTAAATATAATAACAAAAATTATTATAATGAGGAAAGAATCAATAGGCATTCTCTCAAAACGGCTTCTATCCAAAATTTACATCAAATAAATTAGATATTAATGAAATGTTCTGAGGTTATGTTCATGATTAACCTTTGTGAAAATTCAAGTCAGGAAAAGTATAAACCAACAAATCTTTGGATTTCTAAGATTACTAAATGCCTTCTATATTGAAAAACTTCTATATTGGAGTGGTCCGTAGCCGAGGGCGATAAGCGCCTGTCTGATAATCCAAAGGTTCCAAGATCGAATACAGTTGCCTATGCTCATTGCATCATTGAATTAATTGTCTTTGGTGACTAGAATAGATTTCATCCATTCTCAAAGTAGTATTCATTATGCTTATTCTACTTATAACTTATAATTATTTATTGTGAACTATTAATGTTCTACATACCTTTCTCGAACAAGTTTTTCAAGTTTCAAGAGTCAAGCTTTTCTTGGTCTAAGTAATATGGTGTTATCGTCATTCTCATCGAATTTCCTGCAAAAACATATCGTCAAGAGAATAATTTCTTCAATTCTTTTTAAGGAGTAAAAAACAAGAAAGAAACCAGCATTTGCATAATATGAATAATTATTATATAGTGCGATTCACATCAAGAAGTCAGCATTGTTTATATGAGGAGCATTGATGCCAAGTTTCATTGAGATAGAAAGAGAGAACTGCACCAAACATGTTTGTTGGGACTGTGTGCGACAACAATGCACAGAGCGGCAACTATGCACAGTGCCAATAGGATCGAGACATCAGCAACTGCCTTGTGCTGAACAAGGATAGCAGACTCCCATCTAAGCAATGCTGACTTCTTAACGTGAATCGCACTATAGGTACCGTATTGAATATTCTTCGAATAAAATGCATTCACTCAAGATTTTTATACGTGGTAATCGAGAACTCGAAGGTGATTGGTCAATTGCACGAGAGCCAATCAAATTCAACCGCTTTTGAATGACGTCATCTAACGGAACTTATTGCATTGGTTTCGATAAGTAACGTTTAACAACGGTACTGTAGCTGAATTCATTCGGCTTCCGCAAACCATTCGCTTTTATTCTCATGATAAAAACTCTCTCTCTACAAGAAAACTCAAAATAAAAATAGTCATCTACTTATTTAGGTCTTGTAACTTACCTACATGTAATTATCAGTTTTTCTTTTACTTACAATTTGTACTGTTCTTCAGGCATATCATCTTCGCTTGAAAATAAATTACGGAATAATCTCGCCCAAAAACCTTTCTTCTTTGGTGTTTCCTCCTCAACTGGCTCCTCTAGATTCAACGTACCTTCTGTCAATATTTGAAGAGGATTATGAAAGTTTATAAAATGATTATTGAGAATTCACGATTCAAAGCCTTGTCTTCAAGCATGGCAATATTTCATAGCGTGGATAGACATGTGTGGAAATGTTAGTCTTCTTTCTCTAAGCTATAATACTTATTATATAATATGAATTCATTAAGTCGCGCACATCCAAAGAAACTAATCTTTGAATGAATCTGATGGTTTTAATATTAGTTCTAGTGTCTACCGAAAATAGCATCACTGGTAATATAAACAACAGATTTGAAGCTCAAGATTGTGAGTAAGGTTACAATGGGTCTGCAGTTTTGTTAAAATTAGAATAAGGTAAGCATGTACGCAGTGTATTTATCAAGCTTTCTACAAATTTTTTGGAGCTGGAATAAGCTAATCAAGCAATAAAGATAAACAATCTCATGCATAATTTGACCAATATTGATATTTTAATATGATTGGAAAGTCAATCATCAAGGTTGAGATAAAGATTGATAGGAGATCCAAGATCAAACTTGATTGAAGCTCGAACAAACTGATCATCGATTGAATACTCACCGTATACCTTCCGTTGAAGATATTCTTTTTCAGTGAAAAAGAATTCTGCTCTGATTCCCACACTTTTTCGATCCTTTCCACTGTCGGCTATGTCCATATCATACACCCAAACTTTATTCTCAGTGGAATAATAATTTCCAGTGACATAATAGTCCATAGTTTTTATAGGAGATGTTCCAATGTATTCCAGAATTTGTCTTTCGAAATTTTCACCTCCCTGTATGTAAAGGGAAATACAAAGAAGAAATTTACCATGAACTCTCTCTCTACAACGATAATTATCCAAGAGATAAGATGTTTTCATCTCTTTTCGTAGTTTGTGAGACCTCTCTTATACGGGTCGTGGTATATAAATATATCATATTATAATATTATTATTCACTCTATTATTCTACTCTATTATTTCACTTTATATATTCATTTCCGACGATGTATACCATCAGACCACTAATTATTTTAGAGAACTGAATTTCATAACGGAATGGAAAATTACATGATTTTAAGAGAACGCTACTTCCAATCCAGTTTGCATACTATTCAACAGTCGAATGCTCTGAAATAATCAATTTAGCTCTATGACGGTATTGGAATTACAATGAATTGCAGGTTAATAGACCATGCAACCCAGGACAGGTTAAAGTGGCTTGAAAAGCAAACAGTTATTTATTTCAGAACACTCAATTATTCAATTTTAGATTCACTCGAATAGAAAATTAGATGATTGAGAGAATGCTCTAAAATAATCACTACGAGTTCACCCCGTGCAGCGCAAAGCGCTTAGAATTTTCTAGAAATTTTAGTTTTAAATAGTTGTTATTAAGACTATCTGCAGCTGACAGCAGCTACTGTAGCAGCAGAGACTACTGTATCTACAAAAATGTTATCATCAATCTAAAACTGAAAGATGACTGATTATGATTATGAATTGGGAAAATAAAGAAATTTCAACTCATATTTAGAGATAAGAAGTTCTAAAGAATATCTTTCTACTCACATGCTTCATTGTACAAGACCAAATCTCGTGTTTCGTGACAATAAAACGTGCTTCAAATTCATTCGCGTACATTTTTTCCAGCCTGTATCCTTTTCCAGTAATTATTGTGCGTTCTGCCCAATAAGGCAAGTACTTAATGTTATAGAGTCGTCTGTCGTTGTCCAGAATTTTACAACTGAAACAAATTCCGAGAACAAGAAAATGGTAAATTCACAATTTTGCCATGATCAAGAGTTTGCCATTATATCGATGAAACAATAGGTTAATAGAATAAAAAACTAAAATAGGCCTAAATTGAAACAATAATTCTTAAACAGTATTAAAATGACTAGGGGGCGGATATGGCGATTGAGGCGCTTCAAGTGTCGGAATCACAAATCTTCGTTGATCTCTGTTTGTGTATGGATGATGAGGACAAAGCTTGAATCATTTGTTAAGATTGGACCAATATTGACTGAGATATGGCAGCTTTAGTGATAGGTGACCGCTGAAGGCTGGTTGCAGTGCATCCTGGGCTTGCGGCTAAAGTCTGCTACAACAATGCAACAGTCTCCGTCTGCTTTGCATGTTATTTTCAAACGATTTTAGATCATTTTGTGTGAATTTTAAAGACAGTAAAAAGGAATCCAAGTAACCTCCAGCGGTCACCTTTCACTAAAGCTGCCATAGTCTCAGTCAATATTGGTCCAATCGTAACAAATAAGGTTTCAATCGATTTGTAATTAAATTTACTAAAAGAAGTTATTCCTGTACATGTACAATTTTCGTAATATCAACGGTTTCCGAGTTATTCAAGAAACAAAATTTCAAATGGCCCTCATTTTGTTTTATAGATGTGGAAAATTGTTATAATTTTTTTGTTGCTTTGTCTAGTTGTCATAAATGTTGGTGCAAAGTTTCAATCCCATATGTTTCACCAGTATTGAGTGAAAAAATAATAAGTGAAAAAAAAACAAAATGGCAGCTGTGTGAGCAACTAAGGACTTCCGGACAATTCAAATATGATTTTTAGGTATAGTTTTTACCCAGGAACAATGCCCTAGAGTATTGGTAGGGAGTTCTGAAACACTCTGTAGAATACGATTATTTTCTTATTACTAAAAAATGAAGTGTACTAACGTTGCCTCACTGTCGTGTTCTCCAATGTGACCAGAAGGCCGATGAATATCTTCCAAATTCAACCCAGGATGAGTTGCCAACTCGAAGTAGTTTTTCATCTGCTTGAGTGGTGCCTTATCAAATAACCTGGCATGTGTTTCAGCTGGTTTGAAAACACTGGATGAAATATATGGAAACAATAATCAAATACGATAAATTAATTTCCAATACGTTCTTTTTATTAGAACACAATTCAATCAATCATTATTATAAAGGAGAGTACAGGCTTATGCCCAAAACTGTTTTTCTTCCAATTTATACAAAAATGCTTAACAGATAAAAAATTTCCAACAGATTTTAAATTTTCAATTTCAATTTCCAACAGAAATAATAGTGAAGAGGTGATGGAAAATGAATTGTCTATTATAATCTAATTATAGAAATCAACGAATCAATTTCATGTGTGTTTTCTTTTTAATAAATTGATTTATATTACAATTTGGAAATTCTTTATTGTTCTTCAATGCTTAAGAACTTCATAGCATAATTAATAAACATAATATCTGAAACAATATAGCCAAGCGTATGATTTTGGGTGAGGAGCAAAATATATGTGGTTTTGACAACTTCAGGTCTTTATATCTAGTAGAACAAAATATTTAACTTTCGCATGAGAAGCAAACTCGAAAATAAATCACCCGGCTTTAAAATAATGAATTTCTCATTCACATTCAAGAATAATATAGTTATAATTAATTGATTATTAGTTAATTAGTTGTTAATTGCTTCATTGTAATAATTCCAGAGACGTGAATAATATCAATGATGTTCTCAACACTAATATAATATTCTCTAATATATTATGAACATGAAATTCTTGAAAAAAGCGGTTATTTTGACCAGAGAAAGAATATCCCTGGCGAACTGAAGCAATAGCCTGTCGAGCATGCTAGATATCACTCCTCCAGGGACATTCTTTTCCTGGTCAAACAGAAAAAGAATAGTAAATTGTGCTAATCAAGAGCTACAACAGGAAAATACAAAAAAATATGCAAATCAATGGTACAAGGTGAATTTAAAAATACAAATATTTATGAGATTTTAAAATATTAATGCAATTCGTACGTACCTTGAATCCTCATCTTTGTGATAGTTTATCGTTTCAAACTTCAAATGACCATCTAAAACACGTATTACGATTCTATCATAATGGAACTTGAAATTCAAACTCATTGTTTGGCAAATAATATTCATTCTTTGTTGGACAGTAGCCTATATTGAATTTTTATAGCGCAGGATAAAAGTAAACAATGACTCGAAGTAGTATTTAGCAATACAAGTTGGAAAGCATAGAACTTTAAACGCAACAGCGGTTCAAAGATGGCGGTTGTTTTGTTACTTGTACGATCCGCCATTGCTAGTGAAGAACGGCCCATTTTGGGAGGAGCTTATATCTAGGCCAATGGCAGGCGTTCACCTTGATTGGCCGTTCAACTCCCAATCACAGCGTTCGGTCACAAGTATGTTGCACTGTATTTTAGTTCAAGTTACCAGAGATTGATAATTGTGTAACAACCGAAACCGTTATCTTGTTCTCTTTATTAAATATGTGGTATTGATAACTTCAAGTATTTTTATTCAGTGTGATTGATGTATGGAAAAATATTTGAGAACTCTCGCAATTGATGAGAAAACGCAATTATTTTCAACCATCGTAAAACTACATCTTTTTATTGACATTCATTGGTACTATATTAGGGCCATAAGGTTGATATTTGAGACTCACCATATCTTATAACCTTGTTACCGTCTTGGTGATCAATATACTTGACTTCTCTCGCTATAATGTTATTCAGGCCAGTTCTAGATCTTTTGTCGTTTTTGTCCCACAGTAGAGGAGTGGTCGTCACTTCTATTCCGTCGAAGAAAAATATGGAACGAAATAATTGCACACGACCAACAAGTTCAGTTACTACTCTTTTGAATTCTATGGGACTTGTTGTATCCTGATGACAATGAAAAAGAGAAAAGAAATACAGTAGTTAGCTCAGACCAGTGTAATGTTTCAACCACTGTTGAATTATGTACTCTACAGAGCGATGCTTGAACAAGTACAGTGTGTATATTCATTTAATTTGGCGGATAGCGAATAACTTTCATTTAACATTTCTATTGTAACGTTTGTTGTTCTGTTGAATTTTTCCACATAAATACTGTATATAACATGTAAAAAAATATATTATTCAAAAATGAAATTAAGATAACATCACCCTTTACCATAGAAATGTTAAATGAAAGTTGTTCGCCAACTGCCAAATTAAATGAAGGCAAACAGTTTGATCACAGAAGGAAGTGAATTTATTGGTCAAGTTCAACACTTTTAAAGGTGGGTTTTCGTTACTGCGACCGAGTGCCGCAGCGGAGCCCGACCCAGCGTTGCCAGATGCTATTGATGAAAAATCCCCACTATAAACAGTTAAGATTTTTTATCAATTACATCTAGCAACGCTGGGTCGGGCTCCGCTGCGGCACTCGGTCGCAGTAACGAAAACCAACCTTAAGAGTTTATTTCTGTTTCTTAACACTCCTTAAATGATATCAAAAGTTTATAACTTTTTATAACTCCAGATATCAAAAGTGATGGAAATCGATAAATACTCGTATATTCACCAGTAACTTATTAACAAAAATTTTTGTAAATAACTGATCAAGTCTGATAACGTTTGTATGAACCACCCTGAAATGTTTCATTAATTAATTTGAACTTCTGCTCGATTGATTCAATACTTCTGAATTTTTAAAAACTAAACAAACTTTAAAATTGCACTCGTGAATAGTTTGCCAAATCAACTATTGTTTTTACTCACAAATCTGAACAACGTAAAAAACTCACCAGATTCTTACAATGCCAAACCTCTCTCTTGGTAATCAGGAATAATTCTGTAACTTTTGTTTTGCCTTTCACTTTTTGATCTTCTCCACGGGTGTAATCATACAATTGAGGAGCATATTGCGATAAGTATGCCTCTTTCATTGTTTCTCGGTAACACCTTTTATGAAAAAAAGAATTGCATAGAAAACTTATCTTATTCTGAACAAGTTAATGAACAACAACTATTGTAATCTTGTGGACCATAGTCTAACTCTGTTAACTAACGTCGTATAACTAATAGACCAACCTAAACATAGCATAGTTAGTTAACAAAAACATAGATTAACTCTGTATAGTTAGTCTATGGCGTGGAACAACTAAGATAAACACAAATTGAGCTAAATAGTTTCAATAGAGTTGTGTCAGAATTTACAAATTTCTTTCAGGCACTGCAATTTTCATAAGAATTCCAATAGTTTCCTGTTGAGATTTGGTAGCTGGAAATGCAGTGATCTGATGAATTTCTAAAGATAAGACAAGATTTTCTACAGAATGGCGCATGAAGAACGCATGTTTTTCAAAGTGTTATAAGAAAGTTTATTTTAATCATACATTCATCTTATTTACACCCAAATACTAAGCAAATAACCCAATTTGAGAATTAGTATGAAAAACTCCAAAGCATTCGAGTATTTCTTTTTTTAATTACAAAAGAAAGATGGCGCCCTTAATGCGTTAATGCTCATTAAAAGCCTCAAATTGGTCCATAACGTTTGATACAGCAGCAATTTATTCATGTATTGCAGTATTCAGATCTTCAATTGAACGATATTTACGACAGTAAACTTTGAATTTCAAGTGAAGAAGAATCACAAGCCAATACGCTCAAAACTCTCTACTAAAGCTCCGTTGAACGATGATTGCAGGTTTGTTCTATTTGAAATATTGTTCAACAGCAAATACGCGATGTAGCACGGTCAATTGCACCATTCTTACTGGATAGAATACTGCTTCAACCTACAAACGCCACAGACAGCTCCACTCCACTGATACTATCCTACTCAAATCCTTTTGCGGCACTCTGTATAACAGCACAACTTTCTATTAAGCAAAATATTATTGATGTTACATGATAGACTAAGGCTAGGCGTACACTGGTTAGTCAAGACAAGACAAGACGAGATTAGTCACGTTTAGTCACTGTAATGCAAAGCAGCACAGACCGATGTTGCTTCATAAGTATCTATGTGAAGTACTGTGACTAAACGTGACTAATCTCGTCTTGTCTTGGCTAACCAGTGTACGCCTAGCTTTACCAAATGTTGGATGACTAATCAGTACTGGAGAATGAATTTTCTTTGGTTGAATGTAGATTCTACGACAAGCCAAGGAACAATATTATCGATTATTCATTATGAAGGATGTATTTATCTTATTATTATATCAGCAAGCAACTTACATGACAGTGTCTTTTTTTGTTCCGATTTTTTTCTCCCAGTACTGTCCCAATCTAACATCTTTCAAATCATCTCTCAGATGTTCTAGCACAGTATTACAGTCGTATCCGAAGATATGTTTCTTGTCCAATCGGTATTTTATCTCTTTCAATTGAGGATTTGTCGTTTCATAATCGACCGCGTCTGGGAAACATTTTGGCTTTCCACCCGGAAGTAGGCTACACGCGCTTGCAAAATGTCTGAAAAATTTTACATTTCATCGAAGTGTAAAGTTTTGGGAAAATTTGAATAAATGGTGTACCAAATGTGTACGACTTCGTCCACTACACAAATAATATCAACCTGACTGCATCATAATGAATAAATAATTATCAAGTTGAAAGATAACTACTTGCTATAAAGTACTTACAACATTTGAGTCGTGGACGCGTTTCGAACAATGATTTTCATCCTCGGCGCTTTGAGCTTCGACTCATTATAATTATTACTCACTTAGGCTAGGCGTACACCGGTTAGATAAGACAAGACTAGTCACGTTTAGTCACAGTAATTCGCATAGTTGCTTATGAAGCAGCACACACAGATGCAATGAGTAATCGGTGTGTGTTGCTTCATAAGCAACTCTGTGACTAAACTTGACTAATCTCGTCTTGTCTTGTCTTGACTAACCAGTGTACGCCTAGCCTAAAAGTAATAATTATTACTCACTTCAAACATTGTAAAAGTTACAATAATGGACACAAGGCAATTCGGAGAATAACGATATATTTATGGACTTATTTCAATAAATTGTAATCTTCATTCTAAACAGCTGAACTGTTTAACACAGAAGCCCATATACTGCACTCCTATAATAATAGAGTGCAGTATATCAGCTTCTGTCAATAAAGTGTAATCTATAGAGGTTACAGAATATATATAATAATCTATAGAGGGACCTCTATGGACGGAAGGCTATAATATAGCTATAATGTGAACCACAGACATCAATTAAATCAAGCACTCCACTCTATAGTCTGTTCAGGGAAAGGAGAGACGATGTAAAGAAGCCTTGGCGTGCGAGAGTCTAGCTATAGTCCGATTCACGTCAAGAAGTCAGTATTGCTTAGATGAGGAGCACAAGTTTCATTGACTCCAATCTAAACAATGCTGACTTCTTGACTTGAATCGCACTATAGACCGAAAATAATATTATAACTATCTGCAGTACATGATTCCAGTCTGACCTTGAATGAACGTATTGTGAACTGGAATTGGACTGAAAATTTATGGAAAATCAATTACTTCTAGATCATTAATGACAGCATTGCAGATAGTATGCATTAATCAGTATGTTAATTGTTTCATAAATATTGTATTGATTAATTAATAATAAAATATCGATTGTTTTCAAAGACAGAACTCACCCTGAATTTTCGAAAATGGCGAAAGCTAATATAACGAAGATGTGATCCATTCTAACAGAGAAACTACCTTTTGAAATTTGAAAAGTTAACTAGATGAAGTTCTGGTAACAATGGAGTTTTCTTGCACGTTTTTTTAGTGCGTCATACATCAATGTTGACTCGATATTGATTGCTTAGAGCCCATCAATCTATAAAAAATCATTTGTTCTGATAAGCTTGATGACGAATGATTGATTTTCATGCAATTGCAAATATTCCGCTAACGATTATGTAGATTATTTTCTACCAGCATAGTTGACGATTTTTATGAGTAGAATCGATTTTAGAATTATTCAAAAGCGCTTAGAAACTCATCAACCACAAATTATAAAGCTTTAGATTTTGTTTCAATGTTTATATGGATGTATACAATATAAAACAAGATAACAATGCAAAACTCTAAATTGGTATAGATATATGTAGAAGAATTTTTAAGAAGTCGCTATTTTTAAACCTACTCGCTACTCCTATAGTAAATAATTTTGATTTGTTATTGAAATGGTAAAAATACACAACTAAAAGCTTTAAACTCACTCTAAAAACGAGTTTTGAGGAGTTAAAATTTCATTTTTTCCGGGGGAGGACCCCTCCTATGTTTTCCCCTCCGTAACGGAACCTTTTACAAATTTCACAAATTAAGCACTGTTAAAAATAAATCAAGTCAGAAGTACCTGAATGCATAAACTGACTAATAAACTCTACAGATCATTAGGCTAGGCGTACACCGGTCAGTCAAAACAAGACAAGACGAGATTAGTCACTATGAGCAACACACACCGATTAGTCATTGCGTGTGCTGCTTCATAAGCAACTATGTGTGACTAAACGTGACTAATCGTCTTGTCTTAATTTATCATCAACTGAACTCTTCATAACTGTTCTATCGAGATTTGGTAAGAAATTTATTAACATTAATCGTGCAATAACTTCCCATCATTTCGTGTTCAAATTCGTCTTCTAAACTATGATCTAATTTCTCAAATCACAAACTTTCACTTATACTCAAAGCCCACATCTCCTCAAGTCCGTAACGGAGTCCATTAATTCAGAAAACTGCAATCAGTTCACATTTGTCACAAATTTAGACCCGTGAAAATTGTAGTATGCTTACAGCTTCAGTGAACATTGCACACGGTTGTAACCTATGGAAAACTGGATCATGCTAGTCCACTTTTAATTCGACTGAAATGCATTGTGTAACACACACATTACATGTGGAAGATGCTCTAATTTGTCTGGATAGCATGTTTATTACAGGTTTCCCCAACATGGATTCGAAGTTTTTTCAGCAAAATCGTTCCTCTCTGTTGGATCGTAGGCTATGAGTTGCATTACATGTCTGAAGAATGATGCTTGCCATGTTTATTATTATTAATTCACAGGTACCCATCACTTGAGATTGAACTCCAATTAAATTAAATCGTTTCTCTCTGTTAGATGATACAGTTTCTCCCTCTAAACACAAGTTGAATCGACTAAAGTCATTTCTCCTACTTGAAAAATTTTCTCCGTGTTAGATGTTACAGTTTCCCCCTCTAAAAACCAAGTTAAATCGACTGAAATCATTTGTCCCACTTGAAAGATTTAGTATAAATGGAGTGGAAGTATCTAAGAAGGTATCAGTACAGTTTTGAACGTTGAAAAACCAACATGAAGTTGTTACTTGTGTGTTTCTACGTTGTAGGGTTGGTTTTCGTGGAGGGTGGAGGGCGGAACAGTGATGGGAAAGGGGGTGAAAATGACAAAAATCAAGAGTTAGGAGTAGTTTTTGTTGAGGGTGATGGACAAAACAGTGTTAAAAATGTTGAAGAGGGTAAAAACAATCAGTTCAAACGTGGATTAATCGATGAGGGACATTATGGTAGTGATTTTCATCATGATTCTGCAGGGTTTGGTGGTGGAGAACAATTTTCTGAACATAAAACTGTTTCGGTTACAAAGGAAATCCCCGTACCCTACCCAGTGACTGTGGAAAAGAAGGTTCCCTTCCCCGTAGATAGACCTTACACAGTTCATGTACCTAAACCATACACGGTACAAGTAGAAAAACCCATTCCATACCCTGTGAAAGTTTCCGTACCACAACCATACACCGTTCTCAAACCCGTACCTTATCACGTACATGTACCTGTTGATAGACCCTACACAGTTCATGTACCTAAACCCTACACAGTCTTCGTTAACAAACCATACCCTGTGGAGGTTATCAAGAAATACGCTGTACCAGTCCAATATCCAGTTGATAGGCCTTACACCGTTCACGTACCAGTTGATAAACCGGTTCCGTATACCGTTGAAAAACCAGTTCCATACCCTGTTAAGGTTCCAGTTGATAGACCGTTTACAGTCCATGTACCTGAACCTTACAAGGTTGAGGTGGAGAAAAAGGTTCCAGTGCCCTATCATGTACCGGTACCGTATTCGGTGAGTGAGGGGGGGCATGGAGGTGATCATCATTGAGACTGGTCATCAAGAAATCGCGGATATCCTCAACAGGACTCGAGAATATCTTCTGAGAGACTGATCATCGAGAATTAAGGATATCTTCAAACGGAGCAAGGATTCATCAGAGTAATACCCATCAAAAGTGACAGGTATCTCCAACAAGACGTTTTGTATTATCTTCCATGAGACTGATAATCTTAATAATTGGAAATTAATTTTATTTCCTAAGAATAAGGGTGGATTCACCGCAATTAATAAGAAAATTATGATCCAATATGGATAGAATCTACTTCTATTGTTAATCATTTTTGTGGATTTCTTTCGTAGTTGATCTATAATTTTTTATAGACCATTTTTTATGAGTTCATAAATTTATTGTTACATTGAAATGTTTAGTAGTTGAATTTTACTTTCATTTGTTTTTTCTCCATAATTATATCATTGTAAATGGAGTTCACTTACATAAATACAATATTAGCCTATCACTGATAATCTACCTATAAATTCGATCTATTGCATCTATTCATATCTATAGCGTCCATTGTATTTATTATAGCCAATTGTGACACTGTATAAAATAAGACTGTTGCTCTTATTATTTAATCTTCAACTGTAGTATTGTTTTTAGTCTATTTCCAAATTCTACAACCAATAGAGATCCTAGAGAATTTAAAGTTTGAAATTATGTTCAATTGTTAGACCTATCAATGTTATATTGAAAGATTTTAGCAGCAAATTTATAGTAAACAGCACATGCTTTCCAGGCTTTTTCATTCATCATAATTTATTAATTTTTATAATAATATTTACAGTATTTCTCATTCAATTCCATTCAAATCATTGATGTTGATAGTGTTGATATTGTGACAATTCTTTTCTAATGTTTTCTACTGTTGTATTGAATAAAACATATTGGTGATGATTATATGTTTTTTCTATCATTATTCACTTTATTGTTATTCTACAATGGTTCTCTCTTGATAATATTAATAATCTATCTATTAATACAAACTGTACAATGCAGTTATTGCATTCAAGGAATACAGTGGTGCCAGATTGCACAACTAATCTTAGCTGAAAATGTCTAATCAGCCAATTACGTATTCAACAGAAACATGGCAACAGTGCGATCATATTTTCGGATGAAATAGGATCACTGTAAAAAGGAGCGTTTATACATGCAATGATTCGCTTGCGACAGTATCAGCTGTCGCCATTGGTGATTCAAAAACATAGGGCGACTTCACTTACCTCATTGGCGACAGCTGATACTGTCGCAAGCGAATCTTTGCAAGTATATTCAAGACATGAAGTAAGAAACGTTAATTATTGTAAAATCATAGTTGTTACTTTTCATTTATTGACAAACATTTCTCAAAAAATACGAAATATAGGTACAATGCAATGGAAGACAGTGGCTGGGTGGCCTTATAATATTGTGTTGTGGCCTCTTAATTCTCTATTTATTTATCCACTTCATTTCACAATATTCATGCCTCCAATATTCTATCATTTTCCAATCTGTCAGAATCAAATTTTGCATCTATTGGAGAGTGACTTCGATGATTCAAGCACCTTCTATTCATGAAACCACTCAATGTTTGCTAAAGACTGTGAAATAATCATTTTTATGATGTTTACCTATCATCACAGTGCTATGACGTAGACTCACAGGTGTCATTCTACCATTGGTTCTGTGGTTTGAGAAATTATTGTCATAATCACATTCGGAGGTAACTGAAGCAAAGAAAATGGATTCCTACTTCGGAGTAATATTTTTCCTGACAATGTTGGGATATCTAGGGTGAGAATTGCCTCAATCATATTTTAGAGTTCAATGCAATTATTATTAACACATATTTATTTATGCTATTGAACATTGATTTGAATTTTTTTTATACATTTGAATCTATCCAGGAATCTTGGATTTAGGAGTTTGACAAAGATGATAATTATAATGATTAGAGTAATATTCATTTAAGTTGGCGGATGACCTTAGATAGATAGGTAGAGGGATATTATTTTTTGAAGTTGGTGATGACCGTAGAGTCCGATGACAAAAAAAATATCGCGCTCTCCACTTATCTATCTAAAGCCAACCGCCAACTTAAATATGAATATTACTATTTACAGTATGATATTATGATACGTTATTATTATCGTGATGAAATTATGATTTATCATATCATTGAAGAAATCAACAAACACATATCAGATATCAATAATGTTTCAGGTTTTTAAACCAAAATATTGCTAATATGCTAATGTGCTATATAATTAAGCTGACTCTCTTATTATCGGATAATCATATGGATTTTTTTAATGTCAAAATTTATATTATGTCAAAATTCACTATGTAGGCCTAGATAAGAATTATGTAGACGCTGTAAATAAGAATGAGAAGTTAATAATTGAAACGAAATCGTATCTGCATTATAATATTGATCATTCTAAAGCCAGGTCCAATAAACGCTTCCATAAATAATAATTGAATCAATCAATAATTGAATCAATCTGAGTTGATTCAATTTATCGACATTTAAATTGAATCAATCTGGTTGATTCAATTAATAATTTAAGCTGAGATCCATCATCTCTGTTTAAATAAATGAATGTTTAAACACAGGAAGTGCATAGAAGATGCAATTGCCAATATACTCGCTATCTATACAATTAAGATTGCAAAGGTTCTTATTTGGAATTTTCAATGCAGAAGCCCTATCTTGGATGATTCGGCAAGGTGGAACACCCGAAAGGGTCTCTCCGCCAAAAAAGCCACAAGCTTAATAATAATCTTGTCCTATATTATTCCATCTACATAATATCTCATTATCATTTTTATCCCAAATTCTGGGTCAATAACTCTGCAACGGACGCTTCTGTTATCTTTAAAACCCTCTCTACACTCAGCGGAGAGAGAGTAACTTAATAATAATTATCTTGTTATTTTTATAATATAATTCATTTTATGAAAAATTCTGAATTAATAATATTGTGTATAAATATAGAATTGAGAATATTTTTATACCATCTATGTTCGAGATCAGACCATCTAGTTCGAGGGCTGAAAGTGTAAGAGAGGGCCGACTGCGCCCTAACTTCGCCTTTCCAGGTTGAAATAAAGGCAGTCATTCTATTATATCCTATTCTATCTCGGAAAAAATAATTTAGTTATCAGTTCAAAAGATATTAGATATTATTATAAAATAGGAACATTTTCTTATTATCAAAACTGGAAAAAACAATACAGTAAGGCCGTTTGCCCAACTTCTATCTGATTTCAGTCAGCAACCCAGCGTTGCCAGATGACATTGGCTGATAGGTTAGATTACCCGATCACCCGAAAAAGAGCAAAAATGTCATCTGGCAACGCTGGGTTGCTGACTGAAATCAGATAGCAGTTGCTCCGTGGGCGAACGGCCTAACTCAATAAATTCTCCATATTATACCAGGTTGCAGCAGACGAATGCTTGCAGCATTCTACCAGGAGGCTTCCCAATGTGTTTCGAGGAGTATTATGGGAAAGAAGTGAGAGAGATCGATTTCAAGAGAGAGCACAAGATTCATGAGTTTCATGTGAATCCGATTGATGATGATAATGTGAGGCTTGGGCAGCAATGGGAAGAATCTATAGGTCACTCCAGAGATGAAGTCGAGTGGGTTATTTTTCTTCATTTTTAATATCTCTTAACAACCAATCAAAAGTTCATCTTATAATTCTGGATTCCTGCTGATTATTGAATTCTCAATAAAAACAGTAATGTCCAGTCACCAACTAATTACTTCTCTTGAACTTATTATAAAATAGGAATATCTACAGTCCGATTCACGTCAAGAAGTCAGCATTGTTTATATGAGGAGCATTGATGTCAAGTTTCATTGAGAGAGAAAGAGAAAACTGCACCAAACGTGTTTGTTGGGACTGTGTGCGACAACAATGCACAGTGCGGCAACTATGCACAGTGCTAATAGGATAGAGACATCAGCAACTGCCTTGTGCTGAACAAGGATAGCAAACTCCCATCTAAGCAATGCTGACTTCTTCACGTGAATCGCACTATCAATGTTATTTGTATGGAGAGATTTTAGCAGCAAATTTATAGTAAACAGCAATTTATATAAACAACCTTGAAAAAATCATGTTGTACTCGGTTTAAAAGATATATTGGATGTTTATATCCGATACCCATTCTACAAGAGAAATCTATTATCTCCTCTACATTGGAAAAAGTCAATCTTTTACTCAGTTTAAATTGGATGTTATATTGTTATTATAGCAGAGGAACATGATGTCTTATTTATTAAAATTGAAATAATTACAGCTTAGGTCTTGACTAGACAATGTTTAAAATGTGAAGGAATCTATCCACCAAGAAATTTTAATATGGATGAATCATGGTGGATCAATTCTTATACATAAAGATATATTTTTATATATTTTGAAGATTGTGAGAAGTTGTATTCATATAATTACAATTCAATTACAGTCCAGGTGACTTAGGGAAATGAACCAGCTCTATTCTCCCTACTCAGCTCTTCTCTATACCATAGATAAAACACTTTTTAAAAAGCAAAATGAACCAGCTCTACCATAGACTAACTAAATATTATCTAATAACTAACTAAATAATGGATTATCTTTGGCTCTACTCTCGGCTCAGCTACACCATAGAGAAAGCATTAATCTGTAAGGCTATACAGTATATACACTCTTTATGATCATTTTCAGATGTAAAAAAGATTTGTCGGAAAATGCCTATAAGCCAGAATATGAGACGAAGATGTACGATTATAGAATACATAATAAGAAGAGTTTAGATGATACGCCTATAGGAATCGCACCAGTTACATCTTTGTTCGTGGTAACCAAAAAAGAAGTGTGGCATTGTCAGGTAAACAATATATTTATCTTACGAATCAATCAATTTTTTTACAACGTTGAGAGTGTCACATTTCAACTGAAAAGTTCAAAGGTAAAGATGAGTCGAAAACGATTGAGAGTCTACGGTTTCGGAAAAGTTAAGTTACTCTCAGGTAACTTAAGTTACTTTTCAACTAAGTTACCTAATTAATTGGTTGAGTGAATCAACTTCGAATTTTTATTTAAAGTTTTATAACGGCAGAACAAGTCCGAAATTCACAAACTTTATCTTTCAATACAAGAAAATAGATTGTTATTATGATATTGATTTTGATTATTCATAATCAAATTATGAAAATTAAATTATTCATATGTCAAGGTATTATAACGTAGTTCTTATTGTTCAATTCAGTATTTCCATATTATTTTATTACAAGATATAAAATAATATTGTTTAAATATATCTCATTTTTTAATGTATATATGTATTAACAATTATTATCATCTACGTATTCCAAATTTGCAAAATGGCTTCTTTATTTGGAAATAAATTCGATACATATTGACAATTATTATCATCAACAATCTTAATAACAATTATTATCATCTACGTATTCCAAATTTGCAAAATGGCTTCTGGTATACCTTAGCGTTATCTGCATGACGTCATATTTGTATCGACCAATGAGAAAGCAGATGGGCGTGTACTGCATCAAAGCTACTCGCATGTGATTGGTCGATACTGCGAGAATTAGATAGAAGATGGCTGACGACAATGGAGTCTGTATCTACCAATAGAATAATGGAATGGGAGCGTTCAACATTGGAAGTTTTCTATTGAATTCATTGGATGTGTCAAGAGTATCTTGTTTCTTCTATTTTACCTTTTGTATTATGTTTCTTTTTACTGTAGTAAATTCATGGCAAATGTCAAGAGTACCCTGTTTATTTTTTTGCGAAAGGATTTATAAACCTCCAAAACTTTCTGGAATACTTCATCATATAGCAGGATTATTTTAAATTGTCAGAAAACAGCTGATTGATGTACGCTCGTTTACTGACGTTAAATCAGCTGTTTTCTGACAAGTTAAAATAATCCTGCTATATTTTTCAATACATATTTAGTTTAGTGTTCGAAGATACAATTGATTCAATTTCCTATAATATTTTGAATATTATAACACCACAGTTTTAGTTGTGTGTTCTGTGATATGATTTTTTCTCTGGAATCAAGGCATGCAGTTTTGTACAGGGTGATCAAGAAGTTCCTCTGCTGTGAGATATGCAATGTAAAATTCAATCGCTCGAAAACATATTACCATAGACTAACCATAGAGTTAGTCTATGATATTACAATTCACTCTTATATTCCACTTATAGTTTTTATAATAATAATTAAATTAATGAAATTATTCTATTTAAAGTCAGATTATGATCAATACCTGCAATTCACAAGAGTACTTACAGAGATGGTTAGCAAGGAAGTACTGGGAAAAATCTTCTACTACGATGGTATAGAAATAATAGACGTACCGATTCCAAGCCAAAAAAGTGAGAAACTCAACAGTGCTTTAGTTAGAGAAATCAAGTATCTTCACCCAGAAAACAATCAAGTGCTGAAGTATGGTAAGCTTCACAAAATATTGTCTAAAGTCAAATTGAATTGTATTTTTTTAACTCAATATTATCACCTTCATTTCTCACAATGGTATTTTCAAATATTTATGGTCATCACCATTCCTCCCACTTGAGTTCAGAGGCCTGTTTTATAGAAGTTTTAAGAAGACCTGTAATACAGGACAAAGGCGGTCTCACACGACAAGAATAGCACAGCGTACTATGCACTTAACTTATAAGTTTAGTGTGCGATCGCCTTTTTCCTGTTGAACATTCTTCGCTACTGAAGTTACTGTGTATTTTATCAAAATTACTCACATTATAATAGTAATATTTATTCAATTTGGCGGATGGCGAATAACTTTCATTTAATATTTCTATGGTAACTAGTGATGTTCAGTTGGTTTATTTCTTAAATATGTTTTTCACATGTTATAATTATGCAGTATTTTTGTGAGAAAAATTCAACAAAACATCAGTTGTTACCATGAAAGTTATTCGCCATACGCTAAATTAAAATGAATGAACCTATTCTATGAAATACCTTCTCTGAAATAACAAAATTTTCATAATATACAACATTGAAATTAGCTTACAACATTGAACTTATAACGTTTTCTTTGAAATTGATACAATTTTTCCATATTTCTTATTATTATAGAAGGAGAATTGGTGTTCAAGAAACCAAGAGATAATGACGATTCTGGGTAAGGTGATACAGTGTTTTATAATTATTATGTATTTCTTAATTTTATTAATATTTTACATAAATTATTTGAAACTAAAATCTTTACAATAATTGCAATTTTCATATTCTTTACGTGTGGTTTCTAGAGCATGTTTTTTCAGCTAACAATTTTTTCGTCAAATATTTCTAGAATTCTACTCTAAAATGTCTCATATGTTTTCAAAATGATTCTTCATTTTTCATTTAGGCCTATTCTTTTTACAGTATTCTCAAATCCTTGTGAAAGTTTTCCCAGACAACTCTGTCATCATTTATTACAATTACCTTACCATAGACTATCCACATAGAATGAATAATTTAATAGAATATTAATCTAATCTAATAGATAATAATCTAATTGTATAGACAATGGTATCTCTGAATTTGGACTGTTTGTATGAATGGGAAGAGGAACAGTTTTTGGTATAAGCGTGTTGAACTATCCTTTTATCATATTTGTAAATTAATAATGTTTGTAAATTAATAATATTTGTAAATTATTGATTAAATAGTTGATTGATAGATCTTACTTAAAGCATAATCCAAGATGTTATTTCGTGAAACTTTTCACAGTATTTTAAGACTCGTCGGATCTGTGACAAGTCCAAGTTTGAAAGTTGACGATTTCCAAAGAGATGTTGTCTATAATTACAAAGTGCCCTGGTCTTATGGAATAAATTCAAATCACCCTGAGGATGGCCACATTTACACTGACGATCAAAAACCTTATGGAGATATAGGACAGAACGATGATAAAGCAATGTAAGTGAATCGATTATATTTCATTACTACTAACATTGATATTTGGAAATATTTTACTATTCAATTAATTTGAATGATCTAATTCCTGGTTTTGTACTGTATCGGCCACTCGTGCGATTAGGCTCTACTCACACTTGGATACTCAAATCGCTCGGCGACTGGAATAACAAAACTTGTGTTTTCAAATGATGACGCTCAGACGATCCTGCAACCGCGTTGTCTTGGCCCCTGCGCCCACTAAGCAACTGCTATCTGATTTCAGTCAGCAACCCAGCGTTGCCAGATGACTTTGGCTGATAGGTTAGATTACCCGATTACCTAAGAAACAGCCAAATGTCATCTGGCAACATTGGGTTGCTGACTGAAATCAGATAGCAGTTGCGAAGTGGGCGCAGGGGCTTAAAACACATGTTTTGTTATTCCAGTTGCCGAGCGACGCGATTTGAGTTTCCTAGTGTGAGTAGGGGCATAGACACCGACACGACCACAGATGCAACCGCTTCCTCTTACCTTTGATTAGCTTTCGTGTAATAGGCCGTTAACATTGAAATGATTTGAGGATTTATTCATGAATTATTTTGAGATAATAATTTAAAATAATTATAACTTTTTCCTGTTTCAAGATGTGAGCTCACTATGCCATCCCGTCTTTACACTGAAAAATCTCTGCCTTACTGGAACTATTGGGACAACTCGGATGGCTATTACACGCCAAAACTTATCAAACAGATGGAATTCACGAAACATTTTATCGTAACAAAACACGAGTTATGGAAGTGTAGTATTGAGGTTAGTAAATTCGAATCAGCTATAAATTTTTGTTGCTAAACTTGTAGGTTGATGCATGAAACTGTTAGTAGTAGAAACGTTAATCCCGAAGTTTCTAATAAAAATACAGATACCTTCTACAGAAATGGTTGGATTGAGTCTGGATTTGGCCATCAGTTAATCCATGGACTCAATGAATTATTATTCCGATTGGAGATACTATCCAAAAATATTCATCCCAACATTAATAATATTGAAATTATTGTCGCGGCCTAATGTTGGATTTTACCAAGCAACATCAATTTTGATCCAGAATCAGTGAAATGCTAATCAAATAGGATCGGCTAATTCAAAATAGTTACACACAGATGTATCCCCTACACAAAGATGTATAGTCTTTTAGGGGGACTCCTCATATTTAATGTTGAATGCATCATGTATATTTTATATCATGTAATTTTATGGGAATAAATTGATTTTTGAATTTGTATTTGAAGTTTATCTGAACTCTGAAAATTAGTTTTGATGTTCAATTAGCTGATGTAGTTGGTTTCACTAATGACCAAATAGAGGTTGAGAAGTATTGTTACCAAGCCCAACGGTGATAGGCCAAAATAAAATATTTCACGAGCTTGATCACTATTTAATGGGTGTGTGCAATCTATAATCTTCAACTTCTAACGGTTCCTTCCTCTCAGCCAATAAGAACCCACCAGAGACGCCTAGTAGCATTATAAGTGAAACTGACATACTTTGTAATGTCATACAAGTAAGTATTTAGTGGCGAAGCGTGGTATGCTTATTTGGTCGTCGCCGGGTATATTTCCTATCTCCAGCCGACTGAAAATGTATTGTGGTTGTAAAATAATATAAATAACTATACAAAACAATATCTTTTATTTGTAGCAGTATTTTAGTTGTTCTTTCAAATTGCAATATTATCAAAACCAGTCATTGTTTACGTCATTGTTAGGCTAGGCGTACTCCGGTTAGTCAAGTCAAGCCAAGACGAGATTAGTCACATTCAGTCACAGTACTTCACATAGTTGCTTATGAAGCAACACACACCGATTAGTCATTGCATTGGTGTGTGCTGCTTCATAAGCAACCATGTGAATTACTGTGACTAAACGTGACTAATCTCGTCTTGTCTTGACTTGACTAACCGGTGCCTTACATTTTAAAACTTGTTCTGTTCATTCTATTCCGTATATTTTTCAGAACAAGGAAACATTTTTCAGACAAGAATTAGAGTACATTGGAAGGAAACCTATGAATACAATTGAATATTTTGATGGCAATTATGTGTGGGAGTACAGCATCAATGAAAAGTCAAAGAGTGTTGCAATCAGATCGGTGCATTACTTCAAGGAGGACGATTTAACTATCAATTATAGATACTGTGAGTGCAAGATTTCAACTTCAAATTTAACTATTTTTCATTCTCAAGAGTCTTGACTATTTCTCCTATTGGTCTCCTATATCAGATATAAACTGAAAATGAGTGAAGAAAAGTAGTTTATTGAAAAAAATCTTCATCATAAATTTGGTGCTGAACCTAAAATTGTTCAGGAAGATCCAAATTATGTCTCACCCACAAATCCGAATTTCTATTGTTATCAATTAATAAACACCATGATCATGAAAAATAAGCACTATGATTTCTCAGCACTTCAATACAGAAATAGTTTCCCACGTTCACTACAGTATTTACTTGAAGACTTGAATTTAGAATAAGATCCAATTGTTTATACTGTAAATATGAATCAATAAACATTGAAATACAGTGCACCAGAATTTATACTCGTGACCGGGCGCTGTGATTGGGAGTTGAAGGGCCTATCAAGGTGAACGTCTGCCATTGGCCTAGATATAAGCTCCTCCCACAATGGGTGGTTTCTACAAACGTCATAGCAATGGCGGTTGCTTTGTTACTTGTTTGAACAGCCATTGCTGTGACGTTCGAAGAAACCGCCCATTGTGGGAGGAGCTTATATCTAGGCCAATGGCAGACGTTCGCCTTGATAGGCCCTTCAACGTCCAATCACAGTGCTTAGCTGATCGAATAACAATACTCAGCACAGGCGATATGAATTGCAATAACTCATGTTTCAACTTCAATGGAATTTTATCAATTTAAATAATTATTAATTTATAGCAAGCTACTTCTGTCAAACTATGCACGATCCATTGAAGTTCAGTGGTGAGTTACATCAATTCATAGTGAATTTTGATTTCGTTTTCCAAGAACAGTAGAAATGGTATCACAACGTTCCAGAGAATTCATTAAAAAATTATGGTTAATTCGTTCGTTTCCTTGTCTAGGTCTAACCACTTATGTATCTTGCAGTCATGACCTAGTTGTTGAAGGATTCTCGGAGCTTAGTCCTTAGGCTTGGCGTACACCGGTTAATCAAGACAAGACAAGACGATATTAGTCACAGTAATTCACATAGTTGCTTATGAAGCAGCACACACCGATTAGTCATTGCAGTTTGCATCAGTGTGTCATGCTTCATAAGTAACTATGTGAATTACTGTGACTAAACGTGACTAATTTCGTCTTGTCTTGTCTTGACTAACCGGTGTACGCCTAGTCTTATGGTTGATCGATTGCAATCTATTTCTCACATACTATACGTTTCCTTGAAGCACGTTTAAAAGTTCAAACATTAGAAATGAGGATCATGACCTCTAAATGAAAATAATTTGCCCGTGGCGAAGCGTGGTATACTTATTTGGTCATCGCCAAATAATTATATCACGCTTCGCCACTAAATTTGACATTTTAAAATTACTTCCATTGTTTACAAAAAAATTAATAATAAATAAATATGTAGGAACTTGAAAATAAAAAGTATTTCTTTTTTTTTGCACAGATGGTATGGTGAAGCTCATCAACCCTAATCGAAGACAACAAGGCTTGATGGAATTCTTGAAAGATAAATTTCATTCTTACCGGGGAGAGTAATTACCTGGAAGGTGAATTATTCATCACAAATTTAAGTAGAGTCAAGAAATTCAATGAAGTATTTATTCCATGAAGTATGCTTGTAACAATAAAAAAGTGGAATAAATCGACAATATTATATTTATATAGTGTTTTATTTCATCATGGAGTTCCTCAACATCAACAAGCATTCTACAAATAAGGAAAATTTGTAATATAAACTATCATTTCCAAAAATGATGTCATTAAAAAGAACTTGATTGATTGAAAAAATTGTGACATTTTTGGCATAGGAACAATCAATAGTCGTCACGAAAATATGTTACAACAGATGGTTTTAATGTATTGATGGGGTAAACAGAGACTCACTAAATGTTTTTAAATTCAAAGATTGCTTATATTGCGCTATTCTAGATAGGATGAAAAATATTACTCCTTATCATTCATAGAATGAAAAATTATTATCTAAAATTAATAAGTTTCATTCGAATCGGATGTAAAACTTACTTCATTACATTGCATTTACATTTCACATTTGCATTTGCATTTACATTTTACATTTGAACACCTTGATATTTTTCATTAAATATTTAAAAAAACAAACAATAAAGGTTGAGTTGAAAATACAACTAATTATTCGTCGAATTAGCTGGAATTACATTAGCTTATAAATTATGCCATGAGTACTGTCACAGAATCTCTCCTATTATGTGGTACTGTATATGTAAAGCAAAAATATACTGATGATATAATAATTGTGAGTTATCTAGATAAAAAGGCAAAGTTTGGACATATAAATGGAAAAGGAGATACAAATAAATCCTTTCCATCAACAATGACCTTGGAAAGAGAGTGAGAGTGAGAGAGTGACCAGAGAGAGAGAGAGTTAGTGAGTAAAGAGGAAAAGAGTGTGAGAGAGGAGGAGTAAGAATGAGTGTATGAGTAAAGGAGTAGAGAAAAAGATGGAGCAAGTGAAAGCTTCCGTAATGTTCAAAGCAGTGGATCAGCTGAGCCGGAAACTAGGTCAAAGTCAAGGTCACAGAGTACTCTCCTCTCGTCAGGCTTATTCAAGGTCAAACATTTCAACCGCTACTCCCTCCTTACCTCCTTACCTATCATTTTCATAAGAAATTCATCGCTCACGTACAATACCCTAGCCCCCTTTAACCTACTGTAGTTTAAAGGGGGTTATGACAATACTCATAAAATAGTACTTTATAGTAATCGTGATAATAACGATTATTAGCTATTATTTACAATTATACAATATTATTGTACTGTACTTGTATCTATAGTGCATTGTTTTCTTCAATAACATCCTTTTCTTAATTTATAATGTTTCATCAGCTTCACGAGTTTCAATTTGCAATGAATTGTGAATACGAACAAGCTTTCAGTTTATGTTTCATAAGAAATTAAATTTAATATCCAGAACTGTCTAGCGTGTATGGGTGGAACTACAACTTACACAATATTCCACAGTACGTATATTTTAGACTACTCTACAAAATACTATACATCCTACACGCAAACATAGCAATTAGCTCTTATTTCATCTTGAAATCATGATTAAATCACCTCCTAGCTGATTTACTACACGATTCTGGCAGAGGAATTAGAAACGTCATTTGAAATTCAGCACATAAAAAAGTAATTCGATACAACAAAAGATTTATTGAGCCTACATGATATGAAATGATGATTGTGAAATCATTTTTGGAGTAATTTTATTCCGTACTGTGAAAGTCTCAATTCCAAGCTAGTGATAGAAGGGGGAGAAATAGAGTTAGTAGGAGGTTTTAATAATTTGTTTCCTTAAAAATTGAGTATAAATTCTGGAAAAGTCAGTCATTGAGCATCAGTTAACAGTTGTCTTCAATTGAGAGTGCAAGTGTTGGATAGTTATAAAGTTATCAAGTTAAATAAGTAGAAGTTTTTAGTAAGTAAAATAATAAGTAAGTAATTATTAAGTTGAATAAGTAAAAGTTTTAAAAGTACAAGTGCGAGTTCTTGTTTAACAAACAACATAAATTATTGTGGAAATCAGTAGTTACACTCGATTGAGATTCGAAGTTAGGCCTATAATCAGGTTTAAAATACTCTAAAGAATTGTGAAATCTACTATTTTATGTAGAGAAAAGAAGTTCTAAGAAGTTTTAAACAATTCATCAATCAACAAAAATAATATAAAATTGAAGTGAAAATAATCATTGATAGTTGAATAATATTGAGTAAAATATGAAGTATTGTATCTTCGTGATATTGTTAGTGAGTGTTTTGCATGAAATTGTGGGGATTCATGTCGATATAAAACCATCAAACTCGAGTGATAAGGCGACTGATAAGAAGCAGGACAAACGAGAGGTATTTGGGTACAATTTTCATGGAAATGAAAACCTTTTTCTGGGTGATAATCATGTAAATGGACATAGCTTTTTGGGGGATATCTATAAATATGAAGATTATTCAAAAGACAATCAAAAGGGGTTTCTACCTCTGTTATCATCAGAACATCTAGGTAATCGTGATGCAAAACTTGAGGATCTTCATCATAATCATCATGAAGATCCACATCATCACAAGGAGCACAAAACTGTTACAATCATCAAGAAAGTACCGGTTCCTTATCCAGTGCACGTGGAGAAAAAAGTAACAGTTCCAGTGGATCGTCCGTACCCCGTTGCTGTACCCAAACCCTATCCAGTAACCGTTGAAAAACACGTACCTGTTCCAGTTAAAGTAGCGGTTCCGGTGAAAGTAGCAGTTCCCTACCCTGCTCCCTACCCTGTTGAGAAACGAGTACCCTACCCGGTGAAAGTCCATGTGTCAAAGTCCTATCCAGTACACGTTCCAAAACCGTACCCGGTTTATATTGAGAAACCAGTTCCAGTAACCGTTATCGAAAAGGTTCCAGTGAAGATTCCAGTCGACCGACCTTATCCAGTGCATTTTCCAGAGGATAAACCAGGTTTCCAGCATCAAACAGTGGAGATTCCAGGAAAGAAAACTTCTCCAACCGGTTTTGAGCATTTGAAGCATGGTTCATATTCACACCACATAACTCATGATTTGAAGAAAAGTGAGAAATTCGTCACTGGAAAATCTCAGGAACGCCATAACGGATATTCTATTTACTTCTAATTTTTCACTAAAAGGAAATTGCATTGTTCATGATCAAATAAATTTTCTTGACGCATCATTTGTGAATTCTGTAAATAAACCTCCCATATAACAAGCAAATTTTGTTTTATTCTCACCTATAAGGCTAGGCGTACACCGGCTAGTCAAGACAAGACAAGACGAGATTAGTCACGTTTAGTCACATTACTTCACATAGTTGCTAATGAAGCAACACACAATGATTAGTCATTGCATCGGTATGTGCTGCTTCATAAGCAGCTCTGTGAATTATTGTGACTAAACGTGACTAATCTCGTCTTGTCTTGTCTTGACTAATAGATAGATAGTATTTTTCGCCATCGGACTATACGGTCATCAGCAGCATTAAGAAAACGTACCTATCTCAGAAAAATATATATATAATAAAGGCCTATCTATCTATATATATTTGCCAACCGCCAAATTAAATAAATATCACTATATCTCTGCTTATATTGAAATATACGATTGCGAGATTTACTGTTCATTGTGCAACAAACACCTTTAGTACTATTCTATTTAATTAATCGCAGTAATCATTAATTAGTTAGTGGATTGGTAAAATTATTTTTTTTTCAAGTGAGCTTAATCACTCTCGAATTATTCCATGTCATACTATTATTATAAAGTAGACAAATATATCATCAAATGGATTAAATTGTCAGATAAGTGATTGTCAGTCTGAGCAAACTTCAGGGTTGCTAATAACAATAGAAGAATAACTCTTTGGTTAAATTCAATTATTTTATTTTTAAGACTAGTATACAATGCATCAGATTAAAGAGAAGCTTTAATAGTAGGATATGATAAAGAGTTACTATTACAATGACAAAGAAAAGTTTTTGATAATAAATCAGAAGGCCTCCAATGAGTATAGTTTATCGAATAACAATATCTTCTTTGAGTTGGAATAGATTTGTAAATGAAGTTCAATTTTAATTTTTACAATACGATATTCCTGTAGGAGAAAAATATGATGACAATTCAATTTCAAATAACGAAGTTTCTATAGAATTAACACATAACGAAGTTTCTACTCAATAACAAAAATTTCTATAATAACAAAGTTTCTTGAAGCCATTCGTACACAATCAAATCACATTCGTCACAATCAAATTACTCATCAAATAGAGTAAACTGAATTGAACAGCTGACTTGAAAGATACCCTCAAACTAGACCAAAACTGTTATAACGCAGCAAACCATGACATAAGTTTTCAGTGAGTGAGTTCCTCATGGTCGGCTGTTCAATTCAAGGCGAATTCAATTCAATTCAAACTTATTGGATGAGTTTTGATGACGAATTTGATACAGAACAATCGCATTTACAAGCAGACAGATTGAGTGACACACAGGTTGAATGTTGAAGTTTAAAATATTAATAAATTTCAATTCAAAAATTCAACTTCAATATTATTGTAGAGTTGAAAGATAGATGCAGCAAATTGAACTTACTTCAACTGGAATACTTGAATGCTATTTCTGTAAAAATCTCAAGGGTTATTCAATGTCAACGTTTGCATCCAGTGCTAAAGTTTCTTATTTCAAATCAAATCAATATCATATACAGTATTTGATATTTAGATGATAGAAGTGGTGAACAATTGTTATAATTATTTCGATAACAGAAAAATATCAGCTCATGAAGTATGAGTAAGTCTTAAGTATGAATAAGTCTTAGTATGAGTAAGTACAAGTATAAGTAAGTCTTACTTCATACTAGAAAAACTTATACGTTTTTCATCAATCAATTTGAAATGTTGTTTAAGCAACTTACGCTATTTTCCTACTCTATTTACACTATATTCCTCTTTGGCCCAGATTTCTCTCTACTAGAGGATGGTAGGAATTTTTGGAGATGAATTTTATCCACAAAATGTTCCTCCTCCACTATCCAGCCGTCTGCAAGATCGAATTCGTTATTTTTAAAGACTCATACACTTTCTAAATCATTATGATAGTCGTCAAGTTTGAATATGAAAATGAATGAATGAATCTCATTTTTTCAACAACTACAAAAGTCATAAGAGAATAACAAAAATTGATTACAAATAAAGAAAAAAATTGAAAATTAATATGTATGTTATATAATATAATATTATAACTCACCGTAATTAACACGATTCGAATTCTCGAAGTAGGCTATATCTCTAACTGCTATACTTTCAGTTTTTTTTACCACATTAAAAACGAATTTCCATAAATTTATAGCATTGGAATAATAGACTAGCTCGAACGGTCTTTCTCCAATATATTCCATTATAGATCTCACAAATTTCTCATTGCTCTGTTGGCAAAATTAATAATTATAATACAGAATAGGATAGAGATATACAAATCAAAAAAATGAAATATACAATACAATACAAGCAATCAAAATATAATGAAATGTTAATAATAATAATGAAGAATAAAGCCACTCCGCAGTACAGCCCGAGTCAATTAAGATGTTAATAAGGTTCAGTAGGCCTATTGGAGATTTTGAGTCAAATCATAATCATGATGAATTAAATCATAATCATAATCATGAATCAAATTCAATCATAAACAGTATGATTTGAATTATAATTCAATCGACTAGTTGCAAGAGAATCTAATTGAATTTAACCGCCTTTAAATTACGTCATCTAGCAGAACCAATGCAAAGGAGACCAATGAACGAGTCTGACGTCAATGCAATGACATCATTTTACGGTGGTTAAATTCAATTGGATTCTCGTGCAACTGGCCGTCAAAGTTGTCAAAACCATAGATTTATTAATTTATCGAGATGACGGTTTCGGTTTTCACACCATCATCAATCTCTTGTGAGTAATCAAAGATTGAACAAATAACTTTTATAACATCATACATCGAACATAATAACATTGAATAACAGTATTGTCATAAATGACTCTATTACAGTAATTACTTACTCCTTTTGTCTTGCATGTCCAAAGCTCGTGCTTAATGATCACAAAATTAATGGTAAAAACCAAGTTATCAACTTTAGTTGGCTTAGCGTTTCGCATTATAGTTCTCCACCACTTTGTATGATAAGTTTCTGCATACAGATTTGGGTCTTTATCACTCCTCTTGCAACTTGAAAAAAGTTACAATCTTTTTGAATTCCATAAATAAAAAATTATTAATTTTGTAGGCCTACTTGTATATGGCACATGGTGAGCAACTAAAGTATTAACAGAATGATTGAATAATAGTGTAATAATTAAAAGAAAGGCTGATAGGTATTGTTTACTTTCAGACTGATTCATTTTTGGTTGAAAGTAACCGATCAGTGTTGATGATATTAATTCCATGAATGTTGTCTCTGGCCACGCCCCCTTCGAGTATTTTCGACATTCCACAGGTGGAAGATTTGAGGAATCTCCTACTCTATTGGTTAACACATAGGCCACGCCCCCAAAGCAATTCATTCAGAAGCAACAGGTTGGAGAAGCAAAAACAGTTTCTCGTCTCTGGCCACGCCCCCTTTCACTATTTTCGACATGCCACAGGTGGAGTATTTGAGGAATCTCCTACTCTATTGGTCAACACATGGGCCACGCCCCCAAAGCAATTCATTCAGAAGCAATAGGTTGGTGAAGGAAAAACAGTTTCTCGTGTCTGGCCACGCCCCCTTCGAGTATTTTCGACATTTCACAGGTGGAAGATTTGAGGAATCTCCTACTCTATTGGTTAACACATAGGCCACGCCCCCAACGCAATTCATTCAGAAGCAACAGGTTGGAGAAGCAAAAACAGTTTCTCGTCTCTGGCCACGCCCCCTTCGAGTATTTTCGACATTCCACAGGCGGAAGATTTAAGGAATCTCCTACTCTATTGGTTAACACATAGGCCACGCCTCCAAAGCAATTCATTCAGAAGCAACAGGTTGGAGAAGCAAAAACAGTTTCTCATCTCTGGCCACGCCCCCTTCGAGTATTTTCGACATTCAACAGGTGGAAGATTTGAGGAATCTCCTACTCTATTGGTTAACACATGGGCCACGCCCACAAAATATCACTTTCATTGCAAAATATATTGTAATTATAATTATAATCATAGCTATAGTAGATTTTTTTAATTTTGCGGATGGCGAATGACTTTCATTTAAAGTTTCCATGGTAATGGGGAATGTTCTGTTAATGCCTTTTCAAACTATGTTTTTACATATTATTATGAAGTATGTGCATAAAATTAAACAGGAACTCGGAAGAAATATACAATTTAAAGTGAAACATTGTGTGTACATTTTGCTATGCTGTGCTGCATCTTCAGATGATGTATATATTTTATCATTTACCATAGATAATATATTTCATCATAGATTCATATTTCATCATTAGGATACTTTTGTTTCAGTTTATCAACAACCGAGACTGGTATCTCAATATATATTAATATATTTTATTTGTGGCTGTGACAACTTCTAGTCTTTCTATCCAATATTATGAGTTGGATAAAGCTGGTTGATTTTCAATTCTAGTTTCCCGCAAATTTCCACCAGATTTCTCTTCATCTTCTTATCGTTAATGATTGCTGTTATCAATATAAAAAATGAAAGAAATATTTCAACTCACACTGCCACCTCATCCGAAGACCCTATTGATTTTTCTGGTGATTGTCCTGTTTCAATAAATTCGTAAAAGTTTTTTTGCAAATATTTTTCCAAACGTACTGATGAAGTCTGAGGATCGGACGTTTCAGTTTCTTTCAAAAGTACTGATCCACGTTCCAAGTTGATTCTGTTCTCTTTGAATTTATTACCACTCGTAAGCAGAGGATTACTTTGAATTTCCTTGAAAATGCTGTGGGTGATAATTCCATACAAGAATGAGAAGGATTGAAATTTTTACAAGCTATTGAACAAACATTAATTTGCAAGATGATTTGTTGAGATAATAATAGAACACATCAAAATGAAATCAAATTCAATAGGCTTTGTCAATATGATAGAACACTTCAATATGAAATCAAATTCAATAGGCTTTGTCAAAATCAAATCAAATTACCAAGTTAGGTGTTCAATAAACCAAGTCAACTGTCTGAATTATTTTTAAACCTGAATTGGATTATTGTAATAAGTACATGGAAAAACTACTGTCATTTCTCGTAATCCCAGATTCAATGGAGCTCAATAATTATCTGTGTTGTCGGTTCACAGAATAACTATATAGTGAATATGGATGTAGGCTACTTATTAGTAAAAAATTTAAGTATAGTAAATATAGATGAACAGTTTTTCGCAAAATGAAAATCTTCTTCGCATTGCTATTTCTACTGTTAATAGTGTAAATAAAGTAATGGTTTGAAGTACAGTGAAAATAGTGTTAATAAAGTAATGATTTCAAGTACTGTAACATGAGAGAAGAAAAAGAGAAATTTGGAAAATAAAAAAATATGAAAAAATAGACATGGAATCTCTCTCTCTTCTTCAACGGTGTCTTTAACAACAGGCCTACTTTATTCACACTCTTTTCAACAGTAGAAATTTAATCCATACTACCGGTATTTGTTATAATTTGAAACTGCACAAGTAAAAATAAGTGTGTGTATTTGTCTAATAATTAGATTCCACTGATTCCATTGATTCTCACCTATTTTCTTCCCCTTTGTCGTCTTTGGGCTGCTGAAACTCCAAAAATCCTTCTGTAATAAAAAATTGTGTGGAAAATTATTAGAAGTTACAAGTTACTCATTAATATTGACAACAAAGACAAAGGAGTTTTGTCATTGATAACATATATAGTTTCCAATGGAAAATGAAAATTTCAATGAAAAGTTAGATTCAATATGGCGGATTCAAGATGGTAGACCAAATTTTTGAAGTCACAGTAAAGTAGTATTTTCAATTAAAGTACGATCCCCAATGTCACCTACTGTCAAATCACCCTCGTATGAGGAGTATTAAGCCGATTCCATAAATTTCACCAACCCTGTATACTACAATATTATTACTTACCATACTTGAGAGCTTCGTGACTTTTTGAATTGATATACTTAATTTCTCTGACAATCGGAATGAATCGTCCGTTGCTCTTAACTTGAGGCACACTTGTATCTGGCAGAAGAAACACCTCAAAACCATCGTAGAAAGAAGGCATATTACTATTAATTCTGGCCAGTAGTTCGGTAACAATCCTCAGAAAATTCAGGGAAGATGTTTGTGTGTTCTGTTAGAGAACAAAATAATAGGTCAATACAAGAATATCTCTTCAATTAGTTAGTAATTTGAATCTTCGTCTGCAAAATGAAGTTTTGAATAATTTGTATGATGCTAGTGTTTCTAATTTGCATGAAGTGACTGGTAAAATTTGAATCATCAAGATATTTATAAATGTGATTTTTAGTAAATAACACACAGTATACATATTTACAAAGTCAGTTAGCTGCATGAAATGATTCAGCCAATAACTTCAAGTTCAAAAGAAAATCGATTATATTAAAAAAACTTTTGGTGCATTCCTTTCTACTGTGCTTCCACCACTGCGAGATTTGATGTGAAATCTAGAGGAAACTGACACTGATACCAGTCTGTTGCAATGATATTTTATTCCCAAACGATATAGAATATACTACTGAGCAAGCAGCGCTTTGCGCTGCACGGGGTGAACTTGTTTGAATTTTGAAATTTATCTACGATTATTGTTACAACATAAGGCTGGGCGTACACCGGTTAGTCAAGACAAGACAAGATGAGATTAGTCACGTTTAGTCACAGTACTTAACATAGTTGCTGATGAAGCAACACACACCGATTAGTTATTGCATCAGTGTGTGCTGCTTCATGAGCTACTATGTGAATTACTGTGACTAAACGTGACTAATCTCATCTTGTCTTGTCTTGACCAAATGGTGTACGCCTCGCCTTACACTTTCACATTTGGTGTCAAAACAGCTGTAGACCATTTCCATTTGATTTCATTCTTAAAAACCGTCATTTTGTTGTTTTAAACTCCTACCTCCTTTCCTCTGCAATTCCACACTTCTCGCTTGGTTATCACAAAATATTCTTTCACGTCGATTTTTTGGTAACCATCATCTACGTCTTCCCAACTTGTAAGTGTGCTAGATAGCCATTCAAGTTTAGTTTCATATTCTTCCAAATACGCACCTTCGTCAGTGTTGCGTTCACATCTTTAAAAAAACATTCATGTGAAAAGTAAAATTGAGAGAGGAGATCATGAACCCATTCGAAAATTGAAAATTAAAAGTGATATAACATTTGTAACATTTTCGTGAAACTTGTTATAGATAACAAATGTTTTATAACAAAGATACATAGTCTAAACGCACCTTGAGAGTCTTTATATCACTATAAAAACCATAGGCTAATCAAATAAATGGATGAGAATATATTTAATGAATGAATGGATAAATAAATAAAAGGATTATCTCTCATGAAAAACTTAATTATCATTTCACAAGCAATCATGAACGAATCAATATCTAGCATCTAGCAACTCTATCTATCTATCTATCTAGCGTATGGCTTTGGTTGGTGGGGAGACCCGAAGGTTGTTCCACCTTGCCGTTTATAACCTAATTCCATTAGGTTGAAGTTCTTTTAAACTTCAACTTAAAGCAACTCTATTAAACAATAGTACTGTATCTTTAAAAATGCATTTATATTTCAGATTCGGCATTTTAATTTTTTCAGAGGAGGTCACTGGGTAATATAAATACAAAAAAGTTCCAAATAATCATCTTATATTCTTCAATACTCACATCACAGTGTCGGATTCGGTTCCAACTTCATCCTGCCAGGATTGGCCAAGTCTCAAATACGCATTTGAATATTTATCACCGTAGCTGAACATCTTCCCAGGGGGCAACTCATAGGTGATTTCTTTAAATTTTTCTCCCGCCTTTGCATTTTGGTCCAAGGTACTCGCAAAACAGGGTGGACTCCCTCCCGGCAATAGACTACAAGCCTTACAGTAGATATTCCTATAGGGTTAAAATGAAATACTGTATTAGAAATACGGGCTTTGGAAATACATAAATTCTTATATATAGTATAATTGTTATAATAATTATTCTTTTATTGTAAAAATTGAAAGCTTGTTGCTTGATTCATTCTGATGTATAATACCTTCCTACGTCTTGTGTAAAAACCTAATCCTTGTAATTTAAAATCTTCAATATGTCAAAACCAATACGTAAAACCTTCGTAGGTTCAGCGTGCTCATTTTTGATATGGATAACTATAATTTATATTACCAAAAACAAAAATGAATTAAATTGTGGAATGACATCATACCATGGAGATTAAATTTGATTAAAAATCTCGTTTGCACGGAGGAGATTAATAATTACAAGTGATAACTTTGATAAGACTATCCGTAAAAAATAATCATCTGCACAATCACCGATGATTGAAATTAATTGTTAATTAATCAATTCATTTATTCATGAATGGAGACAACTCTTGTCAAGTTTCAGTTCTCACTTTAGAATTAATAGAAAATGATTCAGAAATACTCACACATCGTTACTTAAAACGGCTAAAGCTAGTAAAAATATCAGTAGACCCATCTTCTCAAACTGGGAACCAAATATTGGGTAGAGAATATTGTCAGTTCAATACAAGCTGCAATATTTTTCATTGCTCTTGTTAGGAAGGTAATTTTTATTGTTGGCTGATGTAATATCGTCATAGCTGTTTATCAAAGTATGATCATTGGTAAACATGATTGCCATGAGTTTGTTTGATTAGCTTTGCAGTATTCGAAATAGAGCAATGAATTCATTTGAAAAACACATCAACCCCAGAGATAATAAACTCTCTGCTCACATCTTTGGATAGATGTAATGTAAGGCTAGGCGTACACCGGTTAGTCAAGACAAGACAAGACGAGATTAGTCACGTTTAGTCACAGTACTTAACATAGTTGCTTATGAAACAACACACACCGATTAGTCATTGCATCAGTGTGTGCTGCTTCATAAGCAACTATGTGAATTACTGTGACTAAACGTGACTAATCTCGTCTTGTCTTGTCTTGACTAACCGGTGTACGCCTGGCCTAAGAGTTAATCTTAGTACGCAATTCATGTTCAATGCATATCTGTGTACCTTTCGCTTTTGAAAATAGTACCTCTAAATTTCTCGACCACAAGTTCTTTAAATATTAAGAATTTTTTCATAATAATAATGATTAATTATTATTATGAGACAAAACGTTCTGAATTGTTGTAATCCGGCTTAAAGGCGAACACACACTAGAACTGAATAATCAAGGCTGCTATGTAATAAGTTCATTCGTCCAGTGTGTGTCTAGCCATATCCTATATTCTATATTACAATAATAATTCCTTATTTTCCTAAAACTTCCTAACATGACTTCCTAATTTTTATGGAACGGTAAGGCTACGGCTCCACTGGCAGCTAATTGCAGCGCGGCAATTAGCTGCCAGTAGAGCCCCAGCCTAAAAGATTCTGAAATGTAATGTAACGAATTCTAGTTTGTTATTATGATATGACACCACAACTATCATCAATCTCTATGAGAGTCATGTATGGATTAAACACGCAAGGTTTCTAAATTCTACATTATTCATTGAATTGCATTATTCTCAAGAAAAATGGAGAATCGCAAGAAGTGAAAGGAATCTAAAAGAGGATAGATATTTATGAGATTATTCTTACAAAACATCGAGAGATGACACAATGATTTCTGTAACAATAAATATTGAGGAAATCATCAAAAAAGGGGGAAAATACTAGAGAATGAGTATAAAAGCGAGGAAAGATTGTGAATGAGCATCAGTTGTTCCCAGTTTTGGTCTAGTGATAGCTAGTGATAATAAATTGAAATAGTTCACAATAGTTTGAGATTATTCATATCATCCAGCACAGTTCAAAACTAAATAATAGTCTAAAAATCTACTACAGTGATTCGCAGTAGTCTATATAATTTATTAGCCTGACAATTTGGTTTTTGAATAAATATGGAGAATTTCTGTGTGTTTATAGTGCTATTGTGTATGTTGGGTCAATCTTTAAGTGCTTCTCAGTTTTTAAATGTGAGTGACAAGGATAGGAAACAAGACAAGAGAGAGACATTTGGTTATAAGATACATGAGGATCATGAACATCATATAAGTGAGCATGGTGAGTTATTAGACTCCAAATCATTCAAAGATGGACAATTTGTTGATGATCATCATCATGAGGATCTACTCCACCCAAAAAATTATCACAAGGAGCAGAGAACTGTTACAATTATCGAGAAAATACCTGTTCCCTATCCAGTGCACGTGGAGAAGAAAGTAACGGTTCCAGTTGATCGTCCATACCCCGTTCCTGTACCGAAACCATACCCAGTAACCGTTGAAAAACACGTACCAGTTAAAATACCGGTTCCAGTGAAAGTAGCCGTTCCAGTACCTGCTCCATACCCGGTGGAAAAGCGAGTGCCTTATCCAGTAGAAGTGCGAGTTGAAAAGTCCTATCCAGTACATGTTTCGAAACCGTATCCAGTTTTCATCGAGAAACCGGTTCCAGTAACTGTTATCAAAAAGGTTCCAGTGGAGATTCCAGTTGATAAAACCTATCCAGTGCATATTCCAGTGGAGAAAGAAGATTTTGAACAGAATTTTGTGTCTGAATCTGTAGAAATTCCAGGAAAAAAGGGTTCTTATCAACATATTTCCGGGAAAAACTATTCTCCAGTAGGATTTCCTCAAAAACAAATCTTCCATCACACAGTGGAGACTTCAGGTAAACAGTATTTTCCAGTAGGATTTCCACAGAAGGAAATTTCCCAGCACACAGTAGAAACTCTTGGAAAAACAAATTTTCCAATCGAATACGCTCGTAAGGACACCCATCATACAGTAGAAATTTCAGGAAAAAAGGATTTTTCTAAAGGATTTGCGAAGTCCTATGCAGTACAAGTTAGGGAGCATTATCCAGTTCAAAAACATCATGTCACTCATGCCATTACGGAAACTAAAAAGACGATGGACTCGCATAAGGACTTCCTCAAAGGATCAAAGGATTTTCAAGGACATTCTTTGGATTTCTAATCGGTAGGCTAATCTCACTTTCTCGATTGTTTTGATTAAGTCTTCTAGTATCTTGTAAAGAAATTTCAACAATATCTATTTACTATTAGTTTTGTACTGAATGAGTATTATGAAGAAAATTGATGGGATTGCTACAGCAGCCTACATGACGTAATTTGTTGATATTTCAATCTTGCGAATAAATGTCAACCATCTTTATGAATTTATTTTGTAGTAAATAACTGATATGAAGAAAGTATGGGACTCGCAATTTTTCTTCCTCTTCGGTTTTCATAATAATGTCAAATTTGAATGAAATTTTGAGCATTACTGTTTTGAATTATTGTTTCATAATGACAGAAAATGAAACCTATTATCCCATAATTGAACATAAATATTGTGTTAATAAATTAGTATTATAATGTGGATGACAATAATATGAATACTGTGCTTTACTTCCTAATAGTTTTATCCATGAACTCAAACAGAGACCAAACTGTAATTAAACATGTTACTTTTTATCAATGAATAACATAATTTGAGAATTTTTTGACTCATTTTTCTAAATATTCTAATCGCTCTGATTGTATTAAACTTTATTTAAATCGACTTTCTCCATTAAATGATTTGACTATTGTATATCAACTTTTAATAATAACCCAAGTCAAACAATTATTTTATGTTATAAATGTAATAAATTCATTTATTGGAATAATTATACTCATCTGTATTTATTGTGGAGTGTACAATAAATTCAAATTTGAAAGTAACGAGTCTGTTTATTTTAACGAAACACAATGTTGAATAAAATTAACACTTACTACAAATTTGTTGTGTTTGAAGTAGAACATTGAAAAAGGTTGAAAAAATTAAATAATCACGATTTTTTTATTCACCTGGAAATGGTATAAAATGAATTATTTGAGAATTATTAATGGTGATTATAAATAGTATTTGAATGATAATAGGATTAAAATTGAGCAGCTTTCAAAGCTTTGATCACATTAGAACAATTCAAAACTCAAACAATGCCAAGTGAAATAATATTCTATAACAAGTTCCCAAAATCCACTAGGCTGAGAGTGTAGTTTATAACCATTCCTATTCAAGTTCATTATTCTTAACCGCAAAAGCAGCATAAAAAATTCATAAAATGCCAGTAGGAATGATGGATGATCGTTATTTTCGCTAAAAGAATAGCACAAAAAAGAGGAAAGGAAAGAAATTTTCTAGATTTCCCCAAGTGTAGGATTTTTATTACCTATTCTTCTCCGTTCGTGACAGTGGGAGAGAATTTTTACAGTCTCTCTTGTAGCCCAAGTCAAAATAAGAAACGAAGAGATGTCCTGGTTTTTTTACTATGAGAAAAATGTAAATACATCGTATTTTTCTAGAGTGGCGTTGTTTTATTTGCTAGGCTAGCTAAACGGGTTAAGTGAATTCCCAGCTTTATATTTTTGTGGGTCTGGGCTTATTATTTTTGATGAGATGTATGTAATCTGGAAAGTGTGGAAGTGCAACTAGAACAGTGATATTTATTCATAATTGTGTGAACGAAATGTGAAACTAGCAACCAGCTGGTAGGCCTAAGCCCACATAAGGCTGTTGAGCCATTGACAAACAAACAAACAAACGAAACGTTAACTGTCAACCAATTCCTATATTACAGAAGTACAGCTACTGTAATATGAATTTGTAGAGAGCTGGTTCATTTTGCTAGGATACCTCAGAATAGATATAAAATTTGATTAAAAAGAAGTATTTGAAAATTAATAGGATTAGAAATAATTAATTATTGTCATTTGAACTCATTACAGTTTCTTATAAAGTTGAAAGTGTTGAAGAATACCTGATTTGAATATCTTTTGTCCATACTAACATTAAATCTCAAGAAGTGAGCATCTTCTAATGTAAAGATATGATTTGGAAGTATTTTGTCCAACAAAATGAAGGCAACATGATGACGTTATGGAATCAGCCAATGAGAGCGTGTTGTGGGCGTGGTCTTATGCACTCGCAAGTGATTGGTCGACAGAGTGTGACGTAGTAGCTCTCTCGCCTGACGTTGAAATTGATATAATATATTCCAGGTATTCAGTTTCTTAAATATTGAATGTGTATTATTAGAACTGAGTTTGTGAGTATTTTGCAAAAGAATTCCACATTTGATTGCACTACATATCTACATAGCTAGTAATATCAGTGGTCACTCGGTGAGAGCGGTTGCTAAGTAATCATATGGTTAAGTAACAAACATTCAAGACTGCTCTCGGATGGGTGACCGATACAAAAAATAAGGCGAGGTGGAACCTACCCGTAAGGGTCTCCCCACCATTAAAAAGCCAAACGATAAAAAAAAATCTACCTAGCTGTAGAACCTATTTCAAAAACATGTGAACGTATCTTACTATGCATAATACACTGTATTGCTGAAATACACTGAATGCTGACATCCAATAGTGTTCCACCCAACCATCTCGATAAGTATGCAATTACCATTCAAAAGAGCTTCAAGCAAAAAGAAATGAATATAGTATTTTTTTTAAGTTCATATAACAGCCGAATATTGTTCAATACTTCATGGACAATAAATTACAGAACACCACAGGAAGAAGACAGAGCAGGAGAAAAAGAAGAGAAGGAGGAGTAGGAGGGGAAGGAGGAGGAAAAAGAGAAGGTGGAGAAGGAGGAGTAGGTGGTGAAGGAGGAAGAGGAGGAGGAGGAAGAAGAGGTGAAGAAGAAGAAGAAGAAGAATAAGAAGAAGAAGAAGAAGAAGAAGAAGAAGAAGAAGAAGAAGAAGAAGAAGAAGAAGAAGAAGAAGAAGAAGAAGAAGAAGAAGAAGAAGAAGAAGAAGAAGAAGAAGAAGAAAAAGAATAGAAAAAGAAGAAGGAGAAGAATAGAAAAGGAGGAGCAAAAAAGCAGACAAAGAAGGATTCTTTCAATATTTCCTAGGTGACATTTCTAACCAAAACTTAAATGCAATGAAAGATATATCTTTTGCCAAAATACAATTTGAAAACATCGCCACAGGCAATACAAGCAATATTAGTAGAAAGACCTTTTCGAATAATTTCGACAGGGAATTGATATTATTTATGTTCTACTTCTAGAGTGCTAATAATGATCGTGTTAAACTTAACCTTTGTGGTGATCTTTCTTCAGTATAATAGTGACATTCACACCTCGGGCGCATTTCTGAAAGTACTATATTATCTTATGAATTAACATTCATCCAGTTCATGAATAATAGTGCCGACTTTCAAATTCATCATATTATAGTTGAGTACATTATATGGTGATGAAAGTTCATTCAGCATCATTTAGGAAGCTTTCCCCATTTGGAGATTTAGGAAGCTTTTGCATGATTAACCTATTACTGTGCCACTTTATTCTCCTAGTGAGATAATGTACTTGTGTTATGAGATGAGTTGTTTCGAACCCAATCAGAGCACTCCATTCAGTCCTTGTGATACCATTTAGGGGATAATAAGAGTTGAATGTTCATAGTATTTTACAAAAGTTCTATCCAGCCTGAAAGCTAGTCAACGAACGCTAAATTCCTTAATTCATTGAATTGATTGAAAGAAATTGAGTTGTATTCATAGAGACTATAGAATGGTTGAAGGTGAACGCTATAAAAGCAAAATAAATTATATTATTATTAATATAACTACTTAAGAATAATAGAAAATTAATGATGAAATGATGAAAAATGAACAAAAAAATACAGTACAAGAGTATGGCTTACAGCTGGTTCAGTTTCCTGATGCACATGGACTAACAATGAGTTACCTGATTACAGGTTTTTCAAATCAAATCAAATACTTTATCCACTTCATAGTACAGTTCATACAAAAAAATATATAAAAAATAAAACATCTAGTGCATTCTTCATCAGGCTAATCCTGTGTGGAAGAATGACTCGTCTTATCAAAGCTTATTCATACAAAGGAAATAGTAAAAGGCAGAGCATTGAACATTCGGGGAACATTTTACTGTATCATAATTATGTTCCGAGAGTACAGGAACTTATTTACTCGTACTATGATGCAGTCATGTTAATATTGTTTGTATAGTGGAAGAGATTTCATGCACATAATAATTTTGAAAATGTTTATTGAGTTGAGAATTCTTTCTCAATTCTGGTGGCTCAATAATGTACCACCAGTAATGTTACAGGATATTAACATTAACATCAAAAACATCAAAACTCAAAAATACTTCATCAGAGCCCGATTTACGGGTGGATGTAGTTGAACTGTTGAAATCATCACTGTTTACCCCATCAGAAATATCACTCAGAAATGTATCATCTGCTACTGTGTGATACAGATTGTAGCTTGTGAATAACCGATAAGTATTGGGTAAATAACCGAGTCGACAACTCATTGATAACAACATTATCAACACTGGTTCATTGATGTTAGTCACCTGGATTAAAAACATACATCCCTATCTAAACTCTCCAAAAGCAGAATAAATATTTACTTTTAAAAAATCAGAGTTGACAGTCATCTGCTTCCCATTGTTGTATTCTACTCACTTCTCCCCGCCTTAAATTATGATTTTTAAGAGTTCAATCACTTAAGTATAGCTTTCTGTTATTGCTCCTGGATTGAAAATGACTTATTGTCAATACAACTTCAAATTTCAATTACAAATATTACACTTACAGATTATAAACTTAATAAATTTACAGATTGGACAAAGATAAGATAAGAGTAGTCTTAATTGGAAGGTCGTGACATCTGCCCCTGATTTTTCTTCTCAAGTCCTCCCACAGTTTTGATGGATAAGTGTTGCAACATGTGCCACAGCATGTGTCTCTAATCTTTTCCATGTGTGCTTGTGTCACAAGAGAATTGAGAAGGAATCAAAGATAATGAGAGAGAATGATCGAAGGTTATTATGACAGAAGGAAATTATTTTGGTTCAGGAAATTGATTAAGACATTCATGTCAGTTTGTCTAATAATTCTGTCTAATAGACAACACATATGAATTGGACAATTATTGTCTAATATGAGGGATACATTTGAAGATCTTCTGGTATCAAATCGTGTGATAATATAAACTTTTATTTGTTTTATAACTTGAGTAATAATTTTGACAAGTCCGCATGCCCCTTGTATAGGTGGTCAATGGATGATTGATGATGAAAATCATCATCATCATCATCATCATCATCATCATCATCATCATTATCATCATCATCATCATCATCATCATCATCATCATCATCATCATCATCATCATCATCATCATCAAGCGAGTTTTTATACAGCATCAGGCCTCTGATGATGAAAATGGAAAATTTAAAAAAAAATGACGAAATATAGCTCATGAGTAATAGCTTGAATCTGTTAAAGGTGTTATTTGCCTAGTGAAAGCAGTACAATACTTGAAAATATACAAATTCAAATACAATAGAAATATTTGAACTAAGAAATCAAGCTCAAGAGAAGCAGAGAGAAACGTGAGAAAATCATCAATAAAGCTCATATTGGAAGCGTTTTGAATATAACAGATTGTTTTTACAAAAAAAAAATTGAACGAGAATAACGAAGGGAAAAGGACAGCCGAATGTTGTGAATGGGAAATCGCCCTGACAAACTCTTTACGTTACGAATGATATGATAAAGGAGAATGTAGAATAAAGGAGGAGATAGAAAATGAAGGGGCTATCGATCGTTATTGTCAATCAAAAGAGGATAATAGGCGAGTGCAGAGCATACAGAGAGAGATAGGCAGAGAGAAAAAAGAGAGAGAGAGGGAGAGAAGTTTGAATTTAGTAAGCGGCTTACAAGCAATAATAACTTCAGCATTCACTCACTTGTCAATAGAGTCGAAGCCACTCCATTTATTGGAAGGCTCAGTCCGTGGAATAAATGTACTGATCCTATCACAAAATACGTTAGGAGTCCTTCGTTTTCTACTTCTTCTTCTTCTGACACTATCCTCTTCCAATTTTCATTTTTATCACCTTCCCTTTCATCAAAATATTCGTACATCTTTCTCTGATTTGCCACTTTTGCTACATCATTATCATCATCTTCAGATAATAATGTCATGATACTTGATGAGCATTTCAAATATTCGTATTATACGAGTATTCTAATGAAACATCGAATATTTATTGGTTAATTTGCTGGACAAAACAGCTTTAAACAATTGATAATGGCCAATTTTGTTTCAGTACACCCCGTTATCCAAGAATCACTCCCATATGTTTTATTGAAAATATTGTTATCAATAATCGTGTATTTCTCTTGAAACTTGACAGATGATCGATTGTATTGCAGAACAGGCTTATCTGCAATCTCATTGGTCGATACGGAATATTTCGTCACACAGTCGCCATTTTATGGGAGGGAACGATACCGACCAATCAAATGCAAGTATAGTTAGAGCGTTTCAATTAGCTTGTATAGAAACTATCAGTTATCTTTCAACAAGTGTTTTGAGGCTATACTGAAGTAGTGAAGCGTTTCAAGTGGAGTAGACTATAATATTATTAGTTTAATATGTATATTTTATAATGTAATACTTGAATGAATTTTTTGTGTTATTTTTGTTGGCTTGTATCGTACAATATAAAAATGTATTTACTGTACATGATTGCTGTTCTGTATCAGCGTGCGCTCGAAACAAATAAACTTATTTATTTATTTATTTATATTATGTAATAAAATAAATGATTATTTATTATGTATACTATAATATTTACTAGCACAATGTATAATAGATCATTGGTGAAGAATAATCAGTCATCTCATTAGTTAACTTGCTTTTTGTCTATTGAGTTGTCAAATTTCTTATCTTCTATACTCACTCTATTCATTCTTCTCAGTTCTCTACTTCTCATCTTCTCTCTTTTTCTTTCCCACAACTCTTCTTTCACCTTTCAATTTTCCCTCTTCTCTTCTTCTTTTTCTCTTTCGCCATCAACTCTTTTCTCCTTTTCCTTCTTTCTGTACCTTCCTATCAGATTGCTTCCATTTTCTTTCATCCTAATCCACATCCGGTCTTCCACACCAAGTTTCCCTCTTTTTTCCAATTTTCTTCCTTCTTGTGGTCAGTTCCATCCGATCTCTTTTCACCACTTCATTTGTCCCTTCTTTCTATTGCACCCACTCATCCGTAAGAATGCTGCCAAAAGAGAAATCGCCCATTCAGCGATCTTCTTAGACGTAAGACCGCCTTTTTTCCGAGAAATCCATCTCACCCATTACTGCAAATCTCTTTGAATACGAAATTCGATTTGCTGGTCGTCTTGGGGAGGGAGACAAACTGTTTTGGGCTTTTCTTGGTTGCAAAAAATGTATCTTTCATCACCCAGAATTGCAATCGTTCGAAAAGAAATATGCTTGATCGATTCGAGATTTGAGAAACGTTCAATTCAAGGCAAAATTCTATCCTGAATATATAATCAATCAAGAGTTAAAGTGGAATAAAGTCTTTGAAAGGAATTTAGAATTCTATCGTTTGCAGCAACTCAATAAGATTTTTGAATTTGTTAGACTCATAGAATTTGTAAAATTAATCAATTTTAATTTCTTTTATGAACAAATTCTAGTTTCTACGGTCATCGAGTTTAATGGGTTTTCGTGTTACCTCCAACCTACGAACTGATGGCATCTCAAACGTAATCCCGTGCAATCGCCCTTGAAAGCTTTTATTGCTCAATCCATGGCTTTTCGACTAAGGACCATTTCAGAATTAAATTTCTCGATTTTTGTGTGCTGCACAGCATGCTGCCAATCCCCAAGATCTCAAGAATATATAATATGCAGCATGCTTGAGTCGCACATCTTTCTTTCTTTCTTTTTCTGAGTGTGATGCCCACATGAGCTCTAGGCTAGTGCGTGGGTAATGAGAAGGGTGATTATGAGAGATGACGACTGATGATGACATACATAAAATTGAACAAGAGTGTAAACTGGTGGTGAATCCTTTCAAATCAATATAGAGCAATAAACAGGCAGAAGGTGAATCGTTTCAACTCAATCTATATAGAACAATAAACATTATTGTTTTGAAAACAAAGTCCAGAGTGACTTTTCTCAAGCATCCTCACAGACATCCTCTCAACTCGGCAGCAAACAGTTTACCTTCTTCAGAGTACTTTCAGCGGTTTACCTTTTCAAGAGAGAAAGAGAAAGAGGGAGAGGAAGAGAGAGAGAGAGAGAACTTTCATCGGAGAGGAATCGAGAGAGGAGTGTAAGCCGCTTACATAGACCGACGAGGCTTGAAGCGAAGCTTTTTAGAGATAAGAGTCTGGTGACTGCTGACTGTGTACAGACTTACCTGAAATGTCTTCCACTTGAATGAGTTGTCGTGTGCAATTTGGGGTGACATTTGTATTGAGCGAATATTTATTGAGAACTTTCGATTTGATGCTTAATAATATATTCAATAAATAATTTATAGCAAGTCGATTGACATCTTCTGCATTGAGTGAAATTTATTGGGACGTTCTAACTTATTGCTTGATGAATAAGTAATGAGATAGATATAATATTATATCAATACTGGTAGAACAAGAATAGTTAGTACTGAAAGAAACTTTTAAAAATGTGAGATTTGAAGGAGTAAAAACAACTGAAAATTTTAATTATACGCATTAATGAAGAGTTTGGATTATATCCTTACGTCTATTTGAGTCTGTCTTAGCTCGTTTAAATTGCTAGAGTAGCAATCAATTATCTCATTACCTTTTTAGAGTTTTCAAAATATATAGGCTAAGAATCCATCTATGTGTATTATACTATGATCTAAAATTCTAGACAGATCACTATATGCAGTCATCATGTTAATATTGTTCAGTTAACTCCAATAGAATTGAATAGAATTTCACGATTGACAGTGTGAATGCTTATGCTGGATAATTTCACTCTCAGAACAGAGTTCAATGTTCTCGATGTAAATATTCACGATAGAAATAGCTGCTGCCGAATTTTCAGATCTTTAACCAGTAAAGCTAACTGATGAGTATTTGAAAGGCCTGCGATAAATAAAGTCTAAAAGCCCAAAGTCCCGAATTCAAAGCCCTGAATGCCTGGAAGCATTCAAAGTCTATTTTAAAACCAATGCAATAGAGTAGGAGATGATGAGAAGAAGTAGAAGAGGAAGATAAAGAAGGAGATGAAGAAGAAGAAGAAGAAGAAGAAGAAGAAGAAGAAGAAAGAAGAAGAAGAAGAATAAGAAGAAGAAGAAGAAGAAGAAGAAGAAGAAGAAGAAGACGAGAAATTTCGGGAACATCTTTTCGAAATGAATAATCGGCGGCTTGTTAGAACAAGCGTTTCGCATTTTTCAAAATTTCATTTCAGTCAGATCAAGAGACAAAAACGAAACCAGAGTGAAGTTAAAACGAGAAAGATTTGTAAACATGCCAAAATGCAGCCGACCATTTCATTTACTCTTGATATTTGATGAGCTAATCTAGGAATTAGACGGCTTTTAATTTCAAGATAAAAGCAGGCGTCACTATTAATGTAACTCAATCAATCTACCTACCAATTCAGAATTAGATCTGTCTGATAAGATTTTGGTTTTGAAAGCTGATTGAAATCTACCATCTTACACTTCTTCCTTCTCTCGCCTTTATTCTTTATCCTTCTCCTCTTCCTTTTCCTTCTCCTCCTCCTCCTCCTTTTCCTCATCTTCCTCCTTCTCCTCTTCCTCCTCCTCCTCTTTCTCCTTCTCTTCATTTTCCTCCTCTTTCTTCTTCTCCTCTTCCTCCTCATCTTGTTTCTTATTTATTCCCTCCAGAACTTTGACTTCTAGAAATTACTCGTTCATCAATGGAAAGTCAACTAATCATTGAATTAGAGATTTTTAATTTCTAATACATTTTGACGTATATTGGAGCTCGAATGTATTTAGTTTCATCTACTTATTCTTATTTACAAACTTTTATCCTTTTCAATAATCGTATTCAACATTAAATTCAATTTAAAACTTATTTCAGCGATAAGTGAGAAACAGAAATTACAGTTGGGTAGAACCATAAGGCTAGGCGTACACCGGTTAGTCAAGACGAGTCAAGACAAGATTAGTCACGTTTAGTCACAGTAATTCACATAGTTGCTTATAAAACACCACACACTGATGCAATGAATAATCGATGTGTGTTGCTTCATAAGCAGCTATGTGAAATGTGTCTTTCTTGACTAACCGACTAAAGAAATCATGGGACCATCTTTACGTATGCTTTCTCTATTTCAGAACTCAAATCTGATACATTGTGAAAGCTACTTCCCGATTGATTCGTAACGTGACGTATCATGTTTTTTCATAAAATATTCATAAGTTCATAACTCATACCCACGCTCACGCACAAGCTTAGGGCTTACGTGGGCATCATCCCTAGCAAAAAAATCCTGTCTTGTAGGTAATACCATCTCCCGTTAGATTGTTATGCTTATTCACTTATTTATAACTATGTTTGCCTTTGTTTTTATAAATTTGTATCATATTTATTCTTTCAATAAATGCTTGTACATATTGATTTAGAATCGGTTTGAAGAAGTGTGCTGAGGGAGGAAAAGGAAGAAAGGGAAGAAAAGAAAGGAACAAGATATTAAAGAATAGAAGTATTAGAACAGAAACGGGTAAGGGAAAGGTTCTCAGAATCAGGTGAATGTGAGTAAGGTCATTGAAAGTGATATAGTGCATGCTTCTTGAGCTACAACGTCTCCGGTATTATTTATTGGTTAAGTTGTCTTATGGTTTGTAAGCTCTCGAGTCAGTGAAAAACTGGGAAACTCAAGGTAGAAGATGGTGCATATTTAACACGGAGCAGCATCTTTCTGGGAATGTTTGTGGGACTGGGGTTTTCAACTTCAAAAATACGGAGTGTTGTGAATTATTTCACCTGAGTTGGAGGAATGCTACTCCTGAGATGATCTACAAGGAAATGAATTTGGAAAATGCGAGTACAGAAAACGAAACACGTTTCTTTCCTCATTAATATTGCTCGTGGTTTGGAACACACCTATGAATAGAGAAAACTCATGAGAAGACAGATAAAAAATAGACATGGTTGAGAAAAACATTACTCAAACTATGACTTTAGAAAAGGGTTATTATCTGTTTCTTATTTTCATTATTTCCATTTTCAATTATTGTTTACATCAGTTCAATCTTAGGCTAGGCGTACACCGGTTAGTCAAGACAAGACAAGACGAGATTAGTCACGTTTAGTCACATTAATTCACATAATTGCTTATGAAGCAGCACACACCGATTAGTCATTGCATCGTCACGTTTAGTCTTGCACACACACCGATTAGTCATTGCATCGGTGTGTGCTGCTTCATAAGCAGCTATGTGAATTACTGTGACTGAACGTGACTAATATCGTCTTGTCTTGTCTTGACTAACCGGTGTATGCCTAGCCTTAATCTTATCAATATCGGAAATCAATAGACTGACTCAACTCATGAGATGAGTTTCCATGTTTCCCAAAACATTGGGAACATCGGGTTACGTCATGGCATGCTCTATCTCTATAAGCATAATAAAAGTGATTGCCTATTTATTATAAAAAAAGTTTGCCTATTCAAAATAACCTATTACATAATAGGCCTATTTGAAGTAACATTCCGAAAACACAAGGCAATACCCTATCAAGATATTGCACATTGAATTTAGCATGTGTTTGGCTATATTTCTATTTAATACATAGAATTTCAATTTCCGCGTAGCTTTTAACACCTCTAATGAACAGGAGAATAGAAGAGAGAGAGAGCGTATAGGTTTAAAAGGGCTGATACCCAGGGATATAATTTGGAGGGACCCCAACAATGGAGCATTGAAATAAATTGGAATATGAGCGATAATGCCTACTATTCAAGCCATTGTTTATAACGTGGATTTTGCGCGTTATTTGAGTGTTGAGGGTCCAGTGAGGGATTAAAGTCTTGGCGAGCGGTGTATGAGATTCGGACCAATATAGGCTTACGCATTATATATAGCCTACGTTTGCATAATATTATGCAACATGTCCATTACACATATTTATATATATTGGCGTCAAACTGTGATCCTCCATTTGTTGTAAGTTTGCAGCATGTATTAATTAAATAAATATTAGCCTTAGAAAGATAATCTAGGTGTTGAAAAATGATCCAGATGATGAAAGCAGGTATTTATTCATTTATAAAACTGTCCCTCTTCAAATTTAGAAAAAAGTCCAAAATTTAGGTTATGATGATCCATAACCTCCAATGTCACAATTTTTCACTCAAAAACGAAACACTTGAGAAATTTTGAATATTGCAGCAGATAATATGTTTCGAACCGAAAATTGCCAAATTATTAAAAAATGAAATTCTTTGAAAATTTAGATTACATTGAAAAATTTTGCCTAGAAAACAAACTCACTAAAAGAAAATAACATTATATTTATTCCATTTCAGAATCTATTAAAACTCTCAAATGATCATATTTGAACTGCTTTAATTTTACGTAAGAAACCAGCTTCTGTTCAATTCAACCCTAATTCCAAACAATTTGGCAACACCGCAATCATTATCTAAATAAATTTTCATCTACTGAACTAGAACAGGAAACGCGTAGGACTCCGAAAAGAGTTTCAAATTTCCAGTTCCACTTGAGTAGAATGATTCAGATTCAGCTGATGTCCTTCAGAAGAGCTTCAACCACCAACCCCCCCCCCCCCGTCGCTTCCCTGTTATCACTAATTTACCCAATTCCACTCTGGACTATTTTCATCTCCACACTTCATTAGAAGAAATAGAAGACGGAGCTTTTTAAATTGTCTCATCCGCTGGAGTATATGCGGAGAACTTCATTTTGTAGTTGTGAGATGAGGCGTGATGAAATGTTTCCATTTTAAACCACTGTTAAGGATCTTTAATAAGAGATTTATGTGTTAAATCAATCCAGTGTATTAAGAAGATTTGTGAGATTTAGAAGTGACTAATCTCGTCTTGTCTTGTCTTGACTAACCGGTGTACGCCGGTTATAATGCTTACTCAATTACATTACTGTATTTCTTATCAAACTTCATGCAGTGAAATGACCTTGGATCTAACAGACGACTTGTAAGGTAGTCACACAAATTAAATGACTAATTCAGTACTTAGGCGTACACCGGTTAGTCAAGACAAGACAAGACGAGATAAGTCACGTTTAGTTACAGTAGTTCACGTTTAGTAGTTTAGTTACAGTATGACTAATCGGTGTGTGTTGCTTCATAAGCAACTATGTGAAGTACTGTGACTGAACGTGACTAATCTCGTCTTGTCTTGTCTTGATTAACCGGTGTACGCCTAGCCTAAGGACTAAGCTCCGAGAATCCTTCAACAACTAGGTCATGACTGCAAGATACATAGCTAAGTGGTTAGACCTAGACAAGGAAACGAACGAATTGACCATAATTTTTGAATTAATTTTCTTGAACGTTTCGATACCATTTCTACTGTTCTTGGAAAACGAAATGAAAATTGACTATGAATTGATGTAACTCACCATTGAACTTCAATGGATGGTGTATAGTTTGACAGAAGTAGCTTGCTATAAATTAATAATTATTTAAATTGATTAAATTCCATTGAAGTTCAAACATGAGTTATTGCAATTAATATCGCCTGTGCTGACTATTGTTATTCAATCACCTGAGCACTGTGATTGGAAGTTGAAGGGCCTAGTTCAAGGTGAACGTCTGCCATTGGCCTAGATATAAGCTCCTCCCACAATGGGCGGTTCCTTCGAACGTCACAGCAATGGCTGTTCAAACAAGTAACAAAGTAAACGTCATTGCTATGAAATTTTTAGAAACCGCCCATTGTGGGAGGAGCTTATATCTAGGCCAATGGGAGACGTTCACCTTGAACTAGGCCCTTCAACTCCCAATCACAGCGCCCGATCACGAGTATAAATTCTGGTGCACTGTATTTTAATGTTTATTGATTCATTATAAGCAATTGGATCTTATCCTAAATTCAAGCTTTTAGTAAATAGTAAATTATTTCTGTGTTGAAGTGCTGTGAAATCATAGTGCTTATTTTTTATAATCATGGTGTTTATCACAGTAATTCACATAGTTGCTTATGAAGCAGCACACACCTATGCAATGACTAATCGGTGTGTGTTGCTTCATAAGCATTTATGTGAAGTACTGTGACTAAACGTGACTAATCTCGTCTTGTCTTGTCTTGACTAACCGGTGTACGCCTAGCCTAAGGTAGTAACACAAATTAAATGACTAATTCAGTACTAATTCTGGTACTGACAAATTTGACACCGTATTTTTACTAACGCGTATCTTTCTCCATATTTTCTATCTCATAATAGAGAAGTATTGTTATAACTTGGTCCAAATTTAGTCTAACTCTCTACATTAAGGGCCGGTTCATGAGCTCGGGACTTGGCTAAGTCCTAGACTAAAACGGGTGGCCACCGTAGCATCGACAAACGTTAGCCTCGACACTATGTACTAAGGGCTCTCTATGCTGCTAACCCACTAACCTATCGAGACAAACGTTTGTCGAGGACTAACGTCCTAACTAAGTCTAGGACTTAGCTTAATCCCGAGCTCATGAACCGGCCCTTAGACTTCAAATCAAGATATTACAAGTTCAAACCAAGATTTACAAGTTTGAAGTTTGAACAAACTTAAAACATTCAAACCAAGTTTGAACTACATTCAGTTGATGAAAAGCAATAACTTTGAAAATCACTAGTTTACTCCGAAGTTTCAATATTCAATGAGTTCTCAATGCCTAACTCACCAACAAGGATTAAACCCACTCTTGTAGGCTTATAATACACTGAAACATCATCGATTGTTTCCAAGAGTTGTGCGATTGAGAGACTTGAGTAACTTGTTTCTGGATTTTGAATGAAGAAGTGAAAACGCACCTGACGTTCAGAGCGAGGCGATAAGCCTCTTATCAAACAATTCACAGTTGAATTGGCGCTGAGGGCTTGACCTCTTCCGAGTAGAAGTAAGCTTCGAGCTTAAAGTTCAAGTCCACTCAAAAGCTTACAAACAAGTCCGAACTTGCAAATATCTGCTTGGGAAAGCGGCAGGGCTTGATGGATGAGGGGATTTGTCCGATTCATAATATTCCTGAATTGTTGGAGAATATAATGTTTCGGTTATGATTCCAGTTACACGAGTATTATTCCAGTTATACTTGTACCATTCAATAGGGGAAAACAAAACAAGGAATTGGAATTGTTGCGAAATCCAGAACAAGTTGTAAAAGTATAATTTTGTTATTTCAGACTCATTTGAAATTATTCTAAAGATTTGTTCAATTATTACACTTCTGGACTTACTTCTTGAATAATTGTTTGTACTGAAATATTTTGCATTGACATTGACACAAGGTCAAATGTGTTCATCAACAAATTAATGTTATAATTTCTGGTAAGTTACTAATTCCTCTACAATACTGTAGATGTATAATATATTTATATCCCCACAGAGATTGTAAATGAATAGATTGTTTTGAAAGCATTTGCATTGATATTGTCACAAAGTCATAGGTGGGTTATCAACAACTGAATTCTATTATAGAATATCTTGCAAGCCCTTTGTTTCTGTTGTTTTTTCAATAATTCAACAAGTACATGGTTCAAATTATTTTTAAAATCTTTGATTCTTCAAGTCCTTTACATCCATGAATACAATTATTCCGCCTAATTGATTCAATCGATCATTTTAAATTTCCTATAGTATTATTTATTGCTGTGAATAGGACTCAATAGGATAGTTGAGTTCATATGCTGGAAAGTATACTTTTGAACAAAATTTCAGAAGCCAACTCTCAGGATTCCGTATTCCTGTGAATAAATTCGTCTTCTCAATTTTATTTTCAAATATTCTTGAAACATATTCAATTATTTTCAATTATCTTCTCAAACATATTTTTGCGCAGATATTTTGGACAAATATTTCCAACACTCCCTACCATAAACACGCTATAGTGCGATTCACGTCAAGAAGTCAGCATTGCTTAGATGGGAGTTTGCTATCCTTGTTCAGCACAAGGCAGTTGCTGATGTCTCTATCCTATTTGCACTGTGCATTGTTGTCGCACACAGTCCCAACAAACACGTTTGGTGCAGTTTTCTCTTTCTCTCTCAATGAAACTTGGCATCAATGCTCCTCATATAAACAATGCTGACTTCTTGACGTGAATCGGACTATACAAATCTTGAATCACGATCACACTTGGTAAAATTGAAGCCAAAACATTTACGCCTGGCAGTGCAATAGAGCCATTTGAAGGGCCATAATGAAGCGTGTGTTTGGCCATAAAATTCAAGCGTTTGTGGTTTTGTCGTCCACATGGTTCCAATAAACGGAATGGCCAATGTAAATGCAAAATGTAGAGTGTACTGTGTGTAGTCGCCTTCACGATTTGCATTGGAGTAATTGGACCTGAGAGAGTCCTAGTGCCTTTTAAACTGTGGAATAAAGTCTAACCTATAGAATAGAACTAAATTCACGTCTGATGCCTTCTAAACTGTGTGTTTGTGGAATAGAGGCTGGTTTTCTAAACTATAGACTTTTTTTAAACTATAGACTATAGACTTTTTCTAAACTAAACTTCCTCTGCAATTATGTTCCTTTATATTTTCGTCCAATTCTTCCTCTTCCCCGCTGTATTTTCTTCTTGTTCTTGTTCTTGTTCTTGTTCTTGTTCTTGTTCTTGTTCTTGTTCTTGTTCTTGTTCTTGTTCTTGTTCTTGTTCTTGTTCTTGTTCTTGTTCTTGTTCTTGTTCTTGTTCTTCTTCTTCTTCTTCTTCTTCTTCTTCTTCTTCCTTCTCCTCCTCCTCCTTCTTCTTCTTCTTCTTCTTCTTCTTCTTCTTCCTTCTTCTCCTCCTCCTCCTCCTCCTTCTTCTCTCCTCCTCCTCCTCCTTCTTCTTCTTCTTCTTCTTCTTCTTCTTCTTCTTCTCCTCCTCCTCCTCCTTCTCCTCCTTCTTCTCTCCTCCTCCTCCTCCTCCTCCTCCTCCTCCTCCTCCTCCTCCTCCTCCTCCTCCTCCTCCTCTTCTTCTTCTTCTTCTTCTTCTTCCTCTTCTTTTCTTCTTCTTCTTCTTTTCTTCTTCTTCTTCTTTTCTTCTTCTTCTTCTTCTCCTCCTTCTTCTTTATCATTTCTTGCTGTTAATCACTATTCATCCTTTTTTATGCTTCCCTGTTTCATGTCTAGCACCGCAACAACCGAGTAAAGAAAAGAACAAAAATCTCACAAGAAAAGAAGATTCGTTCTAGAGACAAATTGTCCACAACTCGTCTGCCGACATCTGTAATTTAGCTTCTCTTTTTCACGCCTCTCTTCTCTCATTCTCTTTCTTTTTTCACTACATCGTCTCTCATTCCACGCTCATTTAGTTTCTTCTATTTTTCTCCTCGTTCGTTTCTTTGGAGGTGTTTTAAATGAGGACAGAAAAGACATTATTTTCGATTGATGTTTCGAAATTCCACGAGATTGGAAACAGCCGGCTTGTAGGTTCACTATAAAGTATCGGTTAGGAATTTATTAAAGGGGTATTAGTGTTAAATTTTGTGTTAGTGTGAGAGTGTATTAGTTCAGAACTCGTGTATGTGTGTGAGAGTATTAGTGTAAAAGTGTATGAGTGTTAGTGAATTCATCAGTAGGCATACAAATTAGTCAATGTCCATTCCTACCATTCTCAACACTGATTGAATTGTAAAATGTTAAACAGATTGGGATTCTTGAGTTCCCTGTACGTGTCTTTGAATAAATTTGAATTTTTTTACTTTTGTTTATTCCATGTTTTGTGTTATGTTCTCCTTGTTTCACTTTTGTTTTTTGTGATTCGTCTTATCCTAATTAAAACGAAGTTGTCGTGTGTTAGAAGCTAGTTTAAAGGCTTTCAAAAAATCATTAGAGAAATCACTTCATGGTTCGCTGGTTTAGACTTCATTTTCCAAGTTTGAATTGCAAGTAAATTTTCAAGTATATGAATAGTAGTAAGGAAACCCTTATCGAAACGAGTACAATATTTTAGACTTAAACTTCATAGTAATATTTTATACCAGAATATACTACAATATTACAGTTCTATGTACAGTATCATATTATTGAGAGCAACTCTAATTATTGATGATTTCCTCCATCACTTATCAATTCATGAATAAATGAATGTCGATGAATAATATGATTTTCTTACGAATATCAAAATACCCATATCAATAAATAGTCCAAGTCAAGTAATAAGAAGACGAACTACGCTACGACGGAGATCATATTCACTTCAATTTGAACGCATTTCACGTCTGTAAGATCTAATAACATGTGGAATTTCATGCGCGCCTTGGGAAAAGCAATAACATGTATACCGTAATTCAGGAAAATATCAGGAAAACTCATAACTTTTCCAATGATATATCTGTTGACAATGATAGCGTGTTAATAAAGCTCCACTTCACCCGGAAAACCAGGAGCGAGAATCGCATTTCTAGTGCAGACATTGTTGATGTTATTTTTTGAAATCGAATAGAAAATCATGTATACTAAAATTCTCTAGAATTTAGTATACAGAGTTTATTATAAGATTTATTCATTATGATATTCATATAAGAATCATTATAAGATCTATTTACAGAATTTATTATAAAATTCTATTCAGAATTTCTTCAAAATTAAATTTTCTCAGAAAAATTTCATCAAAATCATTTTGTTGAAATATTCAATTTGAAAACATGAACCACGACATTGACAGTGGAATAGTTCTTTAACATTTCAAATCAAACTATAACTATAGCTGTTATAACAATACAACGATATACACGCATTCAATTGGTTGAGATAAGAACGTCCCACAAAATGGCGTCTCTGTGACGTAGTTCATCATTGACCAATGAGAGAGTTCCTTTAAAAATGGGAGTGTACAAGAAGAAAATGGCGGCTTGCAGGCGATTGGTCGAAGCTGTTTGACGTAGAAAATGGCAGTCAACAGTGAGATTGGCAGAAAAAAAGTTTATTGGAATTATTTGTACTTTATCAAAAATAATAATTGTTCGAGTCTGTGATATTCATGGAATTGAGAAATGATATTTTCCAGTACTGTATGAATTAAATCTGTGTCAATATCGATTACTGTATTGAAATTTCAAATGTTAGTTTTATGAATTCAGCAAATTAATCTTCTGTCTGTTTATCAAAAACATTTCTTTTTGTAAATTTGAAACATGAACGCTCAAAGTTGCCCAGCAATGTAACCTAAACTAGATTGATGAAATTATTTCAATAAATTTCTGTACCGTACATCCTTACCACAGTGGACTATTTTAAATACTCATGCAACTTTTCAATGTTCTGAATGCAATAATAAATTTAATCAGATTCATTAATTTTACGGTTGGTATTAGATAGATAGATTGTTCTTTCATTGCAATCTGTACATTTCTTTGCAATCGTACGCTACGGTCATCAGCAATGTCAAGAAATTATATCTCTATATCTATTCATCTACCTAATGTCAAGCGTCAAATTAAATGAATCTGATTATACTCCTAGTTCAATTGCAATTGTAGCAATATTACAATGACAATACCACGCTTCGCCACGGGTATTCAGATCCACCTTTGTCATTAGTATCACAGGCTACAATAACATATTATCAATCCATGTACAATATTATCACTCTCTTACAAAATATTTAAATGAATAAAAATAATATCGGTGATCTCCCATTTCCCCAGCTTCGCGGAAAAGTGTGCGTGCGCGCGCAGATAACCCCCTCAATCCCCCCCTTCCGCGAAGACAGGTCCACCGTTCCCCCGATTGTCAGCGCTAAGCCCCAGTACTGTCTGGTTCGCCCGGCCGAACGCATCGCGAACGGTGCAACGTGCATACGTGTGAATCGGACTTCGTGCGTCGTAAAATCTACGTGAAAATCTCGCTGGAAAAACACGGGAAATTCAGTGTCATTAACTCAACCGGACTGTGAGTTGGTTTGTAGTTTTCCCTGGAAATCCATTCCTCGCCAAGGCATTGTTCTTCTACTGGTATCATGCGTGATTTTCATTGAAATTTTCACCGGGAAACTCAATTTCCATTGCTGGAAAGTGTTGAAGTGACAGGTGTCTGTTGTTATGATTCCAGATATCAGTGATTGGAGATTTCATGTCTCGGTTTGATAAGCATCGAGCCACCATTGATAAGAATCAATGACCTTCACTGACTGATAACAGGTGAGTGACCTTGAGATTAATCATATGTTCGGTGTTCCACGTTTTTTATTGTTGTGTTGAGTTATGTTGAATGTATCACATTATTTATTGATAATCAGGCAATTAAGCAATTCGTGAAGTGATATCATTTATGATTCATTCATTTATCATGTATTTGATACATTTATTCCATCAAATATAGTCTTTCCTTCAAATACATTGTACCAGTCTGATACTAGAGTACGATAAACATTCAAGTAGATATTCCACGGAATGATAAAGTAGCTGGAACTTTATTATAAACAGTTTTCTATTGCGCTATTCTAAAGCTTAGAATCCTCAATAAACTTCTAGATTGTCTTAAAAATTTGATTGGATACAGTATTTGCTTGGGTTTTTACCAGCTTAGACTAAAAAGTTTTAGTTCAATTAAAACAGCTCGAATTGATTATATATTTAATAATTTCGAACAATTGGCATGATTCTCGATGAAGATAACATTTTCAGAGTTTTGTTTTTCTGCTAAAATTGCATGGAGTACCAGTACCCGAAAAGAAGCTGAAATATTTATTATTAGTCAACATGAGTGAAACAAAAGCCAAATATTATCTAACAAATAATTTACAATAGAATTAAATGGTTTATTGTACGAGTTGAGTGTACTTTGGACCCAAATAACGTGATTACAGCATCCAGAAAGCGGTAAATAGTCGCTTTCTGTGTGAAAGGTTCCGCTTGTTTATTAGGGTTACAAAACAGTAAACACCAAGCCGCCTGTAATCTCTACAATGCAAACTAACGCCTTTCATGCCGTGTAAAACAGAACTGTAAATACACTGTTTCTAATCTTTATTTGGTGTTTACATTCAACCTTTATTTCTGTTCCCATTTTTCTTGAATGTTTTAATCCAAATGTACATTGGGATGACGGGGAAAAGGTGAAAAGAAAACTATTTTGTTGTAGATCCATTCTTTTCTTCTACTGGTTGAAGTATAATGATTTTGGAACGTTTTATCAACAATAGGGCTAAATAGTCATCACAGCAATGAGAGTTTGATATATTTTATCTACTTCATAAGTTTTTAAAATCAGAGTCAGTTACAGGAAATATGATTCTAGAATTTACAATTGCAGCATTAAGTTTTGATGAGATTTGAACATTAACATTCATGTGATTATTAAGTGGCAGGCAGAACTTTGAACTGTACATTGTTCATAAGGATTCACTTATTTATTGAACAAGAATTATTGATTTATAAATTAAATTTATAAATTTTATTGATACAGAGTGAAGGAGACCATGTGAAATGAACGTTTTCTTTTAAATTTTTAATTTACAATTTTTCTTAAATTACAAAACTTTAGATGAAGAGTTTCAAAGATGTTTCTCTTGTAGTATAAGCTTATTTTCTGCGTAAACGAAACTGTTTTCACAGTTGATTCTACTGTGCTGACAGTGAATCTACTGTTCAGATCCCGACAGTGATCGCACAGTTTGAGGAGACAAATGAGGCCCGATTATATTGACGCCATAAAAGTGAGTCAGACGTCAATGTTGACAGAACTCTTCATATCGTCGCAGGAATTTTGGACTTTTCTACTTCTGATAACAGCTCAGCGCACGTGTTCAAACTGTCACTTTTTTCTTTCTCTTCCCCTTCTTCTTCGTCTCTTCACATTCTTTTCCTCTTCCCTTCTTCTTTTCTTCCCATTCTTTTTCTCTTCCTTTCTCTTCTCCGTATCTTCTTCCTTTGCTTCCATGTTTCTTCTTTGTTTCATTATCTTCTTTATCATTTCCATGTTTTATTCATTGAATTTCTGATTTCTTCTTCCACTTTCCTTTCTTTTTCTCTTCCCTTCTTCTTTTCCCCCCTTCTTATTTCTCATTTTTCTCTTCCTTTCTCTTCTTCGTATCTTCTTTCTTTGGTTATTGTCATTTCCATGTTTTACTCCAGTGAATATTGTTTTTCAATATGAATATTAAGTAATATATTATTGTACAGCAGAATTCATTGAATCTCCTTCTACTATTTTACTTCTGTCGTCAATGTTTGCTTGTGCAGAACTCTTCAGAATTAATATTATATGGCTTTCTTTAAAATTTCGTTTCTCTAATTAAATTATGAAGAATATTCTATTAGTCTATCGGAATACAGACTATATTATTGGAATAATTAGAAATCAATCCCATTACTTTCTCTAACGAACTGTGTCTTTATTCTATTATTTCCTCTTGTATTCTATTTTTTATTCTATTACTCATATTTCCCTCTAATATCCACCCTTCAGATTTAAAATTGTAACTCTTTTTTCTAGCATTGAGAATGGAAATAATATCTTTGATAACATTATTAATTTTTTTATAATAATTTTTTTTTATTGATAACTGATAACATTATTCCTCTTCACTACTTGTTATCATTCTATAACTCGATAAGTATAAAGTAGATACAGTATAATGATCTCATTATTTATTGTAGCCTCCATTTATCATTATGTTGTAAAACAATTAGCAATTAATTGATAACAGTTTCAACACGAACTAACTTATTGTTCGTACAAATAGTGCAAGCTGGCCTATACAAAATGAATACCTAACGCTCAATGAGTGCTCACTATTGTTATTGGAGGAGAGTAATCCATAAAGAGTTGAGGCAGTTTATATTACCGAACACGATATCCACTTGTTACATCATCTAAATTATCTACTTGCTATTTCATTAAATACTTGTTATTGCATTGAAAGCAAATATGTACGTAGATAGTATTCATTGAGCTATTCATTCAAGCAAGTGGAAATCTTCAAGGAATGAAAGAGTCCATAATGTCTTCTTTTCCTGAAATTTTGATAAATATTTCAAAGGAATTTTATGTTCACATAACGGATTTCCATTCCCGAAGATAAAAAACATAAGTTATCAATTTAAAACCAAAAAGTTTGATACTTGAGTAAAAAAAACACACCAGAAATATGAGTGAAACGGATCGAAATACAAAATTCCACTATTTGAATTAGGATGATAACAAGGTCATAAAACGGTTGACTAAGATTCGCATGTTAGCGAGGAACTGCCGTTTCATATTGGGTCAATATCCTCTATGAGAAGCAATAAAACGTCATAAAGATAGTATAAAGTAGTGTTAACTTAACGGGTTGTAAAAAGTATCAATAATTCCTAGATTTCACACTTCCAATTTCAAATACAGTAATATAGGTTTCAAAATCAAATATTTGCTTATCTATTCTGTAACGTTCTTTATCTATATTTTATAGAGTGAGTCAGAAGCTAGTCATTATTTGTAGATTATCAAAGTTCATCCATGAGGCTTTACAAGATTCAGAATAAATATGAATATTTATGACATTCTTAAATAAATTATACTATTTATGACATGAAATGTAATTGATTGGAAAGCGCCTTCTACTTTATTATTTTGAACTAATAAAATTGAAAGAACTAATCAATAATTATTGTAAAAGCGTCTTTTGATACAGTTTGATACAGCTTCTTGCTTTTATTGTTTTATTGATCAGATTCATACAGTCTGGTACACTATTTTAAAAGCTATCCTCATTATATTGCATGAACATTTACACTGAATTCAAGAGGATTTCGCCTTGACAGAACATAAATCACATCTCTTCTTCCGAAATGATTTATTTCTTCAACTACTCATAAATTTCAAGAATAATTAAATTATTATTACCAAGTATAATTGAATGACGAACTGTAATCGACTTTTTTCTTAGTTCATCATCGTTATCATTTCACTGGAAAGTTCAAGTGTTATCGCAGCTATTAAAAATTACAGAAGGCTTCACACGGGCCGATAATATTATTTATGATATGCTTGAAAAAATTTCGAAAAATCTGTCTCAAATATTCGTGGAACGTGAAGTTTTTGTTGTCGTTTCGTTGATATTAAGTTAGATATCGTAAGATATTTTCAAGGTTCTTGAGGGTAAGACAATATCATAGAAAGGCAAGGCATAATAGTCCATTGTATACAATTTTACACTCCATTAAAGGCCTCAAAAACATGAAAAATTGTCCTGCATGATGGGATGAATTTAGTACACGAGATTTAAGGGATTTGAATGACTTATGAAATGTAAGGCTTGGCGTACACCGGTTAGTCAAGACAAGACAAGACGACATTAGACACGTTTAGTTACAGTAATTCACATAGCTGCTTATGAAGCAGCACACACCGATGCAATGACCAATATTGGTGTGTGTTGCTTCATATTCAAGCAACTATGTGAAGTACTGCGACAAAATTTGACTAATCTCGTCTTGTCTTGTCTTGTCTTGACTAACCGGTGTACGCCTAGCCTTTAGAGTTCTTTTTGAGACGCCTTAAAAACGATAATTTGATAAACCTTGTCATCAGAAAAACTGACTGAGTTATCGGTAGGACATTGGAAACTTGAAATTTATGAAACATTCACATGACTTTGATTCCAGTCCATGAGCCTTATTATCTTCAGTGGGTGTTTCCACCAGTTTTTTCGGAAAAAAATGAACTTCTGGATGACAGTTTGAATTCCCAGCACCATCCAACCCAATCCCTAATCAATTACAGACCTCGGAAATTATTATACAGCCAAGATGAAAGAAACCCGGATTTTTTAAATGTCTTTGGGAGTTTTTGAGGTTTTTCAGTGACAAAATAAATGTATTTCAATTTTGTGCTTGACTTGACTCTGGTGAACACTGTCATCATGCTAATATATCAAAGTTAATGAGCTCATAAAGTAGACAGCTTTCTTCAAGATGTTCTGAATTAGTTGAGTCGCGCACACTATAAAAACTGTCCGTTCGAGTCTTTAAACGCTTCAATAAATATTTCTAAAGGCATTAGATGGTGAGTCATTTGGGAATCTTGTGAAAATTGTGAGTCATTTGGAGAATTAGAACTTGGAATCTTGTAAAAATCTGGTAGCTCCCCGACTATCTCTGTATAGCATGTGTCTTGAATTAGATTGATTTTGAAACTTAGTATGTTGAAGAATTTGAAGTCAAAACGAAGCAATAAAATAGGTTGAATGAGTTCTTCAAAAGTATTAACAAAATGTTAATGGAAGATTGAAAGAAAATTGAAAACTCAGACTCCTCTCACATGAGCACTTCCTACTATAACCACAAATTAATGAAGAAATATCTGTTGTATTTGTTTATCTATACTATACTGAGGTTAACTATGCCTTATTCTGAAGTTCTATACAAAATACTGCACAACGTATTGTGATTAGAAGTAAAAGATCTCCTTCTAACTCTTGTTATTAGATATCTTGTTATTACTTGCTATCCTTGTAATCTCTTGTTATTATAATAATTATGTAGCTCAATAGGCCTTAGTAGCCTTGTACAGATAATAGGGTCTTAATAGGCCTTTTAGCTCAGAGTTATGAATATGATTAAAAGTATGTATATCATCTAGTTGATAATCTTAAAAAACATGTTCTAATGAATAGAATAATGGGAATGATAAGGAATTTTATATTCAATTGAATTGAATAATTTGATAGGATTTGTTAAAAATTCAATCTATACTCTCGTCAACCATAGAATACTATTTCTCAAAATATTAAAAATATAATAGGTTTAGCATAACTCAATATTGATACTGCACACTGAATTTCATCTATGAATAGTACTATACTATGAAATTAATGTATTGAAATTCATCAATTCATGTGAAATTTCAGTAATAAATATTTATTTTTGTTAGATTTGTGATTATTTAAATTTTCACAAAGCATTTAATTTTGTTATAACGAGTTACTACATAACTTTGATCATTACCGGTGTATACTGATGAAAGATCGCAAATAAAAGTTGCAAAAAAATTGTGCCTCCTGTGAGGATCGAACTCACGACCGCTGGTTTACAAGACCAGCGCTCTGCCACTGAGCTAAAGAGGCTACGATACCCTCCTCTCTGTAATCGTCGCTCTTGAAACTGGATCTCCGCTTGTGCACTTCAAAGAGGAGCCGTTATTTTTGAAAAACCGGAAGTAGAGAAATCAAATAATTAATTGTTACGATAATGTTGTATTGAAGTGTTCATTGAAAGGAATTAATGATTATTGGAAGGTTTAATAATGTTTTGAAATAAAAAATAATTGCCTTGATTCTTTATAATAATTCAATTGAATTAAATTTATTTGAAAAAGGAGGAGAAGGAGGAGAAGGAGGAGGAGGAGGAGGAGGAGGATAAGGATAAGGTGTAAGAGGACTAGGAGGGAGAGGAGGAGGAGAAGTGAAAGAAGGTGGTGAAGAAGAAGGATGAGGAGGAGAAAAAAAGGAAGAGGAGGAGAAGAAGAAAGAGGATAAGGAGGAGGAGGAGGAATAGAATAGAATAATCACTTTATTCACGCAGATTACAAAATATGTCACTTAAATTCTAGGTCATGAAAGTCATTACAATGAACGTCATTTACAAATAATAAATAACAATACTACTTATGCATTTATAAATAATAAATAATAGGAGGAGGAGGAGGAGTAGAAGTAGGGGAAGAAGGAGGAGTAGAAGAAGAAGGTGGAGGGGGAAGAGGAGAATGAGGAGAAGGAGCAGTGGTTGGAAAGCGACGAGGAGGAGGAGATGAAGAACGAGAAGGTGAACGTTAAAAAGAATGAGAAGAACAGGAAGAAGAACAAGAACAAGAAGAAGAAGAAGAAGAAGAAGAAGAAGAAGAAGAAGAAGAAGAAGAAGAAGAAGAAGAAGAAGGAGAAGAAAAGAAGAAGAAGAAGAAGAAGAAGAAGAAGAAGAAGAAGAAGAAGAAGAAGAAGAAGAAGAGGAAGAGGAAGAGGAAGAGGAAGAGGAAGAAGAAGAAGAAGAAGAAGAAGAAGAAGAAGAAGAAGAAGAAGAAGAAGAAGAAGAAGAAGAAGAAGAAGAAGAAGAAGAAGAAGAAGAAGAAGAAGAAGAAGAAGAAGAAGAAGAAGAAGAAGAAGAAGAAGAAGAAGAAGAAGAAGAAGAAGAAGAAGAAGAAGAAGAAGAAGAAGAAGAAGAAGAAGAAGAAGAAGGAGAAGAAGAAGAAGAAGAAGAAGAAGAAGAAGGAGAAGAAGAAGAAGAAGAAGAAGAAGAAGAAGAAGAAGAAGAAGAAGAAGAAGAAGAAGAAGAAGAAGAAGAAGAAGAAGAAGAAGAAGAAGAAGAAGAAGAAGAAGAAGAAGAAGAAGAAGAAGAAGAAGAAGAAGAAGAAGAAGAAGAAGAAGAAGAAGAAGAAGAAGAAGAAGAAGAAGAAGAAGAAGAAGAAGAAGAAGAAGAAGGAGGAGGAGGAGGAGGAGGAGGAGGAGGAGAGGAGGAGGAGGAGGAGGAGGAGAAGGAGAGGGGGAGAAACATTTAGACGCTTCACCCAGACAGAAGTGACAGCTAAGCAGTTAAAATGTTTGAAATTTTGAACGGAAATCATGCTTTCTGTTTATGTGTGGTATGCGGCTTGGCACTCACATGTCAATTAGTCTTGAGTTGTTCTCAAGTCGAGGGGAAAGTTGATTTGGGTGTTAAAAATGGTACTGGAATTCGCTTTGTTAGCAATTAAATTCTATTGTTGGATTTATATTATATATAAATTATTTTGTTGAACCAAATTGAATCGGAATCAATTCATTTTCCAAATACATTTACAAATGATACATATAATTATAGTAATAAATTAATAATTCAATGTATATATAATTGAAAATATATATAATTAGTTTGGAGTGGTCCGTAGCCGAGGGCGATAAGCGCCTGTCTGATAATCCAAAGGTTCCAAGATCGAATACAATTGGTTTATAGCAATTGAACTCTGTTAGATGATACACAAGTTTATGGTAAACAGATAGACATTAAATGATGACAATATGTTATTCATTTGTTTGATATATCATACTCATACATTTTGTTGAATCGAATCAAATGAAAATCAATTAATTTCCGAATTATAAATAAATGTAATGTATGATATACAAGTATGCACAAACATTCTATAATGAATTCACCTACAAGAAAGACTATAATTCCAATTCCAATTTCTAATTTTAATAACCTTGAAATGATTAATAACATTGCAGTAACCACAAGATCGTCATTCTGAAATTCAGTAGCCTAAAAAAGAAATACAATTTCAATTCATGAAAAATAATAGCAATTCAAGGAAGCATTATAAATAGAAAGGTGTTTCATTCACAATTTATGTCAGAAACATGTCATATTGTCACAGCACATGTCTCAGTTTTATCTTGAACGTACATCAAATAGGAAATATTGTTGGAAGTAAAACGAAGAGTGAGTAGAAGAGAATAAAGAACGAGAAGAAGAGGAAGAAGACTAGGAAAGGTAGACAGGTGACAAGCAGTCGGCACGTGGCTGCAGAATAGAATGGGAAGAAAGAGGGAGCAGTAGAAGAAGAAGCAGCAACTTGAAGTACGAATCATTGTGTGAAGGAGGGGAGAGGAGAAAAAGGGTGAAAAGGAAAAGAATAGAAGTGTGAGGAGAATAGCCGCGGCAAACATTAGTGGGGTGGAAAGATTCGAAACAGCACTTATAAGCTGAGAGAAGAAGGAAAAGAAGATGGAGAAGAAGAAGAGGGAGAAAGAGAAGAAGAACATAAAACGAAGAAGAAAGGAGAAAAAGAAGGGGAGAAGAATAAGAGTGGAGAGGAGAAGAAGAAGAGGCTATGGGAAGAAGTTTTCCAGCTTCCTGGTTTCTATTAATAAAATTATTTACATACCTTTTCCTTCCCCCCATTTCCCTCAAGATTATTGTTATACGTTGGTGCATTTGATTCCATTTACAATTCATAAATGGAGGTTTTATGTTTGTGTTTTTAGGGTTTACTGTGTTTTGTAGATGGGTTGAGAAGGTGTTTCTGGGTTTTTAAAGTGCTTTGCAGGTGTCTTGGAGGTTTGTGCAGCTTGAATATATTTTATTATTTTTGTGTACAAAAGTTTACATCCATTTTCTATTACAATAAAAATGTACTTAAATTCTCTTTCATCCTATTCATTCTATATATTTCTTGTTATTAGTACATTCATTCATTCCTCAATTACTATTAGTATTCAACGTTGAAAATATAATAAATATTGTAGTATTTTTTGAAGAAACAACTTATTTATTCATAAATTCCCATATATGTTTGGAAAACTTATTACACCTTCGATTCAATATTCAACATAAATTTTGCTGCTTTGTGATTGATACTGCGAACAACATAAATTACAGAGAAATCAAATGTATAAGGATTGATAATTATGACAAATAGCATGTAGAAGAAAGAGATGGAATTAAAAATTTATTGGCAGTTAAGAAGAGTAGAATCAAAGTAATCAAGTAGAGTGCTTTGAGTTCAAGAGAGAGGACAAATCACTAGAATAATGACAAGAAGAGAGAAAAGGAAGAGGAATTCGAAATAGGCAAACAAAATGTTATAAAAATGAAAAAGCAAAAGAATTTGACACTAAATCCAGCTGTTCACACAGCCATCTCCTTGTCCAGTAAATTATGCAACAAGCTCCATAAAATGTAGCATATAATATGCTGTGAGGGACCACCTGGCGATCATGGACTAGCATATATTTCACAGCATATTACTAAAAATTGTCCACATTAAAAGCTAATGCAATAAACTTCCTATTTTTACAAGTCATGTTCTCTTCATCACTGTTTGAATGGGGAGTTTTCTAATTTTCTAGCAAAAATTATCATCATTCACAAACATGTGATGAGCTTATGTAGGCAGAGGGCAGGTGTTGTTGCTTTACAGGAAATAAACATATTCTGCTTAATAATTTATGCGTAGTAATTCCTTGAGTGATATAGGGAAGATTTTGATTTGAAGGAGTGATTAGAATTGTCCGATGGTTTTGAATTTAAGTAGGTGGCACTACGGTATCCAGAATAAGACGACAGATGTAATCACAGGATAGGAATGGATATCGGAATTCAAATTCTATAGTTTTTGTTATGATGTAATGAATGATACCAAAAAGTCACTATTGAAATTGATAATTGTTCCATAATAATAACTGAAATGAAAACACAATGATTTCGTCAATAATTCTACTATTTATTTGTGGTACAAGTACCATGGTTTTGTGGTCACACAGGCTACCTCATCAGCTTGACTGTGTGGCTACGAAACCATGGTCCTTGAACCACAAATAAAGTACACCATAAATAAAACTAGAATTGACAAAATCTTTATGTTTTCTTTTTAATTACTATTATGTAATGAATGTATGCGCGGTAACCAGTTAGCTAGATGACGCTATTTCCAGCAAACCAGATAATTAACACCTTTCAACAAATTTATTCAATCAATTTTTGTGTATGCAAGAAAGGATTGTTAAAATATTCAGATGATAAATCTTTTTATCTTAGGAGGCAACTCCACACTCTCGATTTTACCTTAGAAGGCAATTCCACTAATTTCTCCAACTAGAATACATTTACTAACAAATCGTCAACTTCAATGATTCCCCAAATAAAACATATCCTGATACTAATACACATCCTAATGGATGTATCCTAATATGGACACATCCTAATCCTAGGTACATCCTGATACTGATTTGCTTTAAAACTTTGAAACCGAAAAACCCAACGTTGAATGTAACCACACTCTATTAACAGTCTGATAAATTAGTCGCACAGTAACTTCACTCTGTAGTAGCAACTGTGTTTTCCAATAGCTCTTGCTTGTTAGCGATTGAACGAAACTCCATTCAGGCCACCGTACGAGGTTACAGGGAGCTGGTTAGCATGCACACCCAAAAAGGGGGGTTCCTCTTCCCTGGAAGGGGGGTTTTGGCCCCCCCAAATTGAGCTTCCGTCTACAGGTGACACCTAGTTTCACGGTTGGAGGATTTGTTCCACGTTTTGCGGGCCGAAATTCACTCTCAACTCAACCTCTGTGGCTGTCAGCCAATAGAATGCGGTGGTTTCGACTCTCTACTGCCTTCTAGATGTAGGAATTGATTCTCTCCATGGTTTAATTCCATCAAAAAAACCTCATGTAAATGTTTGAAAAATGATGTGATAGCTCAGTGTTATATTCAACCAATATATCCAGTAACTATGAGTGATGTTTAGTGTATGAACTGTGAGTAAAAAATGTAGAAATTTATTTTCTCTGTTTAATTGCATGAAAAGCGTAAACGTTTGAAAGATTATGATTCAGCTCAATTTTAGTCAATCAACATATCAGGTAAGTGCGTATAGGGTAATGTTGAATCAAAGCACAAGCCTAGAGCTCATGTGAACATCAACCTCGCAAAAAAAAGAAAAGAGAATTATTCTTATCCTTATTCAAATGGAATAGTCTTTGTTTGAATGAATATACTGTGTTCTATCATAGAAAACAGATTAGAGCTATCTTATCTCCTTTACTATTAGAACTCCTATCTCTTTTCTATGGTTCTATGCAGGTTTAGTCGACATTTTTGTCTCTTTGTAAACTTTTCTGTGACTAATTAATTCTAAATTGTTGGTTTGTAGTGTTTTAGGCCGAAATTATTAGTGGAAAAAGACCTAAGCACGAAAGCTTATCAAATTTAACAGACGTTAAATGATGATGTCCGTCAAAAGGACGTCATATTATGATGTTCTATTTTGTTTTGCTTGTGTTTAATAATTGTCTTTCTATGAGGGAACATATCAGTTGAATGAATAGATTACATAATTAGCCTATAGAATTTGGATGTTCTCATTCATTATATTGGAATGCAACATCAATTCATACAGAATTCTAAAAATAGTACATTCAGATCAATAGAACCCATTCGTTATAAACTTAGTTTGTCCAACATACGAATATAAACAGACCAATCTAAAAAAAATTACATATTCAAATCAATCTCAATTCCATTCACGTGGATATCTTCATCAAGGATGACAAGTCAATGAATCAAAATAAATATTAAAAATTATAAATTCAGAAAATGTATACTACCATTCACCTTAGCTTAATGACGCGTATAAGAGGATTTGTTGATCAGGAGTTCTGATTCTGAACCTGTTTATGTTTATGCTGGAAAGGGAGCAGCATACAAGGAACATCATAATCAGGAACTTGGACCACCATATAAAGAGGGCCGCGATTGGACCGTAATTGGCCAATCATAGATCAGAAGACAGTGAGCCGGATTTGACTGTCAACAGCTTGTCAAGTCCAATCTCTTCATTTAATACAATATCAACCCGTTCTTGACTCTTACTACAAATAGTGCACCTAATGTATTTGGAGGTGGATTTTTATAATTTTTTAAATATATTCAAGGAGATGTTGGGTCATCTTTTATCAGTTTTCTCATTTTTTTCTATTGACTTCATTTTTATCCGATCATTATTGTACAAGGTGATAGTGTTGACAGCCCATCTGACAAGGACATTAAGGATGAATTTAATGTTTCATAGATTAATTCTTGTGATGCTGATCTACAATGGAACCAATGAAACATGAATAATTTTTCCCTTGTATTTTTTAATGTATCAAGGGCTATTGTCTGTTACCATTACGAATTTATATTCCTCAGCATCTTCATGCATTTTATTTCAAAACATTTTTTTTTTCTAAAATTGCGTTTTTGAAAACGTGACTCATGCTTCGTTTTTGCTAGGCGTACACCGGTTAGTTAGGACAAGACAAGACGAGATTAGTCACGTTTAGTCACAGTACTTCACATAGTTGCTTATAAAGCAACACACACCGCTTAGTCATTGCATCAGTGTGTGCTGCTTCATAAGCATCTATGTGAATTACTGTGACTAATCTTGTCTTGTCTTGACTAACCAGTGTACGCCTAGCCTTAGTGGTCTGAGCAATCACTCTATGCAATCAGTGTCACTCTAGAAATCCTCTAGTCTATCCAACACCTTCATCATTATCAAAGCATCAATAACGACACTCACATAATGAACAACTATCGTTTACTGCTCTATGCTATCACTCTATGCAATCAACGTCTCTCTAAGCTACATTTAGGTTAGGACAAGTCTATCAAACACCTCTATCAATAACAAAGGATCTATAACCATAGCCTGTAATCAAGACTATAATCATAATAACAGTCTATTTCGGACCATCAGATGCACAATTCATGCATCAAGCTAACACAAATTTCAATTTCCAAACTGACAGTCTTTGTTAGCGTACAGCTTTTGAAGCCGGGTCCTAGATTGTATATCTGTATATAACTTCTATTCAACCAGCTATTAACAGCTCCTATCACTATATATATCTTACAAGCTCCTATTACTATAGATTCTATCCTATCAGGATCTCCTATTACTATATACATAACATCTGCCTGCTATAACGAACTGATATTACTATGTATAATCAGATTTGTTCAATTTGACGCTTGGCATTAGATAGATAGATACAGTAGATAGATTGATAGAGAGATATTATTTCTTGACGTTGCAAATGACCGTAGAGTACGATGGCAAAGAAATAATATCCATCTATCTAATGCCAAGCGTCAAATTAAATGAATATCGCTGTATCTCATCTCCTATCAAGGGCTCCTACTGTAATATAATGTCTATTTTTCTCCTCTAAACTTTACATACTACCAATTTTAAATATTATGGAGATTCGGTTATCATGAAATGCTATAACTATACATCTCATAATCTCTAACAAATTTAAATTTGTATCACGAACTCATGAATATAAGACTAGGCGTACACAGGTTAGTCAAGACAAGACAAGACGAGATTAGTCACGTTTAGTCACAGTACTTCACATAGTTGCGTATGAAACAGCACACACCGATTAGTCATTGCATCGATGTGTGCTGCTTCATAAGCAACTATGTGAATTACTGTGACTAAACGTGACTAATCTCGTCTTGTCTTGTCTTGTCTTGACTAACCGGTGTACGCCTAGCCTTAAGGTCACAGTCCTAAATATACAGTCATATATGTGTGAGTCAACCTTTATGAATTCTCTACCACAAACTTGTATAACTATACATTTCACCCACTGTATGTAGAAGGATTCTCCTTTATTATACTGTGATTTCACCTGCTTCAACTGCTATTACTATATACTACAAACTTCATCTATACACCTATTATATCTATGTATCACTGTATATATGACGTGCGAAATCCATCTATTAGGTGAAGTGACATGGTGACATTGTTTATTACTTTCGGCAGGTTTGACATGTCAGCTCAGGCCTCTCTATGTCCATGTCTCTGCATCATATGTCAGCCATTCGGTTATTGATTGACTAGAGTAGCATGCTGTGTTTGGTCTATTAGACGAGATTTGATGGGATTTAGCGAGGTATTGCAGCCCTGTCAAAACTGAGTGAGAATCTGTGTTTGATAACACAGAGTCTGTGTTTCATATTACTCCACACCTCATAAAGTCTATGATGTAATAGGGTTTTCAGCTCATAATTTAATTTTAATCCAGAAATTCCCTATCCATATTTTGATCACCATAGTTCCATAATATTATATATTATGTATCTAATATGATTATCATAAATATAGTTCCACTCTCATAATAGTTCCATAATTTGTTTTTTATCTATCATGTCACTTTCCCTTGAAATTTAGTTCAGGATATTATTTCCATATTTTATGATTATTGATCCCAAATTCCTTCTCAAACGAATATAACCTCAGCATTAGCATTGTTAATAATTAATTAATTATTGTTAATAATGTATAAATGTATACACATTGTTATGTCGTAAGTGGAATGCCTTTCTTCAAACTCTCTTGTCTTATAATTAAAACATGTGATTGCAGAATAAAAACACGATTCAAAAACATTTAGAGAAGGTGAAGGAAAAGGAGGAGAAGAAGAAGAATACTAAAGAGATGAAATAGGAGAAGATTTTGACGGAACAGCAACTAACTCTAATTTTGTCATAATTAAAAGAATTTAACAAAACTTTTACATGATGTCCAGGCTTTGAAAGAAGTCTCCTCCATCACTTTTCTCCAAAAGTTTGCATTTCAGCTACACTGATTTTTCAGTTGAAGAAAATGAAAACATTGTAGAAGTTCGTGTTTTTCGCTGTGCTGATAATGTAGATAATTAAAAAGGGGCACAGAGAGTTGAGACAAAAATATTATGAAGACAATTTCAAGACAAGTCTGAAAGGATGCAGATGGAGAGATCAACTCTAGTTTGAGGATAAGAAAATGAGAGAAAAGAAGATGACAGAAGATAAGATGATGGCAAGAAGTAGAAAAGGAGTAGAATGAGGGAAGTAGGAAAAGACGAGAGCTGGAATAAAATTTAAAAAATAAAGACGACAAACGACGTGAGGAAAGAGACGAGAAACAAGGAAAGAAGAACAATGAAGGAGAGAAAAAAGGCGAGTACAGAAGTGAAGAAGAAAGAAGAAGAAGAACATTGATAGCGTAGCAGTTTTGACGTAGTAGCTTGCATCAGCTGTTCGACATTGGCCTTGACCCAGTGACAGTGGCAGTGCGAGAGAGAAAGAGTGGGAGAGAGAGTTGCTAGTTGTTGTGCGGTGGAGTGGGAGAGGTGAATGACCCGGCTGCATCATGCAACGCTACTGCAATACAAACGTTTCCTATAATAACGGAAAGTGAAAAGTATAGTCGATCTACTCTCTCACTTGCATTCCCACTCTTTTTTCTTCCACCTGTTCTTTGTTTTTGCTCATTCTTTGTTTTCATCCTATGAGTACATCCTATGTACTTTCTTGAGTAAATAAATAAAATGAATGGTATTCGCTTATGGATGTCTAAAGAGCTTCCGCTAAATTTGCAACTAAGCTTAGTTTGCAACCAGAACAAAGCATAAAAATGAGAAAGCAGTGTTTGTGAATTACTGTATAAACACTTGAATAATTACAGTACTTGTATTCATGTAATAACAACTATTAACTAATAACTACATGTATAATAAATATACAAATAATAACAACTAATAGGAATTACTTGTATTCATGTAATAACAACTAATAATACAGCTCGTTCACTTTGCTATGGTTTCTGGACTGGGAATGAATCACAACTTACAATAATTCATTACAGCTTTCTATCAATCAAAGTGTAGCCTATGAGGAAAAATCAAAGCCTTTGAACAACTTGAACCATGGGGAAATGTAAAGATGTTTCATTCAACAGGGAATTATTAAATTCATTACTGATTGAAATTTATTTTGATGACTGCAAGTAGGAATTTATAGTGCTAACATCGCAGTTTGTAATGAATTAAAATACTCATAACTAGAAAACAAATGATAGCAAAATGGTTTAAGAGATTCTAGACTTGGAAAATCATGTTTTCAATTCTAATAAAAACCCTTTACAAAGAGTGAAGTATACCTATACTTAGACCTGAATTATACCTAAGTATTAATAGAGTATACCTAAAGGATACCTAGTATACCTAAAGTATAGAGTAAGTTTATACCTATTTACAAAGAGTCCAAATCAATAACAACTATGGGAGTCTATATAAAACAAAAAATGACAAATATGCCCCGGGCCTGTCATAAACATGATCTTCAGGTAGCCTGATTCTCATATCTTTATTCAACAAATAAGATGATGTTGAGCTTTTCAAAAACCATCCAAGCTCACCCTATATTCCAAAGTTTAAACTATGAAAGACCTCATTTTTTACACCTCGTCTCCCTTCAAACTCATTTATTCTGTTAGGGACACACGTTAAACACGATCAACTTCAAATCCAGCTGGAATTATTTGACAGGTAGAGTGCAGTCGCTGACCAAAGCCGCGGAAGGGTTAGGAACGAGCCCTTTCAATAGGGATCGCCCTCTATTTGAACAGCAGGGCCCTTGAAGGGAGGCAGAAATCGAACTCAAGAAACTATAGAGCTCAGCAATTGTTCGAATCTGAGCCTCACTAAACACTGGAGCCGTGCGTTGTAGTGAAGCCTTGACTGAGTACACACTTCTGGTCAAGGTAAAGTGAATAGTATACAAATCAATATAGCAGGATCCAGTTAACTTGTCATAAAACATATGATCGACGAGCATATGATCACAATACTTAACCTACAAATGCTGAATCTCGCAGATTATTGAAAATGTCTTTTAAAAAGTTATTCTTTGAAAGGTCTTCTTTAAAAAGGTCTTTTAAAGACTTTAAAGATCTTTAAGACTTTCAAGCCTTTTGATTATTGTGTCGAAATCACTGTTTAATTATTACTGGATCAGCTGATTTATGACAAGTTAATTGGATCCTGCTATACATAGAATAGAGGTTGGGTGGTGGAGAGGACTCTACTCCGTCTAACAAGGGATATCTTCATTTTCCAAATACAAAAAGAATTATCCCACTTATGTCAAAAAATGTGAGTAAAAATTTTAATTATTCACTGATAAGCCTGGTTCTCATTAGTAGAGTTGGTGGTAGGGTAACTAGCATACTAACTCTACCGTAATAACTCTACTCTACTTAGTTGGTCGAGTAGCTATTGAAAATAGTAGGTAAAGTGTGTTGTCTAGTGAACAGATCTAATGTCGATACGGAACTCTACTCTACTAGCTGGATACTGTTTTCATTAGAATAGTGATGGTGAGAGGTGAGAGTGGTAGAGTGAGGTGAGAAGCGGTGGGGAAGGCAAGTGGTAGTACTATCCCACGGTGCTATCCCACTCTACTCTACTAAAAACAAGTACTCTACCATGACTCTACTATGAACGTTTTCATTGGGAGAGTTCACAAGATAGTTAGCACTCGCCCAGGGAACTCTAGCACTAACTCTACTAATGAAAACCAGGCTTTAAAGCATGTCAAAGTATGCAGTTTTTGAGAAAATACAAAGGAAATAGCCAAATATAGCAAAAAAATATAGTGTGAATTGAATTTTAATTTCCAGTGACTCCACACTATCTGAAGGAAGATAGTAACTGGCGCATTATTCTCTTGAACACTATCTTGTATTCTATTTATCTTGATTGAGACCCTTTCCTGTCAATTTTATAAAACGTGCATGATCCCCTCTGTGGGCGATCCCCATGAAATAATTTTAGTGAAGCCTTTGCTGTGTACACACTTCTGATAAATCTGTTGTTTATTGTATGAGTGTGTGTGAGTTGAAAGGTGTAGCGACTCCCCAACGCACAGCCGTGCGAACCTATTGAAGGTTCATTGATGTATAGGAAAGGGTTGTAAGGGTGTCCAGTCCAGGACTGTTGGAAGCCTTCCAGGACACAGGATGGAGAGAGGAGGTTCTCCTTCCAGGACACAGGAGGAGGAGAGGAGGTCCTGTCGGCTACCTTTGATTGACTCAGCTGTTTGCGACAACAAAAACAGCCGAAAAACAATGAGTCAGCAATCATCGCCGTCATCAAAATCATCATCGACTGTGTTTACACGGGGTACGTTTCGATCGGACTTTATTTGCTAACCTACTGATCGTTCTGCTCTTCTGTTTTCATCTCTTTTTTCTCTCTATTCTACTCCTTCTTTTTCTTGCTTCTTCTTGTCATTCTGCCATTTATTATCATTCCATTCCTCTCACTCCTATTCCTATTCCTCATTCTATTCTCTTTCTCTTTTGCTTCTACTCATCATTTTTCCTGCTCTTAAGTTATTCTCCTTTTGCTTCATATCTTATGCTTCTTCTTCGTACTCTTCTTTCTCCTTCTGCTCCTCCTCCTCCTTCTTTTCCCTTTTTTTTCCAATCATTTTGCTGTATGTCTCCACATTGAAAAAATTATTCGTTCATTTTAACATTTTTTGATAGCATTGTATATTTTATTACTGTATTATAATCTATAGTTTCAGCCGACATATTTGTTATCTACATGAATAAAGTGAATAATATAATCTTCTTTCTCTTTCCTCCCTTATTCTCTTTTTCTTTACATTCTTCTCTTTGCTCTTAGTAATCATCTTTCTCCCTTCCCTTCTCCTACTGCTAGTTTTTCTCTAAACCTCTTCCCACTTTTCTTCCTCTTTTTCGCATCTTCCAATCCTTCCCTTGTCCACCTTTACTCACGCTCTTACCTTCTCCTCTTTATTACCCTCTCCTCTTTATCCTCCTCATCCTATCTGCCTCCTCCCCCTCTCCCCCTGCCCTCCCAGCTTCCATTTCTGCAACGTCAACAGAATCTCATTTATTTTTTCTAATGATTTTTGTTTGTTTTTTCTCTCGAGTGTGTGTGCCTGTTATCACTTGTGTTCCGAATAGGTCTGTTTTGAATATCTGTTTGCGTCTAATTCGGGCTCTGTGATTCGTCAATCCCGTGAACCAATCAGAAACGTGCCGTCTGCCAATAATCTACTGTTGTATGTACAAACTCGAGAATTGTGTATTATTGTTTAGTCCGGTAGGGTTGCATTGTTTATGGGTCCCATGTTTGCAATATACGCTCGAATTCGCAGAAAACCCTCACTCTGGGAGTTTGGGATTGATTTTTTGGGAATGGGGATGGTGCTCAGTTTTTATGGAAGTTTAGAGCTATTAGGATGATTCATTGTGTGAATATTCCGGTTTTTTGGGAATTTTTAGTTGAGCTTTTCAGAGTTTTGGTTTAGGCCTAATGTTATTTTCTTAATAGCGTAATATTCTTCATAACGCGCTTAAATTTTCCAGTATTAAATACACTAATGATCGCTCACTTTTGTTGCATCGTACGCTTGGTTGCACCAAGCAAGATCAATTTTGATCCAGGATCAAAATCAATGCTAATCAAATGAGATAAGCTGATTCAAAATAGTTGATCCCGGTTGGTGCAACCCAACATAAGATTATTTATACTATTCGGTTTTATACTATTACTGTAAATACTATTGATTTATACTATTTGAGCTTGTACGGCCATTGATAATTGAGCTGTAGTCCATTGTTTTAAAAATTAACAAATTAAACTTAATTGGCTTTCGTGCAATTGATCGTGAGTCTCTTCCCATTAAGGCTAGGCGTACACCAGTTAGACAAGACAAAACAAGACGAGATTAGTCAGGTTTAGTCACAGTACTCAACATAGTTGCTTATGAAGCAACACACACCGATTAGTCATTGCATAGGTGTGTGCTGCTTCGTAAGCAACTATGTGAATTACTGTGACTAAACGTGACTAACCTCATCTTGTCTTGTATTGACTAACTGGTGTACTCCTAGCCTAACTAATAAAATCATGTATCAATGAATCTCTTGCATTTTCAGCTAAAATAGATCCTTTTATAAAAATATTGAGTCATTATAACAAGAAGTGGATTGATTTATCAACTCTTGGTCCAAAACACTATTTTTAACAGAAAAACATACTGTTATGGCTTAAGATTCAACCAAAAAATTGGATTTATCAGTCACAAAGAAATCTCGTAAAAAATCGACAAAATTTCCGACGAACCAGTGAAGAACACAATCTATACACTCAGCATTACCCATAGTTACCGGATATATTGATTGGATAAGGCTGTTGTTTGGGGGATTACCCCAGACTACGAGACCCTCTAAAACCCTTTCACTCCACACTTCGGGGAGGTTTCTGTTACTCAATAAAATTTCAACCGGAAATAACAGACAATCACGGCACACAGAGTGAGAGAAATAGTCAGAAAGAGAGAGAGAGAGTGAGGAAGAGGAATGATTATTCAGCAGCCAAACCCTTCCAGTAAGTTCTGTACGCAAGTACGCTCTGCTAATGCAAGTACAAACAGAATTATCTTGATGTACACGCACACACACACACACACACACACACACACACACACACACACACACACGTCACCACTGTGTGTCTGTAATGATGCAATATTTAATACCGTACAACACCCCCTCTCCCCCAGTGGAGACGCCATTTTGGGGGTGTGGACCCCACAGCTACAGGGTGCCCCGAAATTTAGGGCCGAAACCTGTCCTGCCCCTGAAACAGCAGGGGTGGTTTCCGAGGGGGTTTTTGGCCGCTGTAATTTTGTGCAAGCTTGGATTTGCATGTGAACAGCTTGCTGAGTGATGGAGGAGGTGGGGGATGACGAGGTGGAGGAGGTGGAGGAGGATTAGTAGGAGGAGAAGGAAAAGAAGAAGAAGAAGAAGAAGAAGAAGAAGAAGAAGAAGAAGAAGAAGAAGAAGAAGAAGAAGAAGAAGAAGAAGAAGAAGAAGAAGAAGAAGAAGAAGAAGAAGAAGAAGAAGAAGAAGAAGAAGAAGAAGAAGAAGAAGAAGAAGGAGGAGGAGGAGGAGGAGGAGGAGGAGGAGTAGGAGGAGGAGGAGGAGGAGGAGGAGGAGGAGGAGAAGGTGAAGGTGGAGGAGGAAGAAGAAACCGTCGGTCTCAATCACACGTTGGCAGTGTGAAAATTGAATTAGACGCTTTGGTGACGGAACAGTAAAGTATAGTAATATAATTGGAAATTTACTGAGATGTTTTAATGTAAAGTAGAGGGTTAAAGAGGAGGAAACATTCTGAAATAAAATTTTGGGAGCAATAAGAGAACAATCTGATTATCTTTGAAGAAACAGGTTACAGGGAGTTATTAACATAATATTAATTTTGTGGTGAATTTGATAGTTTCGAATGTAGCCTATGATATTCTCGTCAGTAGACTCTGATTGGTGAGATAGGTGGTGAGTGCTTGTATGTTGCACGTTAGCCAATTAGATTTAAACATCAATCAAGATGACGTCATTTAATTGATTCCATTAAGAATAAGGATTCACTGACGGAGTCACTGATAGGAGGTTGATTAATTCAATTGACTTTTTTCGAAATTTGATGCTAATTTTATGATTTCCAGAATAAAGAAAGCATTATCTCAATACTTAACAGCGAACATTACAGAATGAGAGGAAATGGATTGTAACAGAAATTTAAATAGATAAAAGCAGACTCAATCATTAACATTGGATTAAATTTGAGGGTGATTGAGAAAGTTGAATTTAATTTGAAAATTGAATCGGTGAACAAAAACAGCAAGAAGGATAACAAAGATATTCTCAATTCTCGAGAAGGTGAGAGAGGGAACAATTTTATTTTGAGATTGAATAAAAATCCCCCTGCAAGCATTATTTGCATTGATCTTCGGGAACAGAACGATGAAGGTACCCTTAGCGCCCTTAATGCAAGCCCAAGTCAAATCGGATTAGGGCTGTCTGCATTCCAAGTACACTAGCGAGACAATAGCCCTACACCCTAAGTACTAGTGGGGAGCCCTTTCACCTCCAATACTAGCTTTCTTGGGTTATTGGGGTGTTTCTTTGGAAGAATGATAATCAAATTCTTAGGAATGGATCGGGAAGTGTCTCCTACTTTCAACATTGGCTTCCTAGTTCCTGGTGAATGAGAAAGAATCTCTTACTTACAAATCAAAATCCAGGAATAGATCGGATAGTGTCTCCTACTTTCAACATTGGCTTCCCAGTTTCTGGTAAATGAGAAAAAATCTCCTTCACACAACAGTTAACTTACTTGCAAAAATAAAACTATACAACGGAGTATCCAAGGATCTATGATAGTATGGTAGATGGTTGTATAGAAAAACACATCTTGATGTTTTCATTCCTGTTTTTAGCTTGTACTTTTCTCTTAATTTAACCCCATATGTCCAAAATCAATAGGCATCTCACTTGATCTATGAAGATACTGTATTAAATTCCAAATTTCAAAAGTGTACGATCTTCCGTTCGTTAGATATCGTGTAAACGGAGAGACAGAGACGAGACGAGTATGATCGCAACAAGGCACTGTTGTGTGCTTAATAATCAATGATTCTTATTTAACAAATTTACAATTTACAATCTAATTTTTACAAAACTTTATTCCGTTCGTCGCTAAAGTCACATTCCTATTCTATCTATTACAACCCTTCATTTCATTTTACACATGTATTTTGATTTTTCACAATAGGCATAATTTGGCAATAAAAAAATCAATTAAGCTACAGATAAAATTCATTCTACTATAATACATTATGATACCTTTCATACATAGGCCTACTCTAATAAAATAATGATAATTTTCATCAAAATCAACTCTACCACTCACATCTCCCTCAGAGAGGATTCCTACACACAGAAGTACTCCCTTCAATCTCCTTATACTTGACTTACTTCTATCCGATTACAGAGAGGATGCTCTCTCAGACTTCTTAAGACAAAATCGTAAAGTCCTCCCTCGTAAGGCGTGGGAAAGTGACCACTGGGGGTCGAAACCCCCCTCTTCTTGCTTCAAAAAGAGACCCTGTTCTACCCCTGCCCCAAACTCGTGAGTGGGGGAAACGAAAAGTTTCCACTTGGGGGGGAAAACTGGGCTACTGTGAAAAGTGTGAGGCCTGTGCCGCCCTTTCATTAGCAACGTGAGATAGGGCCTAAACCAGGCTGCAACTCAGGGTCCATATTCTCTAATTAAGGACCGACACTAACTACGAGCGTAGCAGTAGTAGTTAGATCGCGCCATTTTGTCTGCTGAAACAGACATTTACAAGCTTCACTCTGTTCTACATCAGTGGATGAATCTGGGGTCACTCTCTTTAAAACTGTTTAAAAATAATGGGAGAAAAATTAACTACGCCGTAGGCCTAGTTGCTGATTTTAGATGTTGTTATAAAATGTTATTGACTATTATAACTTATTGCTTACGTTATAAAGCGTTGAAAATTTTTCTAAGCTTTTAATTTTTCTAAAAAAAATTTTTTTAGAAATTTTTCTAAAAAATTTAACTAAGCAATGTTCTTCAAAATTTCAACTCATTCATTCCGTCTGTGTCTGTGACCCCATTTGATTTATCCGCAAGATATCAAAAATTCTACTATACAACATTGATCTTAAATAATTAAGCCTGTACACTAGAGTACGATAAGGTCTACTCTATAGTAGGTTAAGGGGCGGTTTATGAGCTCGGGCTTATCCCTATTTCGAGGCTAAAACCCCGATTACATGCTGAGTCTTAAAAATTGGGTTTATGAGAACGATATTAGCAAGTACCAGACGTGAAAGAGGTTAAAAATCCGAGGTTTAAAAGTTGGGTTTATGAGTCTAGCGACAGATCATCTCAAGTCTGAAAGATAAACTAGGTAGACTAGTAAATCGTGGGCTTATAAACCCACCCTAAGAACCCACAAGTGTAAGAAAATACTCTTCTTAATTTCGCCCATTCATGTAAAGCATCACTGATCATTAATTTTGAGATTCATGCTAGTTCTCAAATGTATATTATAATATTCCAATTTCAACGACAGTTATTGTATTATTGATATGGAATATTTATTCTCTGTAATGCCAATTTTGATTTGAAGTTCCTTATCAACAGAAATTGTAATTTAAAAAATGAATGAAGCTACTCTGTTCTATTCTATTGTACGATGAGACTTTAATCGTCACCATATCGAAGGTTAGAGCCATACTCTTTTTCCAATCGGGGCCAATTTTCTAGCGCCCTGAAACACATCAATCATCTCTATTCAGGGCCTGAAAATAATTTTGGCTTGTTGAAAATTAATTCGCCAAGTCAAAGTCATAAAGAAGAGGCTAAGGGGGGTTCAATGAAGAAGTAAGTGGAAAAAGAAGAGAAGGATGGGAGACAAAGAGGAGAAGGAGGAGGAGGAGTAGGAGAAGAAGGAGAAGCAGGAAAACGAGGAGAAGTAGGAAAAGCCGGAGAAGGAGCAGGATGTGGTTGAAGAGGAGGAGGAAGATGAGGAGAAGAGGGAAAAGCAGGAGAAGGAGAAGGATGAGATAGAGGAGGAGGAGGTGTTTGAAGCAGTTCCTTTTAAATTGATGGCTTTAATTTCGTTCAAAAGCGATCAAGAAGCAGGCAAGCAAAAGTCAAGAGGGGTGCTAAAGAAAGTTGCTGACAATGAAAAGAAAAAAGGTGAAAGGATGAGGAAGAGGAGGGGGAGGAAAAGGAGGGGAAGTGTCAGAAGTGGAGAAGGAAATACTTGAGAAAATAAAGAATCTTGTGTCTTCACTCTTGTAGAGACACACCTCTTGAGAGGTGAAAAAGAGAAGAGGAGAAGAAGGTGAAGAAGAAGAAGAAGAAGAAGAAGAAGAAGAAGAAGAAGAAAAAGAAGAAGAAGAAGAAGAGAAATAAGAAGGAAAGTGTTTGCAAGCTCGTGTTTAGATCAGGCAGTACGCCATGCTTTCTTAAGTTCTTTCAAAATTTCTCTTCAGATTTCATTCACCCTAACACGCCCAAATCGAGATTTCGGGGGGTCTCCTTTAAGGGCCAATGTTTTAATTCGAAGATTTCTTTTTGAAAAACCCGGGCTGCTTGTTTTGATGGGTAAGGAGGGGGGGAGGGAGAGATGATTTTAATCAAGCCAAATGCTGTTGCTTGTGAATGGGGGAAAGCGTTCAAACTTTGCGATTAACTTTAATTTGAAAGTTTGATCTTATTTTGGAAATACAGTAATGGATTGGCATGTTTTGAATAAGATTGGAATGAAATTTCCTCGGAACAATGCTCTATGAAATGAAATATTCGATTGATAACATAAGATATGAGTAGTCACTATAATATAAAATAATATTGGTATCAGCCATTTACATTATTGCTTAGAGAAGTAATTTTTTCACTTTTCACTTGCAGAAACTAGAGTGATTGTAGTCATTGTACTACTTTGTTTTTCAACTTTTGTAAATTATTTTATTCTGCAATAAATCAACAAATAATTATATTTCTCAATATACAACTATAATTTACAAAGAATTGTCAAAGTACAGGAATATATCATGATATTTATTTAGAATTAGGCTCCCGAGAAAAGCCTATAAAGAAGCTGCCTTCAAAAGACTGAACATTCAAATATTATTGATAATGATTAAATGAGTTATTAACATAATATTCAAGTAACAAAATTCAGAAGTCTTGTATTCGCCCCCTAAAGGAAAATGAAAAAAAATAACTCAAATTGTACAGAAAATTGAAAAATGAAGAATACTCTGATGAATATAATGATAGCCTAATAAATTATCACGATCATTAATACTAATAATTATTATTATTTCAATACTATTCATTTTGTGTAGCTGAACTCATGAATCATCAATACCTATCCACTACATCTTTCTCAGGAACTATGATAAAAATAATTAGAAAATAAAAAAATAAGGCTCGTATCGTATCACAATAAATAAAGATAATAATGTAACAAATAATATCCATTCATAGTATACTCTATTATCACCACTGCTTCCTTATGCACTGTAAATGCACATACACAATTATTCCATGTGAATAAGTTCACCGCATTTATTCCCTCCTATACCAAATAGATAAATAAATGCATAGGTTGCAGTAAGACAGCTGAAACATGATTTTATCAATTATTGTAGTCTGCTTGGGATAAAATTTTTGCTGTCAGCAAATCAATGCAATGTCAATGTCCTGCAATCTAGATTGAGTCACAGACAATAATAGTGAGACATTTTAACAGTATCAGTATTTATATTTATAATAACTGAGACATTATTAATTATGCATTACATGCAGTATTATTATACAGTATTTCTGTTATCTTCTATTATTGTCTTTCTGTCTCTCTTTCTTCCTATTATTGCATTCATCTCTCTACTCGTTATTATTCTCTCTATCCTTCAAAGCATTTTGAACCATCCTTCAAACCAGTTTTGAGATTTGCGTTTTTAAATCTCATTTCCAATCAATTTTCACCTTTTCTGTTACTTATTACATCTTTTATACTAGTTTTTAAGCTCTCTCTTTATTCATCTCTCTTCAAACTCAATATTATACTTCCTCCCATTATACTATGATACTCTTTATTTTCTTATCCATATTTTTGTTTAATATTCCATCTCATCTACAATTCTTTCTGCCAGTCGCACAAAAATTCAATTGAACTTACCATGAAATGATGGCGACTTTGCATTTGTTCCGTTTGATGAGATCATTTTACGGCCGTTAAATTCTTATGAATCTTCGTGCAACTGGCGTTTACTCTTTATCTCATCATTCTTTCTTTTCACACCCTGTATTATTCAGTACTTCCGTAATTTTCCGTTGTTATTTTTATCGCTATCTCTGCCTAATTTTCTGTCAATATTCTTCCGTACTTCTGTAATTTTCCATTGTTGTTCTTTCCCTTAGCTCTGTGTAATTCTCCATCAGTACTTTTCCATAGTTCTGTAATTTTCCATTGATATTTTTTTTAGTGCTTCGTGGAATTTTTCGTCAGTACTTTTCCATACTTCTGTAATTTTCCATTAATATTTTATTTCATATCTCTGTGTAACTTTCCGTCAGTATTTTTCCATAGTTCTGTATTTTTCCATAGTTCAGTATTTTTCCATAGTTCAGTATTTTTCCATAGTTCAGTATTTTTCCATAGTTTAGTATTTTTCCATAGTTCAGTATTTTTCCATAGTTCTGTAATTTTCCATTGCTATTTTTTCTTCAACTCTGTGTAATTTTCCATCAGTACTTTTCCATACTTCTGTAATTTTCCATTGGTATTTTTTTCATATCTCTGTGTAATTTTACGTCAATACTTTACCGTGGTTCTGGATTTTTCCATTCGTATTTTTTTCTGTAGCTAATTTATCAGTTTAATTCTCTGTGAGAGAGAAGAAGGGAGATGGAGAGAGAAGGATGAAGATAGTGGTGAAGGAGGAGAAGAAGAAAAAGATAGATGAAAGAGAAGATGCAGGGGCAAAGAACATTCCTCACATACTTCACTTGTGAGGATTGTGGTATACCATATTATACTAGCTTCTCTTCTAACTACAACAGATGTGTATTTCGTCAACTCACTCACTCTCTCTCTCTCTCTCTCGCTCTCACTTACTCGCTTACTCTCTCTTTCTCCTCTCTCTCTCACTCTCTTACTTGCTCGCTCGCTCTCTCTCTTAGCTGACAAGCATGCCTTGATAAGCGGAGGCATTTAATTGGCTTAGAGATAGGTACTGCACTGTAGTATTCTACACCCCACACCCCGGCAGGATACGAATTTACTTTGGCAGGATCAAACCAGGATGAGGAATGTGCAATTCTGTACAAAGGACTCAAGCCATGGTGGGGGGGGAGTTGATTAGATTGTTTGATTGGCAGGTGAGTGTTAGTTGGAGAGAGAGAGAGAGTGAGAAAGATTTAGATTTAGATTTATTACTTTATTCATATAGGCCTAGATAACAAATATGACTGCTTAAATTCTAGATTATAATAACATAAACAATTAATTATCCAACAATTTAAATTAGCTTTCAACTTATGACGTGAATAGATATATAAAGCAAAAAATATATATACCAATGATTCAATAATTGTGAGTTATCTAGATGAAAAGGCGAAGTTTGGACATATGAATGTCCATTCTTGGAAAAGGAAATACAAAGAGAGAGAGAGAGAGAGAAGAGGATAGGAACCCTGATGCAAAGAGAACTGGAAAGTTGCTATTAGACAAATACTTGAAATTATTGACTTGCAATCATTGTTTCAATTGTAAATGGAAGTTTGGAGGTGTATGTTGTATGAAAATGTGTTGTACTCTTTTACTCCAAGTTTTCATCAAACTCCATAAAATACCTTTGAATTGAACAGCTGACCTGTAAGGCACCCATAAACTATAGATGTAAATCAAGGTCTTCTGCCTTATAACAATAGTACTGTCTACGTTGAAAGGTTTCTTTGCAAATGGTTGACACACACAAGAAACCACAAGCACTGTTCACTTTAAATTTCAAAATCTTGTAAGTTATCACCTTTCACCCCTTTTACAGCACTACTAAATTTGATGAACCAGACTCCTGGTCTCGTGTACAATTATCGCTGTTTCCGTAAAAAAAAACATTTTTGTGACTTTGTTTTCTTCGCAAGATTTTGCAATATTTTTGTTGTAACAAAAATACGCAAATAATAATTAAAATACGCAAAAATATGCAAATAAACCAAAAAACGCAAGTTATAATTTATTCCCATATACTCAAACTATATTGTGAAGCAGTGAAAACAATATTCTTCAAAAACAGTGACATCTTTGGGCTAGACAACTGTAATGAAATGAAAGACGCCGCAAGTAATGCGGCTTTTGTCTATCTTACAGCTTTCACTGTTGATGCGTCCTAGCCTGTATGTTGTATCCCAATGTTATTAAGCCTCAGTATCAGTAAGATAGAATGCTTTTGAAAGTAGTCTGGAGTATTACAGAAGCCTGGTCCTACTCACCTCCAAGTCCAATTTCTAATTTCTTTCATGTTGTGATGCATTCAAATTCACACTAGATATTCATAGTAATTATTCACAGGCTGATTGAATTCACAAACAATCGAATCCATATAGCTGAGAGGAATTATTCTTGAGACTCCAAACTCTATATCTTGTACAATATAGGTATGTTTCTACAGATTCTAGACTCTATTTATTACCAAATATAGGTATGATTCTGAGGATTCACGACTTTATTTAATGACAAATATAGATATAGAACGTACACATCTGGACTAGTAATACAGATTCCCTTTGTGCTGGGTCAAACCTGTGACGAAACGCTCTTGATTGGTTTTGAAATTGAGAGTTGTTGTTGAGGGTCAAAATACTCTACTGGAATTACTACCCCTCTACCCCCTCCCCCCATTTAAGCCGCCATCTTGGATTGAGCATCACCACATATTTAGTCACGGTCAAGGTTTAATATTGTCTTTCTTGTAATGATAACATGCATGAGAGTCGGTTTCTAATTCAACATACTCATGTTATAGCATGTTGCAGTAAACTCTGAAGAACTTGCATCACTATAAATCCCTGGGAGTATCGCTACATTTTGTTTTTAACACTCTTCACAACTTTATGTTATTTTATTTTAATTTCCATAAAAACCCATACTTTTGTAATGTTTGAAAGGTATTAAGAAAAATTCTTGATTCACGTTTTTGGCTTCCAGTTATGCTATATTACTTCGGAGGAGACCTAAAGCCGTCGGTCCTAAATGCCTTAAAACAGTCGGCATCTCTCATCATAATCCCTCTCATTATCCAGGCACAAGCCTCAAGATCATGTGGGCATCACCCTTAGGAAAAATATCTTAATGTTATATTAAACACGTTACTGCGCCTCAAAGTGTTAAAAAAACATGGTTTCCAAATAATATTCTCTTTAACGACTCCTCTCTATAAGAAGAAGACGAAGAAGAAGCAGAAGAAGAAGAAGAAGAAGAAGAAGAAGAAGAAGAAGAAGAAGAAGAAGAAGAAGAAGAAGAAGAAGAAGAAGAAGAGAAGAAGAAGAAGAAGGAAGAAGAAGAAGAAGAAGAAGAAGAAGAAGAAGAAGCAGAAGGAGAAGAAGAAGAAGAAGGAAGAAGGAGGAAGAAGAGGAAGAAGAAGAAGAAGAAGAAGAAGAAGAAGGAGGAGAGGAGAAGAAGAAGAAGAAGAAGAAGAAGAAGAAGAAGAAGAAGAAGAAGAAGAAGAAGAAGAAGAAGAAGAAGAAGAAGAAGAAGAAGAAGAAGAAGAAGAAGAAGAAGAAGAAGAAGAAGAAGAAGAAGAAAAAGAAGATAAAAGAAGAAAAGAAGAAGAAAAAAAAAAAAGAAGAAGAAGAAGAAGAAGAAGAAGAAGAAGAAGAAGAAGAAGAAGAAGAAGAAGAAGAAGAAGAAGAAGAAGAAGAAGAAGAAGAAGAAGAAGAAGAAGAAGAAGAAGCAGCAGAAGAAGAAGGAGAAGAAGAAGAGAATGAAGAAGAAGAATCCTCTATCTCTCTCTGGCGAACTCAATTATTAATGGAAGCTAAGCGTACTAGTCTCCGAGTTATTAAACAATCGATAAAAAAAAAATAAAAAAGAGGGGATTAGGACGCAGAAGAAGGAGCAAAAAGAAGGGTGAAACATGATGAAAACGATGAGAATAGCGAAGAACCAGCGGGAATTAGTGTTTGGAGGGGCTTTTCTGAGCCGATATATCGATTTTGCGTGTATTTATACGCTCACAAAAAAGGCTCACAAGCATTATTATATGGTCGGCCCCTTAACCACGCATATTTTCTAATATAGCCAACCCGAGGCCCATTGAACGGGATTTAAAAAGCACCATTCTTGGCGAAATAATGAAAAATAGCGTCCTTTAGACAGCACTATTCATCTCCATATCGGTTAATCCGAACCTTAAACACGTATAAACCGAACGCTGAGTAAACACTAGACGGCTTATAATGTTCAATAATGACAGATTATATCCTTGTAGAAGCGACTCTCCGCAATCGGAGATTCCCTGCGGTTTGATAATACTGGAATTATGGGGGAGGATTTCTTTTCTCCTGTAATAATATATGCAAGTCATAGGTGGAATTCGAGATAATACGAAAATAAGTATACTTAAAGGGCCTATGTATAGGTATATGAATAGAGAATGAAGATGCGAGCTTGTATACAAAAACATGATACATGATATTGCAAATAATGGATGTTTAATTCATAGTTGAAAACAGGTGTATTTATATGGAATGGGTATTATTTATAGGACTGTATAATAGAGTTGAATACAATACAACCATACCAAGAATAGGTGAAGAACCAAGCAGGCGGATTTATAGATATTTCTTCAGGTTTTAAATCTAATACCTTATATAGATATGACTTGGATGTGTATACGATTTAAAATTGCAAGAAATTGATTACAGTTATAGTTGTAGTATTACCTTTATAGTTCTAGAAGTGAAATGTACAGGGTTGGTGAAAATTATGGAAACGGCTTAATATTCCTTATACGAGGGTAATTTGACAGTAGGTGACATTGGGGATACTGGTAGAAGTTTCAAAATCAGGGTAAAAGAACATATCAAAGATTGGAATAAGTGTAATGGAGATTCAAACTTTGCTGAACATTTGATAACAAATAATCACAAGTTCAAGGCCGAGGAGAATGTTGAGTTTCTGCATTTTAATAACAAGGGCAGAACTCTCAACATACTGGAAGCTCTAGAAATAATTAGGGTAACAAAAGATGATCAACAGTTGAGTTTGAATGACCAAATTCATTTCAATCAATACAACACCACAAATCTCATTTTATCATAATTTGTTAGGCAGATATTACGGTATTAGTTTATTCCTTTGTTTTTCTTATTCTTCCGTAATACTGTTTCATTTATTTCTTAGGTTATTGTAGCTATTTATTGATCTTCAATTGTGTTTTCTGTTTGAATCGCCATTTTGTAATGTTTGAATGAACCGCTAATTGGGGAGGAGCTTGTCTAGGCCAATGGCAGCCGTTCACGGTCATTGGCTAGAGCGTCTACCAATAGCGGTGCTTTACCGTTAGTATAAATACTGCTACTCTGTACGTTAAGTTTTTAGTTTACCAGAGATTGATAATGGTGTAACAACCGAAACCGGTATCTCGATTTTATAATAAATCAGTGGTTTGACAACATCTTGTCTTTTCATTTATTAAGATTATAATTTTCTATTATCAAACTCAATTACGGACAAACTTATATTCTCATCAGTCATTGAATCTTGTTTCTCAACAAAGCAATATGATAGCTGATAGTGATTATAGTGATAATTACAGTATTAACAAACTAGAATTCTCACCAGTCATTTAATCTTGCTTGTTGAATGGATTTTGAAACTTGGATTAATGTTTGTATGCTTCCAGTTCTGTGAAACCATGAAAACTTTGAACTCAATGTAGAACTGTGTAATAAATTTCGTAAACTTCACCGTGGAATATGATTATACTCAGCGGCCAGAAATGTACTTCCAGGAAATTAAATTCAAAGGAAGCGTTGAAAAAACCGAATGCAAACACCAACTCAGAAGTTGTTGAACATCAGCTAATCTTTTAAACGTTGAAAAGTTGAGTCGCAAGTTGCAGGCTGAGTTTTGACGATTATATGATCGTTATACTTTGAAACTTTTCGAAATTTTCAAGTTTTTCGTTTAGCATCTGGTGGTGGAATTTATTGATGACATTTCAGTTTGGATTATTAAAGTTTGGTGGGGGAAATGATGGAGCTGCTGGCAGTAGTGAGTGCTAATGGGCAGATTTAATCTGAATAATTTACTACTTATTGCTTGGGAATTTTGTCGTCAACGTTGGTGAATTCTGGTTGAATTTATTTCACTCGAGTTCAAATAATTTGAAAAATGTCGTCGGTTCATGATGTCAAATTAAAACTTGTACAAGGTGCTTTCTCCTTCCTTTTTACGCCTTATTTTCTCTTATTCCTTGATTCTTTTGAGAATGTGAAACAAAATCTGCGTTTTGCTGCTCACCTTACCATTCTCTTTTTTTGCTCTGGTTTCCTAATTTTTCCTTGTTTCATTTCAAGAGTTGAAACAGAATCAGAATGTGCTTGTTTCTTCCTTATCATTCCCCGCTTTTGCACGTCCCTTCTTTTATTCCTTGTTTCCTTTCGAGAATCTCCAATACATTCTACTGAACTGCTAAAAAATTTGATCAAATCAAACGCTCCAACTTTAGAAGCAGCGTACAAATCAGTAAATAACAAAGCGCACATTTTCTTGCTTTTCCCAAATATATCAAGAACTTTTAATTGCTCTTTCTTATTCCCTTTGCTTATTCTTATCCGCTCCTTCATTCTACGCATCTTCCATTCCATTCCCTTCTTCTATTTATTCCTCTTCCTCTATCCATCCTTCTCCAAGTCACACTCCAATAATTCATCCATTCTTCTCATCTACCATTCCTTTCCCTCCTTCTATTTCTTCCTCTTCCTCTATTCATTCTTCTCCAAGTTCCACTCCAATAATTCATAGTATTTGCCCCCATTATAAATCGCTCACCTCACGCGTGTCTTGATGAATATTATAAGTGAAGGGTTTCAAACCACAACCGAATCGGTTCTAACCTACAATTTCCTCCTATATACACTAAACAACCATGCAATCCAATATACCTATATCTAGGCCTACCCGTTGATATGTATCACACCTGTAACCAGTGTTCTATACCTATGTATATCGCCTTGTTTGTCCAGCTGTCTCTGGCGTTGTTAGCCTGTCAGTTATTCCAATATGGCCGACTGAGTTTTAATCTGAATTAAGTATCTTCGGTCAAAATTGATCGATGGTCAAGCGGTGGCCCTTCAATTTCGTCTATTAAGTTGGTGGTGTAATTATCCAGTCAGTTTTTAAAAGGGGAAACGGTGAAGATATTTAGGAGTATTTTTAATGAGTCAGACTGAGCGGAAATGTTGAAGAAGATAATTTATATGTTTTTTTTTTTTGCTAAGGTACTTGGACTAACCAATTTTCAAGTGGTAGAGTGGACATTACTGTTCAAACTTCGCCACGTTTTAAAAATAAAAAAATCCAACTCTAACCATAAAATTAGTATAATTTCTATCGTATAATTATATACATATAATTATTTATTATTATACAAATAATTAAATTATTTGGCTGTGTCGTATAATTGAAAGTAATTAATTATGTGTTTGATAATTGGCTATTTCTAATTGGGATTTTTTTAATATTAGGTGTTTGTTAATCAATTCAATCAAATTGATCAAATACTTTATTCATTCAAATAAACACAATTTTCACAAAATACAGGAAAAATCAAGTGCATTCCTCATTAGTCTAAGCCTGCGTGGAGGAATGGTTCGTCTTACCAATAACAAAATTAAACCTAAAAAATTGGGAGTTGAAATCAGTTTTTTATATTAATATTTTTGTCTGAAAAATAAAAAAATATGTAATATATTATTACTATTAATTATCACCATCATACTATATTATATACATTTATATATATATATATATATATATATATATATATATATATATATATATATATATATATATATATATATATATATATATATATATATATATATATTATATATTATATATATAATATATATAATATATAATATATAATATATATATATATATATATATATATATATATATATATATATATATATATACTATATATATATATAATTATATAATAGTGAAGTTATCATTAAACCACTTCCCCAATGTTAGTCATATACGATTGACAATAACATCCACTATTACTAGGAACTTGTCCTAAAAATTTAAATAAACCATAAAGTACAAACCAATATTCTATGCTTCTATGCTCAGCGACTAACAAGAATACATAAATAATATCATATGTTACAGACACTATAAAATATAGTTTCTATGTTACCGTTTCTCCAATGCAATTTCAAATTTCAAATTTCAAATTTCTTTATTCTCCGTATAAATACAATCAGCAACAAGTGCCTGTATATCACAGTCGTCATTGATTTTACTATAATATAAAAGTACAATATCCATTTTTGAAACAAGTCATGTTACGAGCTCACATGTCAACTCAGCCAGACAGAATTTCGTTCAACGAATAGAACTCTTTCTCTACAACAAATTTTTTAAGTTTTTTCTTGAAGAGCACATAATTTTCAATAGATTTCAAGTCATCAGGTATTTTATTATAAATCTTAATCCCTGTAATATTTATATGGGGAAGTAATAAATTGGTACCATGTCTTGTGGAATAATGATGACTTTCCCCTACTGTTTTGAAGCGGTCAAGATTTTTTCTTATATACATGGCAGATCGATAAATAAGAATACTATAAAATGTCATTACACCCAGTCTACTAAACGTCCCTCGACATGTATGATTCATTGAAAGACCTTCAATAATTCTTATAGCACGCTTTTGCACCTTGAATACCTCAGTGGAATGAGATGAAAACCCCCAAGCTTCTAACGCATATGTCATCACAGATGCAAAGCAGCCGTGGTAGACCGTGACTAGAGAATCCTTATTCAGTAGTGGTTTCAGTATTCTCAATGAAAAGCACACCCTACTAAGTCTACTGCACACATTAGTGATGTGAGGAACCCATGATAAATACTTATCAATAGTAACACCTAGAAATTTAGATGTTTCTGTTTCATTAATGGGCCTACCATTTGCAGAGAGTTCTATTGGAATAGGTGTCTTATTTTTTGTCAGAAACTGAATGAAGTTGGTTTTGTTTACATTTAATAACAACCCATTCGCGGAAAGCCAATTACTCATTTTTAATAATGTACCATTAACTCTCAATACCATAACCTCCTCTTCAACACAAACCAGCAAGGATGTGTCATCCGCATAAAACAGCGGACTACAAAGCGGTAATTCAAGTTCAAGGTCATTTATATAAATGAGAAAAAGTAGGGGGCCCAATATTGAGCCTTGAGGCACTCCTGATATGACCTGAGATATTTTTGATTTTGTCCATGCACCTCCACGAACTGAGAACGATCTTCTAAATAGGATTTGAACCATGCAAGAGATAAACCACGTACGCCACACATTTCAAGCTTGACAATAGAATTTTATGATTTACTCGATCAAATGCTCTTGATAAATCACAAAATAAACCTACAGCAGGTTCACGATGCTCAAGGTGATTCATGATAGAACTTAAAAAAGACAAAATGGCATCAGAAGAACTCTGTTTTGGTCGAAATCCATACTGGTGTTTAGACAAAAAGTTGTGGCAACCAAGATGAAACAACAATTTAGTATGAACGATTTTTTCAAGAATCTTTGATAGGGTGGGTAAAAGAGCAACAGGTCGATAATTTTCCTCACTGCGTCTGTCACCCTTCTTAAAAACTGGAATTATTCTTGAATTCTTGAAAACTGTTGGAAAATGTCCTTGAGAGAAAGACTCGTTAATTAAATAGGTTAATGGCTCAATTATATTGAAATAGGATTTATGAAGCACCCAGGCCGAAACACCATCAATGCCATATGACTTTTTTGGTTTGAGTGATAAAATAGTCTTCAAAACATCGCTGTAGGTTACAAAAGGTAGGTGAAACTGTGTTTGAATTCGGGGACCCTTAGGTGAACTAGTTCCAATGCTGTTATTATCAAGATCCTGCACTGCTGAGTTTATAAAATAGTTATTAAATGTGTTGGCAATAGATTTTGGGGACTTGATGACCCTATCATTATGTAACAGAGAGGATACCCCCTTACTGACTACTGATTCAGAAGTCTCCCTTCTAACTATATTCCAAACAGCACGTTGCATATTTTCTGAGCCATTTACTTCTTTTTCCACCTCAAGTTTCCTTTCTTGCATCAACCTTTGTCTAAAATGCGCTTTCCGCTGTTTTAAAAGATGCTTCAAATCGGGATCATTTGTTATGCTAACTAAAATTGAAAGATCAACATTATCATTAGCAAGCTTCTTCAATGATTTATTCAATTTCTTATTTTTAATCTTGTTTCCTTTAACTTTGATACTCTTTATAGGAAAAGCCTGAGAAAAAGAACAAAGCAATTTCTCCATGAAAACCTCCCATTGTCTGTCCAAATCATGTAAATTATATAAGATCGACCAGTCTTCATGTAATAGGAGAGAGTTGAATTTTGAGATATTTACATTAGAAAAACTTCTTTTGGTGGTGAATTGAGGTCCTGTGTCAAAAATGAAAGTCAACTGGGCGTCGTGATCAGATAAATCGCTTTTCACGGGATAACAAATAATTGAGTTATGAGAGATGTTACTAACAACATTATCCAATAACGATTTAGAGCTAGAAGTAACACGGGTTGGTTCTTTGACAAGCTCATGCATGTTGAACGAGGAGAAAATATCTCTTATCAATCTCACATTGCGATAATCCTTTTTCAAAAAATCAATATTCCAATCCCCAGTAATTACAATATTTTTACATTTCTTAAATAATTTTGAGATAAGTTTCTCCATCTTACATATGAAAGCAGTTTCACTATTGCCTGGCGATCTCTATATGCAAACCAGAACAAAACTAGAGGTTGATGCATTGACTACCTCACATAGAACCAAGCAGCATTCAAAACAACGCTCATCATTGAATCACTGTTAGGTTGAAAAGATCATTACGGACAAAAACAGCAACACCACCCGATGTAAGGCACCTACTCGCCCTAGAGACACAAGAGTAATTTGGTATGACAAGACTTTCATTCTGATTAATCCAGTGCTCTGTGAGGCAAACTATATGAAGTGCAAAGCTGGTCAATCTTGTTTTGCACTACGTATATTGTGGTGATAAATACTTAAAGCCTGCTCATAATTCATACATGGAACCTGTTTTGTCTGGCTGTTCATCTATAAAAACATGACTTGTTATTTTCTATACTGACTGGAGATTGTCTGTTGTCAAATATGGTATCATGCAGACTGTCAATCAAATCACTAGAATCAATATCAATAATATCAAGCTTCTACCACAGTAAAATAGATAAGTCATTGTAGTTGTTGAACAACTTGGTTGCAGTCAGGTTTGATTGTAGCATGTCCGCCTATCTTTTACACACTGTCAACTTATATGAATCGTACTATACATTCTACAATACGTTACACATAGCTCGTAAAATATTCAGAGCAATTTGAATGGAACATGTTTGATTTGTTCCAGTCGGTGGAACTCGTCGTAAATCGCACTGAACCAAAGATTTACTGTAAAGTAGGCTATACCTGAGTAGCTAACGCAAAACTAATAAACAATCAATCTTTACAACGCATTGCACAGTAAATAATAGAGCTTTGATGGAAGAAATTTGTAGAGTGAGCATTGGACTTTGAAGTAGGAAAGTTTTTATTGCCAAATAAATAAGTTGTGTTGTGATCACATCGAATTGATTGGAGAAGGCGTGAAATTGGTTCAGTAAGTTTGTAGCTTCCAGAAATTTATTTGAAATTGTCTTGGGGCTTCTTGAGATAGTTAGACAGACGATGTTTCGTGTTATAAATATGGATTTGTCAATTTAAATTTTATAATTTCATATTATTGAGCTGGTCGTGTTTATTATAGAGTTATTGAGAAAAACATATCAACTGAAATACTGTATTATCTTAATAATGATGTTTGTAATGTTTTAATATGATTAAATGTTTTATCGTGATATAAACATCATATTAATGTTTTTAATATGATTATAATTGTCTTTTTGCTAACAGTTCTATTGTTTTTATATTCATTTGTTGGCTGTGGCGCAGTATTATGGGCTTCTGTGTTAAACAGTTCAGCTGATAACTGATATGATTAGATTGAAGATTACAATTTTATTGACTGACCTTTTTTCAATTTGTTCTCCTAAACGACCTATAGTCCAATTCACGTCAAGAAGTCAGAATTGTTTATATGAGGAGCATTGATGCCAAGTTTCATTGAGAGAGAAAGAGAAAACTGCACCAAACGTGTTTTTTGGGACTGTGTGCGACAACAATGCACAGTGCGGCAACTATGCACAGTGCGGCAACTATGCACAGTGCGAATGAGATAGAGACATCTGCAACTGCCTTGTGCTGAACAAGGATAGCAAACTCCCATCTAAGCAATGCTGACTTCTTGGCGTGAATCGCACTATAAACAGTCAAATAGTTGAATGCTTAATTAATTTTATTCTGTTTTGTTCCAGGTAAATTCGTGGGAGGTGACTTTATTCTTTGCGGATATCATTATAACGTAATGAAGATAGAAATGGTATGTGATTGACTGGATTCATAGGGCCTCTCCGCCAAAAACGTCATAAGGGATGAGCGTGATAATTGGATAACACTGGTTTTTAATAGGCCTACTTACCTGATAAGAAATAAGGTGAAATTATTATCAATTTTGATCGATCACATTGATTTTGATAGGTGATCTCAATCTATGATAATGATAAACTTTATTGAGAATTGTTCCATACAATAGCAACAAAATAATCCAAAACAAACAATTTTTTTTAACAATGTTAGAATAAGTATATTTTCAAATTTCAACTATAATTAACTCCTTTCAAGTTTACTACTCGTTGTTTACTCTTTCTAATTCATCACAGCTTACAATTTTCAAAATAATTTGAACAACTTCTTCAATCGCAAATATTTACCTAATTATTTACTTTTTCACCAATTTACAATAATTATCGACACCAGAGATGATCCAAATCTTTGTATTATTATCGCATATTTGGTTAGTCTGTGTTGATACTTGATGGAAGATCCAACAGACTTGTAATAACGCAAATATTATCACGTATCGTGCATGATAATATCAGCCAGTTTTCTAATGATATCACGTCCCGACAATTCAAAATGTATGAGGTTCAACTTTCATGTACCCTGCACTTGAATATAATTGCAGAAAATCAAATACTGCAAACTGGTATTTCAACCCAATTAACCATCTATTGAACGCATGAGCATTGAATTATCCGTTAATAACAATATCATCTGAAATTTGAACTGGTTTTTCGGGCAGAGAAACAAATTGAGTGCTTTCTGGTTCCCATGACCTTTTTCTCGAATTCATCTTCTTCCAAGTCTGAAACGTTTGATCGTGTGAAAACCACATTTACAAGTTTATCCACTCATTGAACACACACCTAGTCATTGCATCGGTGTCGTCTTGTCTTGTATTGACTAACCGGTGTACGCCTAGCCTTACACATTTACTAATCATTGAAGTAAGCATATTGAAGAAATATTTGCAGTAGCAAAATGGCAATAGCAAGTAGTCTTCACAACTATTTATATATAATAGCTTTCTTTGGTTTTTTGTTTCTCTAATATTATTAATATTATGAAGTAAGCATATCTAAATACTCTAGATACAGAGCTCTTGCAAATTCAAACTGGACCACCACATATTAACTGGGAAATTGAAGTTGAACGAGAGTACTGTATGCTGTAAAAGGGTGGAAGCGAAACCAATTTCAACTTTCGATTTGTAATTGAAAGAGCGAGTTTTAGTTGGGAATGCGGCACAAGTTCAAAACTGGAGTTAGCCTTTGAGGCATGAGCAGGAGAAACGAGAAGGAGAAGAGGAGAATTAGTAGGAGAAGAAGGAAAAGAGGAGAAGGAGGATAGAAGGAGGGGAAGGAGAATAAGAAGAAGGAGGATGAAAAGAAAAAGAAGGAAGAGAAGTAGGAGAAGGAGACGAAGGAGTTGAAAAGTAGAAGAAGACGACGAAGAAGAAGAAGTAAAGAGAGGAGAAGAAAAATAAGAAGAAGAAGAAGAAGAAAAGAAGAAGAAGAGGAAGAGGAGGAGGAGGAGGAGGGAAAGAAGAATAGTGAGACAATGGAGAAGAAGCAGGAGAGGAGAAAAGAAAAGAAGAGGGGAGAAAGAAAGGAGAAAGGAAGAGAAGGATAAGAAGAAGAAGAAGAAGAAGAAGAGAAGGGATAAGAAGAAGAAGAAGAAGAAGAAGAAGAAAAAGATGGAATAGAGGGAGAAAAAGAAAGGAGAAGAAGAAGGAAAAGAGGAAGAAAAGAGAGAATAAGAAGAAGAAGAAGAAGAAGAAGAAAAAGAAGGGAAAGAAGGAAAATAAGAAGAAAAGAGAAGAGAAGAAGGAGAGAAGAAGAAGAAGAGGAAGAAGAGGAGAAGAAGAAGAAGAAGAAAAGAGAAAAGAGGAAAGATGAAAGGAAATGCTATGCCAAGCAAGGCTAGATAAATGTTGAGTGTGAGAGTGTTGGATGATGATGATTCAGCAAGCGAATGAGAAAACTAAATTTTGTGCTTCAAGAATAGAAATATATGGGGGGAAGAGGTATTTGGGGTGCCCCGAACTTTGCCCCCTTTTCGAGATACGAGTCTGTTGTAGCAGTTAGCGCTCTCTTGGTTGCAAATTTTCAAATAACAAATTGAATTTTGTCTTCAGTCGTTTCATCGTTTCAACAATGAAGCTTTAGAACATGCTTCAGAACGCAGTTTATAATTCGTTGACGAATATAATATCATCTTCTTGAAGAAGACGGTGAATGGCAAGAAGGAGGAGTTGAAAAAGGAATGGAAAGAGAAGAAGAAGAGGAACAAGAAGTTGCCAGAATCAATTCGATTCAGTTTCGGGTTGAAAAAGGGCCGGGCCGTTCAAAGTCCACGCTAAGTTGAGAAGGGACTTACAACTTGACGGCTCAAGTCAGAGTCTACAACTTGCTACTAAGTTTGCTAGCTTAGAATTAAGCTAAGTTGGCCAACAAAGCGCTGCAAAAGAAGTCTAATCGAAGTTGTGCTTTGTTTTGTTTAATGCTCTCTCGTTTAAGAGTTTCTAGAAAATTTAACACGAGAATAAAATGGTTAATGGAAATGTAATTCCTCATGATATTATAAATTATATTAGATTATTATATTTATTATTGCAAATTATCTTGAAATTTCCATAAATAGGTAGACTGACATATGCCATTTGAATTACTGGTAAAAATTTATCGAAAATCTATGAGAGAAAAAATTCATAACACCATTATAATATCACTTATCAAATACCATATTGAATTGAAATCAAATAGGCTCTAAAATTTTAGAATTCAACCACTGGAAACCTGTCGAATATGCAGTCCACTTGTGACGTTTGAACAGGCAATGATTAGTGGCGAAGCGTGGTATACTTATTTGGTCATCGCCGGGTATATTTTCCAATAGGAGATATACCTGGCGATGACCAAATAAGTATACCACGCTTCATAACAAGCGTGTTACTTATACGCTGTTATAAATTTTCTAATAGGTATATCTCCTATTGGAAAATATACCCGGCGATGACCAAATAAGTATACCACGCTTCGCCACGGGCAATGATAATGGTTTTCATGGTGAAATTGAATTTACAATAAATCGAAATCACTAACCAGCAGATACGTTAACAGTCTTGCCAATCTCAGCTTAGTGCAAAAATGATAGTAATCGAATCCTACACTGTTACCAACCGCTGCAGCAAAAACGTGCAATGAAGTTGTAGAACAGGATAATTCCACGAAGTAGAATTAAAGAAGAAAGGAGAAGAAGAGAGGAGAAGAAGAGAAATGAGGAAAATAGCAGAAAAAGAAGAAGAAGTAGGAGGAGGAGGAGGAGGAGGAGGAAAAAAAGAAGAAGCCATAATCATTTCGTTTCGATTAGGTTTGAAATGGCCAATTTCGATAATAAGCAGCAGAAAATTGCTGTAGTAAATCAATCCAATTTGATGCAGCTTCTACTGAGGTGAACTAATATAATGGTTACACCAATCAGGATCAACTGTTCTGAATCGTACCTACTAAGCATTGCGCTGATCCTGGATTAAATAACCTTGAGAGTTACGGATTATTTCAATAAATTTCTTGTCATATTTCTCTTGGAACCCCCGTTTTTTTAATTTATTTTTGGCGTATCTTATCTTTTTTTGCTGTGGATGATGCCCACATGTGTATTACTTATGCGTGGGTAATGAGGTAAGGGATAATCCAGGAATAAAATGCTACACAGAAACGGGAATCGAGCCCGTGACCGGTGCGATAGCAAACTGAAGATGTTATGCTCCAACTAATCTTCGCCGGCTTGCCAAATAATGATGATTATTTCATTATTTTTTGTTTCATTCATTTTGCTTAGGCACCTGGGTTGAAACTATTATTGTCATTACAACTATTTTACGAAATTAAAAGGGTGTAAGAATTGATCCACTACAATATAAGCATGGCCTCATCGTAGTGTATGGATTTAAATAAATAAATACATAATTTTGTTGAAAACAATAATGAGGTAATTTATTGTCAGTTCAGGTGTCTCAGCAAAATGACCCAGCTATTCAAAGTCTTTCTCGATTTCCGCTCATTGCGATAAATGAGACATCAAAAATATTTCAGTACTGAAAACCAACCTCTACAATCAAGTATTTTTGAGAAACATGGCTGGATACAAGAATAGAAAATATGAAAGCTGATGAAACAAACGAAGCTCAACATCATGGTTTACAAAAATATTATTTTGGTGAGCCCGATCCCTCAATAGCGAAGGAAAAAAATGGAAACACTAAAAGAAATCCCCCAATTAGTGAACGCCACTCGTTTGTTTCTGTTGAATGATTTATGCCCGCAGTTTAGCGAAAATAGTCCGGAAATTGGTGACTTGCTTGGAGCTGTATTGCTGAGAATAACACTAAACTTGTTGGCAAATCTACTGGGAGGAGTGACCAGGTTTTTATAACCATAGTAAGCGATGGCACTTGAAGTTAATAAAGAATGAATTGTAATAGACGAATCGTTTCTGTTTTTCGTAACCAAAACGCTGTTATTGTTGTGTTCTTTTATTGATTTTATAATCGTTTAGTAATAGGTTATAGTTTTTGTAATAGTTGTTAACGAATCTCAACCTCTCTTATTATCAAATACACTGATAAAAATATTATTTGTACTTCTGCAGTATATGTAATGTATTAATTTCTGATGAAAATATTATTTGAGGATGATTGACATCTCGAAAATATTATTGTGGAAGAATTATGATGACTAAATTGTGGTGGAAGTCTTTCTATAAGCTATCTATAGTCTTTCTATAATAGCCAATCTTTTGCGTCATAAGCAAGTGATTGCAGAATTGTGATTGAGTGATTGTGTAAGGGATTGAATCTGATTGATTGTGCTTGGAAATAAATAGATGATTGATATTTTGTTGTAGACATCAATATTATTATTGTGATGCGCTCATTAGCAATATTATTGATATTTTAATACTCCGTAATTTAACCTTTTAAACTGTGAAAGATACCAAATGTATATCAGGCACTTATTTATTATTCATTTATTATTAATTTATTACTTATTTATTATTTATTTATAATTCATCATCACATTCAAATATTAATCATAATCATCATCATTTATCCAGAAACATGCCTATTATGAAATGAGTGGAATTAGTGTTCCATGAGAATATACTTTGATCCTTGTCTTTCAAATGTCTATAATATTCAATAAACTTTCAGATCAAAATCATAGTATATAATAATGAATAAACAAGCGAAAAACTACTAGAAGAATAGAAACAGGGATAAATTAATGACAGTTGGAATCTTTTAAGAGGAACTGAATAAATACATTGAAAACCAGACAATTTTTTTAAGAGAAAACCTTACTCAACTCAATATACTTTCTTCCTTCCAAAACAATCATTCTACCCCAATACTTCTTAAGACCCTCTTCACATTATTCAACTACTTATTCATCAGCAAATAGATTGTCCATCCATGAAAGTCGGATCTCATTAAATTCGTTTCCAGCAGATATCCTTCCATTCCCATCATTAACTTATTCATTGTTCTGCATTAATACGAAGGGGAAGCTGCAAATTAGCATCGTTTACTTTATTCCAAACTGAAATTGAGAATATAAATACGAGAAATTCACCCCTTCTCTAACTTTTGGTTGGATGGATTTAAACATTTTTCATTATTTTTGCGAGCTGCGTCCTTATCTCTGCTGTAACAATGCTAATTGTATGAAACCTGGAGTAGAGTTGTACGTTGAGCACTTTTTAATTTTCTTATCTCATACTTTATGATGTTGTTCTGTCTTCGTTTTATCTACTCTTTGACTTATTTTCTTCTACTACCTTTTTTCTTCTTTCGTTCTTATTAATTGTTTTCATAGATCTTTTTCGATGAAATTTGTTTTTCCTGTTTCCCAGTTTCTTTCAAATGCCTTCTCTGATTCATTTTCCTTCTTGTTCTTCTAATTCCTCTTACTCCTTCAACCACTCCTCCTTTTTGACATTCACATTCTCATTCTTATCTCTTCCCTTCTCCTACTCCTCCTACGACACCTTCTCCTTCTTCCCTCCATATTCTTCTCATTATCCTTTTTCTTCTTCTCTTTCTTCTTTCACTTTTTCTCGTTTTTCTTTCTCCTCTTCTTATTCTCTCTCTTGTAATTTCTTTCTCTGTTTTCATCCTACTACATTCTCCTTTCTTCCTTCTCTTCATTTTTCTCCTTCTCTGATTCACTTATCATAATTTTCCATTCCTTCTGCATCCTCTTCGTCTTCCTCTTCCTCTTCTAATTTCTCTTCTCCTTTTTTTTCTCTCCTTCTCCCTTGCCTCTATTTTCCTCCATATTGATTTCGTATATCACTCACTTCTTTCTCTCATTATTCAACTCCAGTCCTTCCCTTTATTCAAGTTTCTTTCGTTACTCCTTCCTCTGTCTCATATCACTTATATCTTCTCTCTTCCATTGTCTTAACATTCTCTCTTAATATTTTCATTCCCTCGCCCCCACCTTCTCATCCTTCTCCTCCTCCTCTTCCTCCCCCTCCTCCTCCTCCTCCTCCTTCTCCTCCTCTTCCTCCCTGTACACCCTCACCTCTCAACATCTTGTCATTTCAATTCTATTTATTTACAGTTCCGTAATTTCTCATCATCTTATCTCATTACCTTACCTACCCCGCTCCCCCAACCCTCTTCCGTCTAATCTTCTTTCTTTACCTCTCGAGGGGGGGGAGAAAGGGAGTTTAATGCTCATTTAATTCCCCTTCTTGATGACTTTTTTATCCTTCGCTGCATTCATTATCTTTCTTGAATTAAGTTTGTTCCTTTTTTTCTTCTCTTCAAAAACAGGAATTGTGAGAAAGTTACCCCCCTGAAACAACAACTGTGTTTCTTTCAGAGTGGGGGGAGGGGTGGTTTTGAACCCCTACGTTTCCACCTCTTTACCTTTTTTGAGAGCGTCTTCATTTATCTTTCGCCACACTCCACTGCAGATGACAAAAGAAGTTAAATGCGTTTTTAATTGCTGAATTGATAGCTGTTCAAGGCAGATATCTTGTATTGAAATCGAAACCTTGTCACTTGGAACAATAGGAAAACCTCCGTCTCCAGTGTGAAAAAGTGATACAGTACTTATTTCAATACTATTTTGAGTTGATCACTATTGAATTGCATAACAAATAAATTAAAATCTAACCTCCACGAATTACATTATTGATTTGTAATAATGAACTCGGAAACTTGCCTTCAAAAACATATTTACACTAATTTTTCATTGGAAATAACACGGAAGATCGTTGTCAAACCGTACAAAATAACAAGGAAAAACATCAACATAATAAAAAGCAACAGTATTGCAGTTTTGTACTGATCCAATTATGGAGTTTTTTAAATGTGTCTGAAAAACAATATTATGATTGATTTTGATTTTATTGTTATCAGTAATTTATGCATCGCTTTACAAAAGAAAGACAGGCAATTGATTCCTTGAATTCATCAAATAGAAATTAAATTTTTCCCGTTATCCTGGTGCGAATCTGTTGTAGCGGACGTATAAATATCGGTATTTTCCTGGTAATAATCATCAATATTAAATTGAAGAATCTCAATTTCATGCCCACACAATATATCACGCACAATATTCCATACCGATGAAATTTTGATTTAAGTTACTAAAATTGAATTCTATATAATATGTGGAATAATAACACATTGTTTTATTGTGTATCGTATATAGCTGAAAAAATGCTTTAAAAATGCTATGCTCTCGCAGTTCAGTTTCTCTAAAGTTGATAAATGACCTATAATCTAGTTTAATTCAAATAACTTATAATTCTATGAAATGTACTGACTAATTTTACTTATCAAAGTATAGAGTGACATATAAAAGTGAAGAGTAGTACCTCCAAGGATAATAATGGCACTTACAACATGGAGAGCTGGTTGCACGAATGTAGATAGAAGGTATTCTTTGATTATTCCTGAAAACTGATAATGTTTATTGTTGAGCTTATCAGACTTTTGTAAGACTAGGAATCAGGGTTCCAATTCATTATTGAATTTTAATTTTGAATTCTTATTGGATTGTGAATTGGAGGTTGTGTAACAAACATTAATGCAACTCAGGTTTCAATTCATATCTTCATATTTTTCATATATCATGTACAAATCATTAATAGAATTATTGATATTTTGAATCACAAATCCTTATTGAATTGTTGATTGGAGATTGAGCTTGGAAGAGATTTGGACAACCAGGATTCATGCTTCCTATTCATGAAAGAATCCATAGACTATCAAGAATGAATAAGTAGGTCATGAAGAATTCTTTTAAAAAAACTTGTGGAACGGAAGAGTTTGAATTTGTTTGATTGAAGCAGAAAGCTGAAGAAGTTTGAAAGTTACTATAAAACTTGTTGACAGGCTCTCATTCAAACCAAATCATCATATCCTTACTTTGTCAGTAAAAACTCACGTTTTGACACCTTGTAAGCTTCAGTTTCCTCTTCAAATTCAAACCAACTTAGTTACAGAAGAAGATACCTGCTGAAAACTTTTTTCGTTCTTTCATTTAAGTACGCAACTTTCGGAAAAGGATTGTCGGCAGCCGACTGGGAAAGTTGCAGCGTTAATCTCAACTTTGTTTCGTGAGCTTTTTTTTATAAGTTGGGAAAAGTTTTCGGTGCGAACTTAATTTGAGACAAGTATTGCTCTTCAGACGAGTTTAGGTTGAAATTAACGTGGGAAGTATCCTGTACATTTGATGAGGTAGCTTTTGTGTTATGAGTGATTCTTGAGCATAATCCGTAATTCATTGTTAATAAATTATAGGCCTAACACCTTTTGGTTATATTGCACACACTAAAAGAAAGAGAAAAATTTGCACGAAAAGTGCTTAAAATACTTTGAAACCGGAATTGGAATAAAGATAACTGAGAAGTGCAGAATTGATGATTCTAGTTTACCGGTATTTGATATTTGAAATATTCAAATATTAATCAAAATCAAAAAGAGAGAACTTGTGTGAATTCATCAACATTTTCGTAATTTATCCTTGTTGGTTTTTGCTCTGTATTTATTTTTCAACACGACTCCCTCCAGCGGACCGCAAGTAAATCTTGTGTCCTGGATTGTATTTTCTCAGGATTCTATTATCATGTTTTTGTATAATTTAGTATTTCTTATGCATAATTTTTTCTTGTATTCTGAATTTTTCTATCTATTGTACTTATTTATCTTCATTCTTATTTATTGTGCAAGTCTCTTTCAAAAATTTTACTGTATTATTGTTTTTTATATCTTAAGAATCTACCTATCCATTTATCATTTTTATTTGATCAATAATACAGTATAAAGGAAAACCGGACTGTATAAAGGTAGACTGTAAACGTAAACAACATATAATTGTTCGTCTCTAGTTTTAATTGATTTGGATTACGATAAGGTTTGGCTTTCAATTACTGAATACGACCTTCAAATTCTTCCGGTTTCTGGTTTGGAGGAACTATTCGCGAATATTCGTTTTGCACTTGAACTCGCAATGAATATCTAATTACAGCTTTTTACAATAATCAAAGTGTTTAAGAATCCATTCTTTGATGCAGCCACATTAATATTATATATAGTGGATGGAGTGTATTGTACATTCTGAATTCGAACTTCGTAGAAAGCTGTATTAAGTTGTAATGACAATAATTCATTTACAATCCAGGTGAATTAATGGAATGAATCACATTTTAGTTTTGTGATACATTATTGTAGTCCAATAATAGAGAAAATAGACTGCTATGGAGAAAACACTGCTATCAAATGTAAAGAACCGATTATATATTGAAGATCAAAATTTGACATAAAATATGCTTCTAATCATTATTAATTATTCAATTATATCTTCAAACTATTAAATAAATTTCTATCAAATAATAATTTGAAATGATAAAAATCATCAAATAATAGCCTGAAATAGTCCTAAGAGAATTTGTAACATGCAAAATAAGCTGAAAATCGAAAATATATAGAAAATGGATTGTTTGTTGATTTGTTTAAAAATTATGGAATGTTTCAAAATTGATTAAATTTACTTTTAAAAGATGCCTGTGACTAAAATCTAATAAATATTTCCCTGTAATAAGATAATTTAACAAAAATTCAAGTTTTTATAAACGAATTGATGTATAATTTCACTCATTTACACGTGTTTTACTATTTTAAATGATTTTTTGAAAAAATCATTCCAGCGCTCCGCGTTGCGTATCATCTAGCACTAGAAGGCTTTTGGAAGACCCAGCGAAAAAGCATTGGGAAGATAGGAGAGTTCCGCAAAGAACTGCTCACTTGATACACTCTCTGTTAAAGCGTATCATTCACGACAAAGCCGCTTGGAAATATCTCGGATTTAACATGCATTTAAATGAGAGCGGAATAGCATTGCGTAGATGGGAGGATCAAATCGTTCCGCACAGAGCTGCTCGCTTGATACGGAATATGTATTCTTAGCTTACGAAGCCCCAATATTATTCGAATTTTGAGTTGTTTCACTTTATATTCTACTTGATAGCCTATCTATAATTTTTAAAATAATCAGTACTTTTTGGATGCATTGTTTTCTTACCTTATACATCCCAAGTTATATAATCATACCATAATAACCAATATTGAGTGACATACAATATTTACATCCAATTCATACAAATTCATAAGTGCATCCAAATAGGAAATAAAAACAGACTTTAGCAAAAAAATTTCATATTCAATCAGGTTACTCCATGGTACAGTACTTCGATTTTTGTATTATTCAATTAGTGACTGGACAATATTCTGGTCCTTTTCATTTACTTTTTCTATTATTCATCCAGGTTTTAAATCAATTATTATTATGATAGGTTTTCAAATTTCTTGTTATTGTGCATAATAATCAAGCTTCCTTCTACACTTCAACATTCAATGAACTTATTCAAAAATACCAATGTCTCAATTAATCTATGTTATATGCATTGTAATATTGATGGAGTCCCATCATCATTTGCTGACGGCTTCTTTTTAAACGTGGGTCAAACTCAATATCCATCAACTTCCAGAGTTACCAACTAGCGAAGAGCAGTACTGGACTCGCGTTTAGTGGTTTCGTAATGAAGCCAGCGCAATAAAGTTGATTGAAAAATGTGCTTTTGATGCTTGATGCTCGCTTGTCTAATGTTCTTCAGACAATAAACCGAATGAGAGTGTCTCATATGAGAGTGATCTCATAAATGTGAGTGTCGTAAAGTTTTGATGGATCAATTGTTTTGAAAGCCCGATCTTTCATGATTGTTATTGTTGTGTTAGTTTATTTTTTGCTGATCAAGGGATAGTTCAGAATGAAGCTGCACACACTGATGCAATGACTAATCGGTGTGTGTTGCTTCTTCATAAGCAACTATGTCAAGTACTGTGACTAAACGTGACTAATCTCGTCTTGTCTTGACTAACCGGTGTACGCCTAGCCTAATACGCTATGCTACCTCATTAAACGTAAATTATTCGTCGTGAATGTGTTGTTCCATGACAAACTGCGAAGTTAATACTATCATTTTTCATTGAAATGACAATATGCAGTCTATTTTTACTTGGTGAATGCACTTTTTCTACTCACTTCTGGAGAGCTTTTGAGGTGCTCAAACTTAAGTAAACAGACACAGAAATGTGTATATTATTCAATGTATTGAAGTTTTATAGCGCAGGAGAGTTTTGTAATGTATATGTTTTCAAAGGTATCATACAAAAATAAGACTTTGACTAAATTCTATTTATCAAGAACTTTTATCACACAGTAGAGCTTTAAAATGTCAATTTCTTTCAATATATCATACAAGAATCAAAATTCAACTGATCTTATCAAATAAATCAATCGAATCAAGTTCACATCGCAACAACTGAGATCGGAGTACAATCTGTAATAAAATTACTGTATTCACAAAAGCTGCTAGGTGAAGATGTCTCACAGAAATAACTGAAGATCACCAGCAACAACTTTCATCAACTTTTCCAAGACGGAAAAATAAAACTTTCTCCATCATTATAAAGCAGAAAACTTGTCAAAGAACACGGTCGTCAGACTTGGAAAATTCTTGACACAAAAAATTAAAGGTGGAAAAAAGAAGATCCTGGTCATGAATAGGAGAAAAAGAAGACGAAGAAATAGAAGAAGAAAAACAAGAAGAAGAAGAAGAAGAACAAGAAAAAGGAGGAGAAGGAGAATGAGGAGGTGAAGAAGAAGAAGAAGAAGAAGAAGAAGAAGAAGAAGAAGAAGGAGAAGAAGAAATGGGACAAGATTATGACTAAACAGCAACCAACTTCGATATCGTCATAATTAAAAGAATATCACAAAACTTTTCCATGATGTCCAGACCTGAGAAGAGAACTTTTCTCCAGCAACTTTTCTTTATCACTTTTCTCCAGAAGGTTGCATTTCAGCTACACTAATTTTTCAACTGAAGTAAATGAGAACTGTAGAAGTTCATGCTGTGCGCTATGTTGATGATGGAGATGATTAAGAACGGGCACAGAGAAAATCTAAGAAAAAAATTATGAAGAGAATATTTCAAGACAGTCACAGAGATTGAACGATGGACAGCTGAAAAGATTAACTCAAGTTTGAGGATAGGAAAATGATAGGATTAGATTAGATTAGGATGAGAGAAAAGAAAATGACAGAAGATAAGACGAAGACGATAAGAAGAAAAAGAAGGAGAAGAAGAAGAAGAAGAAGAAGAAGAAGAAGAAGAAGAAGAAGAAGAAGAAGAAAAAGAAGGAGAAGAAGAAGAAGAAGAAGAGGAAGAAGAAGAAGAAGAAGAAGAAGAAGAAGAAGAAGAAGAGGAAGAGGAAGAAGAAGAAGAAGAGGAAGAAAAAGAATGAGAAGAAGAAAAATAAGAAGGAAAGGAGTAGAATAAGGAGAGTTGAGAAAGAAGAAATCTGGAAATATGAGAATCATGAAGGGGAGTGTACACTTATTCTGTTCTCAACTAATTTAGAAATGGGGATATAGAGAGAGTGAAATAATGAATTCAAAATTGATGAGAAGTAGAATTAGGCAAATGCCGAGGAGAAGGAGTAGGAGGAAGATGATGAGAAGGAAATTGAGGAGAAAAAGATAATAAATTATCGGAAGTGGAATAATGATAAAGGAGAAACTAGAAGGAGACAAACACTAAGAACCATGTGAGAAGGAGGAAAAGGGAAATAATGGAGAAATAAGACTGGAGAAAGAAAAATTAGGAGTGGAGAATAGATTTGAGTACAGTATTTCGGTGAAGAAGATGACAATAACTAGAAGGAAAATATTGAAGATTTGGAAGAATATGGAATAGGAGGAGAATGTTGAATATAAAAAAAACCTGAAATAAGGAGAGTTAGTAGGAAAATAAGATAATCTATGAGAAATAATGTTAATTATGGAGATTAAGAAGGTAGATGGGGAAGAGGATAATAAGGAGAAGGAGGAGGAGGAGGAGGAGGAGGAGGAGGAGAAGTAGTTGGAGGAATAGATGAATGAAATATAGGAGAAGAAGAAATGAAAATAAAAAATAGTCCACTATAACAAGAAGTGCAGAGTATACAGTCATTTCGAAGTTTCCACTGTAACCCAGATTAAAAATGAAAATCCGGAAAAGCCAGCAGCAGTAGATGAGGAAAAGCGCTGCTTGGTGTTTTCATTACTTCACTGACCTACAAACTGACTTCAGTCTCTCATTTCCCGCTTTTCCTGTTGGGAAAGTGGGGAGAGAGGAAGGGGAATTCCACTTTCATGTTGTCTGGAAAAGTCCTGAAGGATAGTGACCTGAATATTGTGGATTTTGAAATATCGCTCATTTCATTTCAACCTTGTCAGAGTGGTAGCCAGAGATTAAAAATTCAAGAACTTCAGGATTGTTGTAATTAATATAGCCTGAGTTTGGGAGATTTAGGCTAGGCGTACACCGGTTAGTCAAGACAAGACAAGACGAGATTAGTCACGTTTAGTCACAGTAATTCACATACTTGCTTATGAAGCAACACACACCGATTAGTCATTGCATCGGTGTGTACTGCTTCATAAGCAACTATGTGAATCATTGTGACTAAACGTGACTAATCCCGTCTTGTCTTGTCTTGACTAACCGGTGTACGCCTAGCCTTAGCTTAAATGAGCATGATTATTCAAAGGAATCCAGAGGAATTGTTTTATTCCAAAATTCGAGTGTTCTATTTCATTACATGATTCCTTCCCAAAAATTGTAAATACAGTATTAATTCTTCAATCAAACCGACATTTCAGCAGTTATGGCGCGGTTTCACGATACCAGTAGACGTGTAGGTTACTGGTATGCAGGTTGGTCATATGATCTTCAACTCTATACAAACAAATAGGGCAATGCACACTGACTGGTGTGCATTGCCCTATTTGTTTGTACAGAGTGGAAGATCATATGACCAACCTGCATGCCAGTAACCTACACGTCTATTGGTATCGTGAAACCGCGCTACTAGGAATGTAATACTGTACACATCTGAAGCAGACAAAAAAAGTTAAAAACACTTATATCTATAAAATAAAACTTACAAACTTACAAAAAAATACATGTCAGGTTCCTACATTTATTCAAATTATGAACTTTGTGCAGGTCTAAAATGCTACATGCATGTATCAAAGTATCTATTAATAGTAGAATAGAAGTCTCATAGTGATATCTATAGTATCAGATCATAGTAGTAACTATAGTAATATCTGTAGTGGTATCTGTGTCAGTTAGCTTCCTCCCCTAACCCATATTACATGGGAAACGAAGCTCAACATGTATGATGACGGTAGAAGGGGAGGGGGCTAAATGTGAGGTTAGTTTAGTTTAGCATGACAATAGAGGTGGCCTACCACACCCTTGCCAAACCACATATCCGTGACGTCACGCTACAATTTGCACCTAAATACCCTTTTCCTTACTACTGAATATGTCTGTACTAATGAGGTCATAATTATTTATCTATAGACTTTTGTTCCAATGAGGGTTTTCGTAAAATCATGTGCATCAATTGTTATCCCATGTGTATTGTTACTATGTGCTTTTCCATTATAATTTTAATTGATTGAATTGGATAATATTATGGAAATTATAAACATTAATACTACACCATAACAATGTGCAATATTTCTACCAATAAGAAGCCGAATGAAATACTAGAATTATTGACAATAACAGTATCAATTTAGAAAAAGAGGTGTCTCTGATATTACAAAGGAAGTGGTACCGCTTGGATGGGATCGAAAATAAGTCACTAGGTCATTCATGATAGATTTAATTGCCTTCATTGTCATTTCATTATTTACTAGAGATTACATGAATACATAAATGTATTTGGTCATTATTTGAATATATTTATTTATCTATTCTTTCTGAAAAAAAAGTTGACATGAAGATACTGTATTTTCTAAAAAACAGAACAGCAATCTCCAATAATTATTCAGGCTAAAATAAGCGTTTCCATCATGTTTCAACCAGTTTAGTGATAACTTATCTCACTTCAGTGAATACTCACACGTCATAATTGTTTCCTAAACAAATATCTCACACGAGATTTTATGAATATAATAAAATTTATCAATTTATTCATTTCCATTTGAATACAAATATTGCCTCTTAAAAACAAGTTAAAAATTTTCAATTTAATGTGAAATTGAATAATCTAATACATGACGTTTTGAATCGTACATAGATGATATGAGATTATAAATCATATATAATATGATATTTAAATCATAATTTAATTTCAATATGATAATTTAAATCATATATAATATGATATTGAAACATGAAACATCAATTGACGTGAACTATTTTATATTAGCTCTGATTCTCTTCAAAATAAACTAATAAAGAATCTCACCAACTATAGATAATGGAGCAACAACAAAAAACCCACAGAACAACAAAGAGAAACCCGGTAATTGAATCAAACAGACATGCTAATAGAAAAGTACACCATACTAAAAGGACTGTGGTACTATGTAAATGCACTACAAGCATGTGTTAGCATGCGAAGGGCAGTGAAGCGTTAAATCGAAATGCTTTCATACTGTTCGAACATGTAAACGAGGGTCCTACCCACCTATCTTCATTTTATATCTATATTTATTGTAAAATGCATCTATACCTATATCGTCCGGTATAACTATGAGGGCTCTCACCTGTGTATTTCCATACGAAGTATTACTATATCTATGTTTCTCATGTGCGAGGGGTCCTACTCACATACCACTATTTTATATCTATATTTTTTGTGTCTCTATATTCCACGTAGTTTAGAAAACGACATGTAGATATCGTCCGCCAGGGTTATGGGGGTTTCACCTGTGTATCACTATATATTTCAATAAGAAGTATCATCATTTATGGTTTTTTATCTGTCTATATCCATATCTAATGAAAAAAGCAATACCGTAACTATTACAATTATACAGCACATTAGTGGTAGCCATTACTAGCTGTGAGGGAGAATACCATACCGGAACTGATCTAAATGGATAGCACCCTCATTTTAGCTTTATATAAAAAGTATTTCCTGAAGTGTCAAAAAAGCCTTTAGAGCTTTTATCCACATACCGATGAAATGTTTCATCATGTTTCTGGATCAAATTTTAATTACAACAAACTTATTATACTATCTTTAACATATTTGGCATTGCTGTCAACGTATTCTTTCATTTGAATATAACGATATTCCTTTTGAATATATTAATTCATCATAAAAATATTTATAATAATACGTGCCAATTGGATTCATTGGCGAATGATAGGTTCATAGCAGTTTCAGACATGAAGTAACAGACATGTGAGTTTCATATTTCATTATTATTTGTTTATCAATCCGTTATTGAAGCCAAAAATAATTCTAGTAAAAGTAATAATTGATCCTGAAGAGTTCATGATTTTCTTCTTGGGGTTTTGTTTTGTTCAAGTCAAATTCCAAGTCACATGTTATATCTATTTATTCATTGATTATTAGTTATTTATTATTCACATGATGTATTTATTAATTAATTTATTGAAAATATACATTACAATGTTAGAAGAATAAACAGACTTTCGTCAAGAACTGTTTCATAAATTGATGAATATTATATCAATAAGCATCCATCAATTTATTCTTTGCTGAGAATCATATAAGTTTTATAATGAACTGTAAGTTCATAAATTATTCTACTGAATCATATAAGTCTCCTCCATTCCTTCAAATCACGCTTTAAACAAATTAAGTTATGGAAATACATTACTATTTAATCTGACTTATAAACTCCAATCTCATAGTAAGAAAAACGCATCCAACTCCATCTATCAACGAAATAGGAAACTAACAACAAGCGAATTCCGGCTGGCTTGTGATTGGCTGGAGGCGTGGCCAGTCTAGGCTGGACTTGGTGGGGCGACCAATCGCATTGCGAGAAGAATTTTGAGGCGGTCTCACTGTATGCTACTCTGATAGGCTCGAGTTAAAATGGCTGATTCGATTCAAAACTACTGCGATAGAAACGTCTGAACTGGTTTTAAAAGTTTAAATTAGGATAGTTTCTAATGAAAATAGTTATTTAATTGCTCTTCTGTTATAATGATTGTTTTGAATTCAAATCAAATTCAAATTCATTACCCAGATTACAAAAAGTACTGAAGAAAAACTTTTTGTTGATGACTTATTTTATCTTACATTCACAGTACTATACCACTCTCGAAATACAATATCCTTATTTTTTCCTTTGCTGTATAGCCTACAAAATTAAAAACTTCCGGAATAAATTCGATAATTTTTCAAACACATTTCACTACAATATGCTATCATGATTTTTGTTATATTAGGCTATTGTGAAATGTCTATTTCCAGACATTTCATGAATATAAATCCGTCTTTCGTCTTTCGGAGGAGACGAAAAGCTGTCTGTATATTTCTGAAAATAACAATTACATTTCCATAATTTTAAATTATCATTCATCAATTCATTTGTGGAAATGATTATACTGTATTGTAATAATGTGGAAATTTGATACATGGACGAGTGATAATTCATAGCAATTTTTAAACTCCACAACTACATTTGCTTCCATTATTTATTTTTTAATTCATTCATTTGTGAAAATGGTTGTATAATATATAGAAATTTGATACATGGATGGAAGTATTATAGTTCTCTAGCAGTTTTGGGCATGAAGTAACAGTATTCTACGCCACAAATTCCTAGTGACGTATGCTCCAAATTCCAGTTGCAGTGTAAAAGCAAGAGATTGGGAAGTGAGATGAGCTGAAATACCGCGTGGAATTCATAAGCATTCCAGATTCCACCAGTGGCTTGAAAACTGTGCTGCTACTGGAATCTGTGTCAGCTATCTTCAGAAACATAACTTTGTTCTCAGCTTGCTCTCTAGAAATATTGTCACGTTGCTCCAGAAAAACCTCAAAACATCACTAGAAACCACCTTCAATCGTCTAACATCAAGTTGAAAAATCACAGAAAAATGAAAACTTCTTTGAATAACATCGAATCACTATGGAATTTCTCATTTCTGAAGGTTTCTTAATTAATAAATTTGTTTCTGAAATTTGAATCGCTGATAGCCAAGGGGCTGTTGGATTGAAAATCTATATTTAATCTACCAATAAAAGATATTCGTTCCAGTACACAAAACAATTAGGCTAGGTGTACACTGGTTAGAAAAGCCAAGACAAGATGAGATCAGTCTCGTTTAGTCACAGTAATTCACATAGTTGCTTATGAAGCAACACACACCGATTAGTCATTGCATCAGTGTGTGCTGCTTCATAAGCTACTATGTGAATTACTGTGTCTAAACGTGACTAATCTCGTCATGTCTTGTCTTGACTAACCGGTGTACACCTAGCCTAAGAATAATAGAAAAATGAAAACTTCTTTGAATAACATCCAATCACTTTGGAACTTCTCATTTTTTGTAGACGTTTTAATTAATCTATCTGTTTCTGAAACTTGAATCACTAATATTTTTAAGGGCCTGTTGGATTGAAAATTGGATTGGATATTATTTTTCAATTACCAATGAAAGATATTCCTTCCAGTAAACAAAACAATAATATTCGTAGCCTACAGATCTCTTTCAAATGTCTCAAATTAGGAATTTCCACTTGCCGTAAACTTTGCAAGTATGACTTTGGTAAACTAATTCTTAGAATACTTCTCATTTTTGTCACTTCACGGATGGTGTTGAAGGAATTATTCAATTACAGAAAAACTCTTGGAACATGAATACCACGTATCTCAAACCTTTGTCTTTGTATAGATGGGACTGACTCTTTTATTTAACTGCTTCTCCTTTTCCAATAATAATCCTCCTCTGTTCATGATAAAAATTTCCATTGAATTCCAACAATAAAGTAACATTGATTTGAACAGCTGACTTGTATAATAGACTACTAACATTATAGATACACACTGTTATAGAATGGGGAGTCATGATTCTTGTATTTCTAGTGAAACTCGTTTTGGATTACAAATTTGATTATCTACAAACGTATAAGTATTATAAAAACTCATTATTCATTTCGAATCGAAATCGTCTTCTCACAGTATTACGCTAGAATTATGCTTCCAATTGAGGCCATTGAATCAGGCAAGATGTCTTTCAATTTCGATCAATTCAAATACTCAAACATTAACATTCTGCAGTATACATTGAAGTTTCCATACTATTTTCGATTGATTTTCCGACCCAAAACATTATATTTTCAAGGCTGTAAAGGCTCAATAACTACAGCTAGCTTAGTGTACATATAATTAGTGCTGTTTAGGCACAAAAATCAGGGAAGCTAGCCTGCAAGAGAAGACAAGTAGGTGGAAGGAAGATAGAGAATAACAAGAAAAAAAAAAAAGAAGAGGAAGAGGAAGGAGAAGACAAGATTAGAATTAGAAGAAAGAGTAGAGAAGGCTTGCAGTTGACATAAGAGCAGAGCTTGCTGAAACGTAACGCGGTTAAAACGGAAAGCAAATCTTTGCTAAGTGCTCACTGAAGGTGAAAGGAATTAGGCTTTGCTTCTTCTTTATCCTCTTACTCTTCTTCTTCTTCTTCTTATTTTACTCCTTTCACATCTTTCTCTCCTCCTTATTCCTCCCCTTTCCCTTCTCCCTCTTTTTCTCTCATTGCTTTTTGTAGGACAACAGACAAGTCGGAAGTCAAAAAAATGATACAAAGGCTTTATTTCATCTATGATTTTGAATTTTTTTGATTCCTTGATGAACTGTTGGCCCTTCAAATACAGTACATGAATTCATCGCCTGATATTAAATTTACTGCACATCAAAACTTGGATTATAAACGTAGCCTAATCGTTGTCATATTCAGTCACAGTGAGTCAAGGTTTTTCAAAGTAAACTGATAAAATTGAAGTTAGATCAGTATAAGGAAGAAAACTGTGGAGGAATAAAATAGGAGGAGGAGGACAAGTACGAAAAGAAGAAGAAGAAGGAGAAGAATAAGAAGGAGCATACATAGAAGATGGAAAAGAAGTTGAGTGGAAAATTGTCATGAAAAAGACAATAGAAAAGTTGGTTTGCTAACTTGTGAAAAACGGTGAAAAGTGCTCAGTTCTTAGATTGATTCGAGCGATTTACTTTTCAATTGAACGTCAATAGCAGTCAAACCAACAAGAAGAAGACGAATAGAAGAGGAAAAAAAAGAAGAAGAAGAGGAGGAGGAGGAGGAGGAGGAGGAGAGGAAGAAGAAGAAGAAGAAGAAGAAGAAGAAGAAGAAGAAGAAGAAGAAGAAGAAGAAGAAGAAGAAGAAGAAGAAGAATATTATTATTCTCTGTTCAACTTCCTCTAAATCCAAATTTTCACTTTATACTTTATTCCACGTCCCTTCTAGTACTACTTCTCACCTCTCTCTTTATGATAGCTTGCCATGAATTTCTTAATAGACAGTCTAATTAAATGAGAGTTTTGACAGGAAAGTGGTGGGAAAGTTTGTACCACGACAAATTTCATGTGAATTTTTGGGTGATGAATCCGAATTTGAATTCTTGTAAAATGCTTGGGCAGAAACACAGAAACACGGAAAAATACTGACCGAAGATTACACAGAGATAATAGTGAAAATATTAATGGAAAATTACCAAGAAATGGAAAAATACTGACGAAAGATTACACAGAGATAATAGTCAAAATAGCAATGGAAAATTACAGAGCTATGAGCCACGGAAAAATACTGACGGAAGATTACACAGAGATAATAGTCAAAATAGCAATGGAAAATTACAGAGCTATGGAAAAATACTAACGAAAGATTTTAAACAGAGATAATAGAAAAATACTAATGGAAAAATACAGAGCTATGGAAAAGTACAGACGGAAGATTACACAAAGATAACAGTGAAAATATTAATGGAAAATTACCAAGCTATGGAAAAATACTGACGAAAGATTACACAGAGATAATAGTCAAAATAGCAATGGAAAATTACAGAGCTACGGAAAAAGATAACAGTGAAAATATTAATGGAAAATTACAGACCTATGGAAAAATACTGACGAAAGATTAAACAGAGATATGGAAAAATATTAATGTTAAGGCGGTGGTCGAGGAGGAAGAGGAGGAGGAGGAGAAGGAGAAGGAGGAGGAGGAGGAGGAGGAGGAGGAGGAGGAGGAGGAGGAGGAGGAGAAAAAGAAGAAGAAGAGGAAGAAGGTGAAGACAGCTAGAGAATGGAGAAATAAAGTTGTCACCGAGAAGCCACAAAGTAAAGTTGTTCTGTTTGTGTCCCTGAAGAATAAATGTGCTGACTACAGCATTTTGCACTATTGCATTGTTGTATGTGCTGTGTTGTGTCTCTAGATAATAGATGTATAGTGCTTGTAGCATGAGTAGAATGTATGCAGTATTCGTAGATTATGTATAAGATTATGGAGAATTATGTGAATGGTAATACAGTCATGTAGGTGTGAGTGGAGATTCACACATAATTTCGGTAATGTTTGATGAATAGGAACATCACTATGCTTTCCAACTAAATTTTGAAAGTGGATACAGTAGTTCTAGCTCTTACTAAAGTTTATATAAAAGTTATTCATACTAAAATTTGAGCTCCTGAAAGTTTGGCTATGATCCATGGTTGTAATTGTAATTCTACAATTTAATAGTGTGAGAGTTTTTTGGTAGTTGCGTTGAAGTATAGAAGATAGGAAGAAATAACATCAGTGTTTTCACTTTCAAAATTTACATCTAATATTTAATTTTATTGAGTTCAGTCCTAGCCAGATAGTGTAATGAATAAAGAGAATTTTACTTCCATTCTCTCTGGTTCTCGCCAACGTTCACATAGTATCAAGTAATAAAAATAATGTTTAACATTTCTATGTTATTATTTTGTTCCTTTCAGCATTGCTTTTTAGCAATTAGCATTAATTCTGTCACTATATTGTTGCTGGCAGTTTGTTCGATAATATAAAGGACTCTCACTTTGTTACTTCCCAATAAAAGAATAATAATTCGATTGACAATGCCAAGTATTGTGGTAATGTGATATTTGTATGGAATTAATTAATGAGAACAGCCAAGGGTCAGTTGCACGAAATCCAACCACCGTAAAATGACGTCACATTCTTATCGAGAATTCGTTCATTGGTTCTCGTTGCATTGGCTCCGTTATATGACGTCATTTTACGACGGTTAAATTCGATTGAATTTTTATATGACTGGTAATTCATCTCAAACCTTTCCAATCAGCCTAGACTACCAGAGTTCGGTGGATAAATTAATTCTTAGCCTAATGGCTTGGTTTCACGATTCCAGTAGACGTTCAGGTTACCGGAAGCAGGTTACTAGAAGCCTATCTACCCACCTATAAAACAGTAACCTGCCTCCAGTAACCTGAACGTCTACTGGAATCGTGAAACCCAGCCATTAGTCTTTGAATTACAATCGATCGTTCACTCTAGCTCTATTCTCAAAATTGTCGAAATCAATAGCGTACATCAACATGGTCTAGCAGGCTTGATAAGACAACAGTGTTACCTGAAAACAGAAACTGACATGACATGGCATGATTTGTGAATTGAATCTCACGCCATGAAGTCAGTATCGCTTTAAATGATGATAATTTGATGACGTCAATGATAACTTTGATCTTTGTCGCTAAACTGAAATTCCATGTAGCCAGGCGTTTCCCATTTACCGTTTACCTTCAACCTGCAACATTATATAGATAGATAGGGGATCGATAGATAGATGGATAGATAGATATCCACCCTGAACATTGATTTGGTCAGCCAATAACAGGAAATCCATTACGTTGATGATAAGAGAGACCATTTGCGATAATAATTCAGCATCCCTTTGCTTTGCGCGTTTAGCGGGACTAACGGAAATAACGTTATACGTGAACAGTGAATATAACGTTACCTGGAACACTATGATACAATGTATATGACATTGTATATCATGCTGCAATATAGTGAATACAACTCTATATATCAGGATATAATATATAGTGAATATGACTCTATATATCAGGCTATAATATACAGTGAATGCAACGATAGATATAAGCATAGAGAAACTATAGAGCGATATATTATCTAAGCTATATATCCATTCCTATTCTTGGATATAAGTCACTAACATGTAGTGAATATAACAATGTGTAAACTCTAATACAGTCTGTATATTACTATATTATCTTGGTCTTTAAGATAGGCTAGAATATAGGTAGTAGATAGTTAAATGATGTATATAAAGTGAATACAACAAGGCTATATATTACTGTATATGGAGCTTGTATATAGTCAGGATAGTGGATAAATAGTGTTATATCGAACGCTATATGGGGGGTATGGAACCCCTAAACCTCGTTAAAGCGATGTAAAGGCCTTCAGCGAGTATGCCTACGGAAATAGGTTGGGTTGCTATGGTGTAACATAGGTGGTATTATTAGATATTGCATTTATGTTTGTAGGAGAGTGAGAGAATCAAGATCGCACTATTTCGATCATGAAATGCAGGTTCCATTCAATTGTATTGGTGATAGGAGAGAGATGTATTGATAGGCAAAGTACAGTTCGTTCACTTTGCTAAGGCCCCTGGACTGACAATGAATTAGCCAAGCATTCTAGAGTGATAAAAGTGTATGAGAATAGATATAGATATCCACTATGATGCAGTCATATTTATATTATATAGTGGATGGAATATTATCAGCTTTGAACATGGAACAAGAACTGTAATGAGTTGTAATGACAGTAATTAATTTTCAATCCAGATGCAATAGCAGAGTGAATTAATAAGCTAAAGATAGACATCTTCTGCTCGTATGTATTCTGTTGATAGATCTGTCATAAAACCATCTTCTGTAACCATCAACTGTAACAAAACTCAATAATATATTCAATAAAAACATGTTGATGATCATTAGGAAAATTATTTATTGCGAATGAATACATGTTTACAACCCTGTAATTGGAGAAAGATTAGAAAGCAGTAAACTAATATTCACATCGAGGTACGTATAGAAGTTATTCACCTTAGTTATTGGAGTTTAAAGTCCTTGAGCAGCGAAACTTTATGAGCCGGGGTCCACTAATTGCCATAATTTATGGCTGTATTTGCGGTATTTATCCACAATTTATGGATACCCCAGTGGTCTAGTGGCCAGAGAGTGCCAATGACACAATAATTATGAACGGGATGCCATCTGGTGCTGGTTTAGAGTACTAAGGCGATCAAATAATACGGGATTGCAACTGGATAACATAACATGATATTGATGATTGATATTGTGATCAAACAAAAAAAAAAAGAGGAAAATCAAGTATTCTATCTTAACAAGCATATAATTAGATTAGCAGTATAACTATTGCTTGTGATAGGAAGGAAAAACGTTTATGCCGCGTTTACACTTCGCCAGTTTACTGGCGCTAGTCGATTAGTTTCCAACGTTACTTCAGAAGTTAAAGTATGAGAAAAATATGATTTACTCTTGTAAATAGCATTATAAAAGACATTATAATATTACTGTATCATGAATTTCACTTATATTTATATTTTCTATACATAAATTCTTATTAATAAGATGCTACTAGTTATGGATTTCAGTCGATTAATTAATGAAAATAAATGCAGATTTCAATACAGTATCATAACTCTATACCTCCTATAATACAATCCATAAGAATAAAAAAGATCCGAACATAAGAGAAAGGAAAACTTACTAGTTGACTGGGGCTTGCTGACAACGTTTAATTAAAGCTTTAGTACAAAAACTAGTTTCATACTCAATCCTTCTATCTACTATAAAAGGATAGTAGGCTACATTTCTTCCAAGGTTACTAGAACCCTACTTTCTTCTTCTTTTTTTATTTTTTCTCTTCTTCTTCTTCTTCTTCTTCTTCTTATTCCTGCCTTATTGCTTCTTCATGGAAATAAGTACCATGTACAGGGAGTATCATGTCCTGTTCCAGTATTCAGTCCAGTCTAATCTTGTTAACACACTCTGTTAACTCGGATAATCTCTTTACTACAACAAGAAGACAACAAGTTAGAGAGCAGCACTGAATTAAATAAGCGGTCTGCAATCAGGCTTTGACTGCTAGTTGTAGAGTTAAATTTTAAATTAGCCACGATTCTAGTGTGTAGCCCTGATCAACAAACTAATTGTTGGGCAGCAAAGGTTGTACGATTTTGTGTCCAAGTTGTTCTGAAACAAGAGATCTGGAATTTCTTAACCTGACTGAACAAGAACGATGCAAGGAAAACAAAGAGGGAGAAGAGGTAAGTAATAGTCTTCCTCATGCCTAATCCTCTATTCCTCAAGATTATATTCATATCTTCAGCCATTATCACGTTTCAATCCAAAAGTAATTCTTAATTCTGCACAAAATCACATAACATATATAGTAGTAATATATAGTAGTATATATAGAGTACATAATATATATTTTCTATATTTTATATAAATATAAAAAATAATAAAATATATAGTAGTACAAGATAAGATATATCTCAAACACGATGAGCTATATGGAATAGGAGCTTTTTATATTAGCTATAATTCAAGATTAATTGTATATTGGGTTATTAAAAGCCTCATTAAATAAATCTCGGAGAAATACGACGTAGTAAGTCCTTAAATATATGAACTATATGGAAGCCCTTTATGATTTCTGTATTTCGATTCTTCAAATATATGACATATATCTAATATATAATCTAATATATATAATCTATATATATCTAATATATATCTAATATATATGATATAATATATAAACATATATCTATAGAGCTATGTAATCGGTAGAACCCATTCTATTTGGCAATAATATTGTCTCATGCCTTGAGACCAAGCATATATTTAGCTCCAGTGAGTATTATAACATCAGCAATGAACGCATCACTGATATATAGTTATACCGATCCGTATTATAAGTCATTGATAAGCCATCTTCTAGCTGGTTCCTTACCATATTGTTCCTTGTTCAGAAATTCCCCTCTTTAGTTCTCATCATGTATTCAGCGAACGTAATTGAGAAATCTTCGCCGCGATAATGATCGCAACGTGAGCCTATTCGGTTACGATTCACGTTGGTTGGCAGTGTGTGAAAGATAGGCGGTGGCTGTGAGCTATGATCGGAGTTCGGAAAGGTTTGCACAAAAGCTGGGCATGCATATTGATTATTGAGTTGCGGTGCAATTTATGTAAGTTGGCAGCGTGTGAAGGGTATAGGAAAACGTGCTGTGTCTTGATCTGATTGTTGCCACACAGAGAAGTAAAGAAGTTAGTTCCTTACTATAAATAAAGAAGAAGAGAAGTGAAGTTCTCTACTTCTCTGTGTTGCTGCCAAGTTGTTAAAAATGAATTCAAACTGAACTTCAAGGCTAGGCGTACACCGGTCAGTCAAGACAAGACAAGACGATATTAGTCACGTTTAGTCACAGTAATTCACATAGTTGCTTATGAAGCAGCACACACCGATGCAATGACTAATCGGTGTGTGTTGCAACCAATGAGAGATCAGGTGTCTGCAAGTCATGTATAAATGCATTGCTTGCCGGATAACAATGGGCACAAGAACAAAAAGAAGGAGAATGAGGATAAGGAGGAGAAAGGGGAGGAGGAGGAAAATGAGGAGGGGGAAGAAGAAAAAGAGGAGGAGGAGTTGGAAACGGTGGGGTGGTAAGGAATAGAGGAGAAGAAGGAAGAGAAGGAAGAAAGGAGGACATTGATGCAAATTGCCCTTTTCAGCCACCCTCGATTGAAGGAGACATTCCAATTTCTTTTGTTTCTATTCTTCAAGTTGGTGACGATGCATGACGAAAGTGGGGGAAGGGATGAACAGTTCCAATAAGATTGAGAATAAGAAGAGGGTGCATGGAATTGCATGTGATAACTATGATGTGCTTTTATAGAGTAATACTAGGTTCTTTAGCATTTATGACAAGTTTTCAATCAATTCAAGTGTGTTTGCCAATTTTTATATTAATGGATTATAGTTATTGTCACAAAATAATCCGATATATAATTTGTTATAGATTGTCTTCTTCTTCTTTTATTGCCTTACCCGATTCCGGGCGTCAGCTATTATCATGGCAATACGAATCTTACTAACCGCACTTCGAAAGAGTTGAACTGTTGATATTCCAAACCATTTTCTCAGGTTAGCAAGCCACGAAATTCTTCGTCTTCCAGGTCCCCTCTGTCCTTCCACTTTTCCCTGAATAATATTCTGGAGAATCTCATATTTGTTGTTACGCATGACATGACCAAAATATTCAAACTTCCTTCGTTTAACAGCAAACAAAATTTCAGGCTCACAGCCCATTCTGTGGAGTACCTCAAGATTTGTAACTTTGTCCACCCAAGGAATTCTGAGAAGTCTCCTAAAAGTCCACATCTCAAAAGCTTGCAACTTTTTCTCTGTAGCCTCTGTCAAAGTCCAAGCTTCAACACCATACAGAAGCACAGAATGGACATAACAAGCTACAATTCTCCTTTTGAGACCCAAACTCAGATCTCTGCAGGTTAACAATGGCTTCATTTGGACAAAAATAGACCTTGCTTTCTCAATCCGGCATCTGATTTCAAGGTTGGGATCCCACGCTTCATTCAAAAGACAACCAAGATATGTAAACTTTGCCTTCCTCTCAATGATTTGATCCTTTACTGATAAAATTCCCGGTTGTACTTGTTTCTTACTTATTACCATGTACTTAGTTTTGCTCACATTCAAACTCAAACCATATTCCTCACTAACCTCATTCACCTTGTTCAATAAATCCTGTAGACCTTCTAAGCTATTTGCTATCAGGACAGTGTCGTCAGCATAGCGAATGTTATTTATACACTGACCATTGATTTTTATTCCTTCACTGCTCTGGTCAAGAGCCTTCTTGAAAACATGATTCGAATAGAGATTGAACAAAATAGGTGAGAGAATACATCCCTGCCTTACACCTTTTCGGATATTGATTAAATCTGACTCTTCATTTTCCACTCTCACTGATGCTTTCTGTCCCCAGTAAAGATTAGCTATAATTCTGATATCTTTTTCATCAAGGCCGATTTCCGTCAACATCTCGAGCATTTTTCCATGAAGGCATTTATCGAAAGCCTTTGAATAGTCCAAGAAACAAATGAAAACATCAGTATTGACATCTCTGCATCGTTGTATGAGGACTTGAACAGCAAATAATGCCTCACGTGTACCCATCCCATTTTTGAAACCAAACTGTGTCTCTCCACTATTCTCTTCACATTTCTTATAGAGCCGGGCATGTATAATCTTGAGAAATATCTTTAGTATGTGACACATAAGGCTGATTGTACGGAAATCCTCACAGGTCTTTGCATTAGACTTCTTAGGCAATGTGAAAAAAGTGGAACAGAGCCATTTTTCCGGAATAATGCCAGTGTCATAGATTTTATTGAAAAAATATGTGATCATCCTCAAACAATCATCATCCATGATCCCAAAAATCTCTGCAGGAATATTATCTGGGCCTACAGCCTTGCCTCTTTTTGCCAACTTAATTGCATGTTGTACCTCTGACAATGTAATTTCAGGACCACCAGGAGCTACAAATTCGGGTTTGTTTGGTCTTTTTTCATCGTCAAAGAGCTGCTCAATATACCTTTTCCAAACCGCCAATTTTTCGCTACGCTCAAGTACAATATTACCTTGTTCATCACTTATATTTCCTGATCTATTTTGCTTGGATCGCCCTGTTATCTCTTTGATCATTTTATACAGATTGAAAGAATCATGTTTTGCTCTCAAAGAGTCCAACTCATTACATTTTTCAGACATCCATCCTTCCTTAGCTTCTCTAATCTTTCTCTTGATACTTGTATGGATTAGTTTGTATGTTTGAGAGTCAATAGATTTCACTTTGCGTCTCTCCTCCATCATATTGAGAATCTCATCAGTCATCCATGCCTTAATCTTCCTCTTGGAACGGTCAGATTGCAAAAAGCGGTTGCCAATGTCATTAACTTTAGCTTCAATTTCACGCCATGCATCCTCAGGACCACTCTCCATATTAAAACCTCTCATTTGGGATACTAGCTCATTTTGTACCTTCTCACGGATATCGGGATTCTTGAGCTTCTTGACATCAAATTTTTTGGGAATGTAAATTGATGGAATCTCTTTTTTCAATTTTATTTTAAGCTGACATATTAGTGGATTGTGATCAGAAGCAATATCTGCTCCAGGATAGGTCTTGACGGATACTATACTATTACGAAAACGTTGATTGATCAGAATAAAATCAATCTGATTCCTCACTATATTGTCAGGTCTATCCGCCGGAGATATCCACGTATACAGCCGTCTGGGTGGTAACTTATAAAAAGTATTGGCAACAATCATTTGTCTTTCCCTACAGAATTGAACAAGTCTGTCACCCCTCTGATTCCTCTGCCCCAAACCAAACTGACCAACCACCTTTTCTTCAGATCCTTGACCCACTTTGGCATTGAAATCACCCATGATGACAGTAACTTCTCTATCTTTCACATTCTTCAATACTGCTTCAATCTCACTATAGAAGATCTCAATTTCATCATCTGCCTTGTCTGAAGTTGGAGCATACACTTGAATAATGTTTATATTGAATGGTGACCCTCTCAACTTCAACATCATTACTCTCTCTGATTGCGAAATGCATCCAATTACTGTCGAGTGTATGCATTTACTAACTATTATACCAACCCCATTTTCATGTCGCCCATCTGAATTTCCAACATAATAGATTTGATGTTTATCCATCCTGCACTCGCCCGATCCCGGCCATCTCATCTCACTAACACCCAAAATGTCCACCTTCAATCTCTCCATTTCCTTGAGGGTATTATGCATTTTTCCAGACTGATACATACTCCTCACATTCCATGTACAAACCTTGAGAGCTTGCTTGTTACTTTGTATCCTACAGGGGTTTTGCTGGATGACGACCTTGGAAGCCCTGTCATTTCTGTCTCTTCCCCTGCCGTATCTTGAGCCCCGAAAACCATGATCATCAACAGTTCCAACTAATTTGTGCTCAGCCATGATTATTTTACTAGGAGTACTCTTATGAGTCTTTAATACAGTAGTTCTCCAGAGCTTTCTGTATTCTTATGCCATTGACCAATTCTGGTTCATCTGCCTTTGAGACCAATTTCTCAGTCTCAGGACAAAAGAGTGCCCTTTCCTCTTTATTTAGCCGCTCCTAACATGGAGTACAGACGCTACAGTGAAGTTTCATTCAACCGTGTCCCGGTACATGCCTCAACTAGTTTATAACAATCATGATAAATACATAAGAAACAATTTGGATAACAGTCAATAAAATTTGTCAATGTTTAAAATCAGTAAAAACGACAGTAAGAACAACAACATTAATGACTAGATTGGTATAAATATTGAAAAAAAAGTGACTAGTATGTTATTACTGAGGAAATAACGAAGGGGAAGTAGATAGGAACAATAACAGCCCAGAGAGCGATCAAGGCGGGTCGATTGGAAGCTCCTGAAAAAAAAAGGAAGAAGGAGGAGGTACGAATTGCGAAGGAAAGATAAGGAGAATAGAATTGACTGCAACTAAATGAACAAATGTTAGTTATCGGTAATTATCGCATTTCAAAAGTAAACGGCAATGAAGAAGCCTTATCTGAAACACCGCGATAAGAGCTTGAACAGAAAGCACGAAAAAGTTAACAGAATTTCATAAACTACTGCTTGTTGCACTCTAGAAAAAACACGATCACATGTATCTAAACATAAAACTCGCGAATATGAGTCGACAACTACAATAAGAATCCTTAGCCCTATCGGAATCTCTAAAAAACTATCACAAAAACGTCGTAAGAACCCTATCAAAACAACTATTTACAGAGCGTTACAAAAACACGACCGGTCACGGCAGACTGCTCTGCCTTGTTGCCTTATAGATTGTAGTAAGTAATTAACTAAAAATTAAGTAATTTGTTACAAATATGGAGAGCCAAATCCCACATATTCATTAATTCTCAAAGCGTTTCAACACAAACGAATTCCTCTTCAAAATACATCCTATTGAATAGCCTTGAATTGGAGTACTGACCTGTAATCCATCCACACACACAATTCCAGGAAGAAATTTTGAAATGAAAAAATTTTGAAGGAAGAAAAGGAAAGAATACTACGAGTAGGCTGTATAATATTGGGTTGTATTAAGGTTGAAAATACAGTATTAGAAAATGAAATCTAAGAAAATGTCAATAAAAAAGTAAGAAGGAGAAGAAGAAAAAGAAGAAGGTGGAGGTGGAGCAGGAGGAGGAGGAGGAGGAGGAGGAGGAGAAGGAGGAGGAGGAGGAGGAGGAGGAGGAGGAGGAGGAGGAGGAGGAGGAGAAAAGAAGAAGGAGAAAAGGAGGAGGAGGAGGAGGAGAAGAAGAAGAAGAAGAAGAAGAGAGGGGAGGAAGAGAAGAAGAAGTAGTAGTAGTAGTAGTAGTAGTAGTAGTAGTAGTAGTAGAAGAAGAAGAAGAAGAAGAAGAAATAGAAGAACAAGAACAAGAACAAGAGGTAGAAAAAGAAAAAGATGAAGGAGAAGAAAAGTAAGTAGAAGAGGGCGGTGAAGTAGAAAAGAAAAAAGAAATGATCAGGATTGCATGACGGATTGTAAGGTGTTTCTGGTGGCAACTGTAAATTGATTTCCCCTTCCTCCCCCCAACCAGCGTTCGATGTCGATGTTTCACTGTCAACCAGCTGTCGTCAAAGATTTGTACAAATCCGTTTCGATTTTTCTTTCCCCTCTTTTTTTTTCCTGTTTCGGTTTCACCTTCACGCAATGTTCCCTCAATTATCCACCAATCCGTTGGATAAACCAATGTCAGGTGTGATGCCAGAGTCACCAACTTATGCCAGAGTTGAATGAAGTTTTTTGATTTTCGGCAAAGCTATCGTGTTCAAAAGTTTGTAATTTATTTTTGAACTGGTTCCTAAACAGGCTACGGAAATATTCTACAGGGAGATTCTGAACTTGAAATTAACAGTAAGAAAGTACAGTATTGTTATCTTTTACGATATAACCGTGTTTTGAAGGTCATATTGTTTTGTCAATTGGTTTTTAAATAGACTTAAAAGAAAACCTCTTTTTGCGATGTGATTGGTCAAATTGAGTAACCAGTCGATAATATAATGACTCAATTGTATTATGCACGTAATAAGGCTTGTCAGTTCAGTTCTACGAGTAATCAGAAATTAACTTCATTCTACTATTGTGCAACAGGACCTTTAAGGTGTAATTCTTATTCTATAATTGAAGCTATTACAATCTAGCAACAGCAACTACAAACAATTTTAATTCATTTAAATCAATTCGAACTTATATTAATTTCAAAAATTCTTATTTGAGAGCTTCCTCTTTATTCCGACATTCCCACAAAGAACGAAGGTGAAAGTGATAATTGAACGAAAGAGAGAGATTAGAAGAAGAAGAAGAAAGGAAAAAGAGAAGAACATCTAAGGCATTTATCTTCATTACACGTCCTACATAATAGCTGCTTGCTTGCTGTTGCAATAAACGTAATGTCTTTTTTGAACGCACTCAAAAAAGGGGTTTCAAAAGCCTCCCTTGTTACTACCCCTCATCATGAGTAACGATTTTCGAAAAGTGCCCTCTACCACCAAACCCACCCCCCACCCTTCCCACACAACTTCCAAAAGAGACAATAGCAATTCAATTAATCTAATTGCCAACCTCCCTGCTGTATAAACCAATCAACAATTCAGAGATGGTGTCTCCAAGATAACAAACGGCAAACTTCGATAGCGCTAACATCGATGTATGATAACAATCGAATGTGATTTGAATCGATACATCGACCCCCACCCTTTCGATACTTCCTGCAGAAAACAGTGGCATCAAATTACTGGTGGTGACTAATCACTAAACGAGATGATTATCTGTGAATCAACCCTCCCCCACCCCCTATTTACTCCCTCTCCCCACTCGCTAACTCTCTCTTGCTCTCTGGAATCCTATTCTGAGACTTATCCTCTCTCTTCAACCCCTCCGATTCCTTTTTTGTCATCCCTCTGCACCCCCAAAAAACAATCCGGATACCAGATATCGTGTTACACAGATCATCCCTTGATTGTTCTTTTAATACTGACCAGTCTACAATGCCCTAAATTACTCGCAAGGGTCACGTGACCTTTTAATCTGATTGGATTCACAGGAATGAGTAATCCAAATGCAGAAGAGATATTAGATAAATCTATCTATATCTATTATCCATCTATGTATTCCGTATACTGCATGTAGAAGAGTGGAGGGGGGGAATGTTCAATAGCTTATGCAGGTCGGTAATTTCGAATGATGAATGCTTTTATGCAACAATGATCAGCTGATTGAATTTATCTGGCACACTTTTGTTCTATGCCTATCAATAATTTTGATTAAATTTATGTTTCAATCCATGACAGTGTTGGTCTGTTGCTCCGAGATCACCTATGATGGTTGGGTGGCTACCCGGTTTCCCGTCCTATCATCTGGTTGAATTGACAATATTTCCAGTGCCTCTTAGGCTAGGCGTATACCGGTTAGTCAAGACAAGACAAGACGAGATTAGTCACGTTTAGTCACAGTACTTTACATAGTTGCTTATGAAGCAAAACACACCGATTAGTCATTGCATCGGTGTGTGCTGGCTGCTTCATAAGCATCTATGTGAATTACTGTGACTAAACGTGACTAATCTCGTCTTGTCTTGTCTTGACTAACCGGTGTACGCCTAGCCTTATACTGCTGGTGTCAATGATAGTTTGATATCGGTAGATGTGAATCCCCATGTCCACATTTGGTCGATTTATCACTTTGTCACTTTGCAAGCCAGTAGTTTATTCCACTGGAAAGCTTTATTGTTATTTTTCATGCGGTTTTGATTATTTTCATGAATTTCAATAAGTAGTTTGTATGCTATAATAATTTTACCTTGCTCCTAATAAATGGGTTATTATCTTTAGTTTTAATTTTTTACTTTAAGTAGGCTAAGGTTACATGAAATTCTTGATTTGATATTCTATTTTCGTGTACTGCACAGCATGCTGTATATGGTTAAGCATTGGTAGCATGCTGTGCTGCACATAAAATCAACCATGTGTAGACTTAGAAAATGGAGCTTAATTTTCTAGCAGCCAAACTCCATCGCTGCCAAGTTACATGAACTATATACCGCAGTGTGTAAATAAACTTCACATGACCCCGCCAGTATGTTACAACCACAATTTACCCCGAAATACAATCCCCATGCTACTAATTCATCAGAAAATCTCCTTTCCCGTATTTCACGGGATCTCTTTCCTGTAGACCCGGCTATTATATCTATATACACTACAGCTATTGTATACAAACAGTACTGGACTTGCTGTAGTCGAAAAGTGTGCGGTTTCAGGAGCCACATATATATAGATATATGACAGGCATCTAGGCGGAAAGCGTGCGGTTTCAGGAGTTATATCTACAGATATATATGGGCAACTAATGAAGCCGACCGCTTCCTGTTAACTGAGACCGCACTGTTAGGGACGCTGGAGAAGAGGTATTCAGCGGAACTGGAAACTGGAGTCAGAAATTGGGTGTGTGGAGGAAAAAAAGAGGGAAGAATGACTGTGGAAGAGAAGTTGAGTAGAAAGGGGAAAATGAAGGAATACTCAATTTTATACTATATTAAATACTGAAACTGTATGTGAGTATTATGTGCGTTTTTAGATAATCAAAATGTTATTTACCCATTTTCCAAGCCCACTCCTAATATCATGGATTGTTGATGATACATATCAAACATTGTGGATGATTGATGATGATATTCATGATATTGATACAAGGATACAAGGTTCATTAACCAATCAATCAATCATCATTTATTGCTATAAAACATTACAAAATGTTAAAACAAACGTCAAAGAAATAATACAAGCTTAATCTAGATTCTAGGGTTCTAGGGTATCTATTCAAGAGAATAATTACAGTCAAGTACTACACCCAATAAATAGTCAATAATAAGACTTGAAAATGAATTTAACAGTACAACCACTAGGCCTATTGCTAATCAAAAATTCTTCTACTGAATAAAGACATTTTTCTGTAAGAACGTCTTTTACATAATTATGATATGAAAAGTGCAATATCCATCAGTCTGACTTCAGGAGTTCATTAAACAACTTATGACATGCGTACTTGTATATAGGCCTAGGTGATAGTCAATTCTCATTTCAACAAATGTTATCATAAATCAAATGTCATGGGACGCTATTGACTAATGTCTTAGTCTATTTTACTAATTTTAACTAAATTCTCATGAGATATGCACAACCCTTTGTTTGAACACATTTCTATAATCATGGATTCATCTATTTGCTTCAGCAATGACATTGATACAAGGTCAAACATGTCATCTTCAACAAATGAATGTATTGTCTGATTATTGACAACTATTGTCTGATTTCTTAGCCTGTTTTATAATTTTAACTGAATTATCATGAGAAATACACTACTCTCTATTCGAACAAACTTCTATCATCATGGATTGTTCTATTTGCTTCATCAATGACATTCACACAAGGTCAAACGTATAACTGAGGTCATAACAATAACTGAATATTATTTAATCAAAATTCAATAGGAAACCAAGGTTTTTTTTTGCCAAATTTGCAATATTTGAATCGAATCTCCATGAGAAATTCACCACTGCTTGTCTAGACGTACATCTTTCATTATGGATTTTCATCTTGAGCAAATTCCAACCAGTTTCATGAGTTGAGAGGAAAAGTAGGATAGCGAGATTATTTATTATAGAGGAGAGATCTTGAGAATCTAGTTGATAAAGAGTGGTACAGTGCTAATTAAATTCAGCACTTTGATGTTCAGTCCAGAGCATAGATAGCAGCGTCGTCAACCAAAACTGATTAAAAAGTTCATCGATTTCAATCGTTTTGCAATTAGTGTTTGCATGACGCGTGCCTGTTTCTCACTTCCCCCTCTCTTTATCAAATAATTGTTGATGATTCACCTCCTTCTCCTCTCTCTCATCTATTGATAACTCTTCCATTCACTGCGTCTTATTCTTCTCTCCCTCTCACCCTTATTCTCATCCCTCTAATATCCCTCTTCTCTTCTACTTTCTCTTCTCCTGCTACTTTTCTTCTATACCTCCTCCTATTCCTCCACCTCCTTGTTCCTTATCTTCATTTTTCTCTTCTTCATCTCTATTTCCTCCTTCATCCTGATCTTCTCTTCTCCTCCCTCTCTTCCCTTACTACCTTTTTCTCTTTCACTCTGTTCTCTTATTCTTCTTCCACCTCTTCTCCTTCTTCTCACTTACCTTCTACCAATGCTTCTTCTTGTTTTCCTTCTCCTACTTTTCTCCTTATCCTACATCTTTTTCTTCTTCTTCTTCCTCCCTCTATTTCCTCTTCTCCTCCTCTCTCACATTCTTCTTCATCTCATTCCTACATTCCCTCTTCTTCTTCTTCACTTTCATTTCTTTCTCTCTCACGTTCTTCTTCATCTCATCTTCTTTTTCCTCTCGTCCTACCTCTTTTCCCTCTTCTCCTTCTCTCTCACATTCTTCTTCATCTCATTCCTACATTTCCTCTTCTTCTTCACTTTCCTTTCTTTCTCTCTCACATTCTTCTTCATCTCATTCATCTTCTCTTCTGATTTCTATTACTTTTTTATTCTTCTTTTCCTCTCTTTCTGCTATTCCTTGTTCAATCTCTACTTTTTCTTCTTTTCCTACTCCTCTTTTCTCCTCAATCAACCCATTCCATCAGTTCAGTTCTGTCCTAACTAGTGGCGAAGCGTGATATACTTATTTGGTCATCGCCGGGAATAACCAAATAAGTATACCACGCTTCACCACGGGTCTTAACTTACATTCAAATTACTGGTCAGTCATAATACACCATATCGTGATAGTTATGCAGATCTGGGTAGCTTTCAATCTGCATAATTATATTGAATGACATTTCTGATCTTGATAGCAAGGTATGATTGAATACTTGCGCAATAATAATCTAGATAGCGGAGTAATTAGTGTGATAACTCTGTATTGCATGTGGCAGATATCTGTTATGGAAGAGATAAGACGTTCATGTGAATCGGATGATATTAATATAAATTTATTGTTCTATGATGTTCATATGATTCATATAACAAAAACACAGTACAGATAATACATTGCTATATCATGTTTAATTGAGTAATTATTATTTACTTTGATTTAAACAAATAACTGATTTTTAATAAGAATCGTTTCGTAAAATTACGTCATCTGACAGCGGTTCAACTCAAATCACATTTCACTGTAACGTTATCTGCCATTATTTTTATCTCTACTAATTTCTCCCAGGCATTAATTTCCTCTTAAAAATAGATACATCAAGCATCAAACAAATCATATCCATCGATTCTAATTATGAAATGGTTAAAAACAGGCCAGGATTCTGTCTGGAATGGGGAAGATTTTGTCTATAATGAGTTAGAAACATGTTCAAAATTGATTTTTACATTCACAATTTGAATTAGAAATTTTGTCACCAAGAATTGAGCCAATCCAAGCTAGAATCAGTTATCCAATCAGATATCTCAATCATTTTGCATTTTCTCTTTCCAATCTCTTCCATCAGCCATTCTCTCTTCTCCTTCTTCATCCTTCCCTCCTCTTTCCTCTCTTTCATCACATGTTCCATCATTCTCTGACAAATTACATGACAACAAAAGAAGATTTCCACCACTCTTGTCAGTTACGAACAACGCAGTTACTGACTACCAACACTGGTCTAATTAAAAAATCAGTATTCCACCCTAAACAATGGGACCGGTAATGGACGTTTCATGTTAGGCTCGCTTGATGCGGCAAATCGGACAGTGTGTGTAGTCGGACCTGTTCAATTGTCAACCCGTCACACATAATCAGCCACTGTAGTCGGAGCCTTCAAATCCCATAATATACATGTTCAGTATCTAATGCCCAATATACACGTATATACTATACATACCTATATTCTACTCGCTCATAAAGAGACAGTAAACATAATACAGTACACACTTGTATATGATAAGACAGTATACAACATACATGTAAATAAGACAAAATATTATATAATGTATACTTGTGATACGTCATATATTATTATGTGTGAGAGAAAAGGATACAATATAATGTACTCGTATATACCTTTCTCACATTATATGAGTGGATTTGAAAGGACATCTGACATAATAATACAGCCTCTGTGATTGATTTAATTAAAGTTGATGTCCTGTTTCGATTCAGTTAGATGTACCACAAGCTTTTGTGCCGAGGTTTGATGCCATCTGCTTTTGTTCGTCCAAACTCTGCTTCTGGTTTGACGCGATTTTGTTAGCGTTAATTAATTATTATCATTCGATACACAGTAACCCTTTTAAGGCAATCTTATCCAGTCTTTCCATTCAAATTCATGATTTTATATTAATAATGATTCTACCAATCAGCTAAGACTGAATCCTAGCTCAGATCTCAACCTTGAGACTAGTATGAATATACTTGAAACAATAATTGGAAACTTAATTGAAAGCAGGTAAGCATAGCTGTACCTGCTTCAAACATTCGTAAATTCTTACTCTCTAATATCATTGTCTGGCTCTAAGATACAAAAATTAGCGAGAGAAATACTGTACGAAAATCTTCTGACAGTAGGCCATTAAATTATGTACGCTCGCAGTCTTGCTGCATTTTTCAGCTTTTCTCATGACACTAATCTCATTCCAGCTTAGGCTTGCTCTTTTTAATTTAACAAGAAGAATGAGGGGATGAGGAGATGAGCTAAAATTAGAAAGAAAAAAGAGAGAGTAGCCTACAAAGGATTTAGAAAGAAAGTGGAAATGGAAAGGCGAGAAGGAGGAGAAAAAGAAGGAAGAAAGGAATATTACGGAGGAATAAAAGAAGAGGAATAGAAGAGGGGCGGAGAGTCATAATTATTGGAATAAAGATTGAAGAGAGTAGAGGAATTGATAAAGCGGAACAGGAAAAATTAAGAAAATGGAAGTTAAGGAAAAGGAGGAGAGAAAGGAAATCAAAGCTGGAAGAAGAAGGAGAAGGAGAAGAAGAAAATGGTGGGATAAGCAAAAAAAGAGATAATTAGAGAAGGAGAAAAGAGAATGAAGTACAGTATAGTGAAAGAGAGAAGATACCAACATCAACATGGAAAAGTGAGATAGATGAGACAAAAATTAGGAAAATGTTATTAAAATAAAGAAGAGTGAGAGCGAAGCTCAAGCTTTGTGAGTCCGTATACATTACACACTACTAAGAGCGATAGAGAAAGATGTCGGTCTTATTATGAAACTAATAAGAGTGAGAGAGATGAAAAATTTAGACCTTTTTATACTACCAATGAGAGAGAGAGAGAGAAATATTGAGATTGTATGTCTGCTTATAATTAATAGTGAGAGAGATAAAAACTGAAGGCCTCATATTATTATACTAAGTAGAATGAGAGAGATAAAGACTCCAGGCCTTGTCATAACACCAATAAGAGTGAGAGAGATGAAGACTCTAGGCCTCCTTATACTACCAGTGAGAGAGAAAGAGATGGAGATTGTAGGCTCTACTCATTATAACGAGCAGTATGGTCGTTGATGAAGACATTAATTATACACGGTTGTGTCTACCTGCCTTATTTTCGTTGGGGGGGATAGGGGGTACTCCCCCGTAATTGCTAGGAGGGGGGTAGAGAGACGTCTGAAATTTATGTCGTTCAGACATGAGTTAGTGCGTTCCGTGCGTTAGAGCCGTGCAACATGTTTCAGATTCGTCTAAAACACAGTTCAAAGGCCAGTTTACATCAAGATTACTAGACAAATTGTCTAGTAATCTTGAGTTTACATTACCACAAATTTGTGCATTACAGCATGTTGCAGAACATCTTCCCTGTGCCACTAATCTTCGAAACAAGTTGCAAATCTTATCAGCTGTTCTTGTTGTTCGGATTATGTTGCCATGGTAACGGTCTATGTTATGCTCTTCAGGACGCTATCAAAGGTGGTTCCTGCTTTTGGGACGTATAGATGGGCCAAAATTTCTTGGCACTTGGCAGCTGTCTACTACTAACCGTATTAATAACATTGCCTGCTGCTATAAATCTTTACATCCCCCCTGACTGTGATTATGCTTTCAGCTGATCGGTGCATGTAGTAGCCCAATATTTTCAGAAACGTTCCCGCACTACCCCCCTCGCCATAGCTCAGACCAGTCGACCTAAGTGCCAAGAAATTTTGGCCCATCTATACAGCCCTCTATATGCTGCTACCTACTAGCAAGGTTAGTTGTTAGGCAAAACTTAGGACCGGTGCATAGACAGATGAAGCATAGAGAGCCTAAGTTTTTTCAGTTTTAGTATATGAAAAAGTTCTCACCCGCTAGGTTATGTTATGATAGACTATTATGATGTTATGTTAGTACAAATCTGAGCATAACATCATCCATCATAACGTGGAGACGTTAAATAACAATTATTCACCGACCACCATATAAGAAAAAAATACTATACTATTTATTCCTTTCAGCATTACACTTCAAGTGACAGAAACGTGATCCTGATAAACCATTGTTCATTGTGCAGCAGAAAGCTTGAAAAGCGAACAGAATTCAAAAGGAAAAGAGAGAAAACCGCCAAGAATCAGCTGTTTTATGGTGGAAAACAAGACGAATGGCCAAGCCGGTTAATTTACAAGCGACCTGATAAAGCTGACAAACTTCCGTCCATTCATTCTATTTTCCGGCTTTTTCATCATTTTCCTCTACCTCTTCCTCCCTTTCCTCCCTTTCCCTCTTCACCTTCTCTTTCCCCTCACCACTCTCTCCTCCCACTTCCCCCTTCCCCTACTCTCCTTTCAGTACATTATTTTCTTTCACTCGGCGCTTTTCGCTTTTTCACTTCTGAGCCACTCTTTTCATGTCAGAGTTTTTTTCCTTTTTTCTTGTCAGTCGGATACTGCTGGCTTTATTCGCGATAGAATACGATAAAAAAGCAGTGAATGAAGTGTTTTATGGGTTAGAAAGTAGAAGTAAGAAGAGTTTATTGAATGAAATACTGGAAGAGAGCAGCGAATGAATGGGGAAAGAGCATAAAAGTTGAAAGAAAATGGTAATGAATTAGATATGAGTTGGAAGAGTATGTTCAAAAATCAGTGGATAAATTGAGATGGTTAGAAGAAAATAGCAATGAACACTGGAGAAGAGGAGTGAATGGCTAAGAAGGAGGAGTAAGTGGAGTTTATTCAATGGAAAATCAGGTAGCAAAAATGAAAAGCGAATGAGGGAAAGGAGGAAATTTGAAAAGAAGTAGCAATATTGATGAATGGAGAACAAGTGAAAGAGTAAAGGATATTAAAGGAAGCACAGAAATCAGTGAATGAAATGCGTAGGTTGCGGGAAATAGCTATGAAAAGAACGAGAAAAGGCATAACAAGTATTTTTGGGAATAGAAAAGTTCTAACAGAGCAAAATATAAAATGAAGCTAAAATTTCAATTTTTTTGCTTTCCTGAGAATTTTTACTTTTGGCGGTTAAAGTGTTGTCAACTTACAATAGGTCTTCATTCTTAAGAAAACTATCTTTTCTTTAAGTCTCGGAGTTTATACTATGTTTATACAGTAGACACAGTCATTTCAATGGATATTACAATTAAATTTTGATAATTTAGTTGAAGATTTAAGCTGTTAGTAATTTTATAATTGGGAAAAGATCTTGAGAATTATTTATTTATTCATTGTCTTTCAATACAGGGCGAATTCAATCGTTAATTATAAAGAATTATGATTTGTAATATTGTATCCCATTATTGGCATTTGTAATTGAAATGTGTTGTAAGTCATCAATAACGAATTTTATTACCTACTCTAATATAAAACAATACAAGGATGAATTAAGAAAAAATCTGTAAAAAACAATATAGTTCACCTCGCTTGATCACAGCGTAACTATTGAAAGTGTATATTATGAACGTCTTTCGCTAGCCCTGCAGCGAATGCATTGCATTGGCTACTTGCTGACTCCCCTCCCCTCTTGTGATTGGCTGGTCTCGGCCAATCACGTGAACGCTCCGCCCATTCGTTACTGTTGGTCTGTTCTGGCCAATCAGAGAAAGCTGCTCCTCCCATTCGACTCAGCTTGGTTAGATGTTATTGCATAGGCTTGTTGATTAATATTATTTTATTATATTAATTAATTTATCGATGATTATTGGTTTATTACTATTTTTTTAAACAAATGACTGATATTTCTTCAACAAACTACTTTTATCATAAGAATTACTTCATACCACTGAATAATTTATCATTGATTCCATAATTTGTAAAATTCATGGGAGAATTGCTTATACTAGTTACAATGGGTAGCCTAGAATCTATGCAGAGTTATTTTGCTTTCTATTAGACTAAATTAATTTTATTTTATTAAAATGTGTTGACTTCGACTATTTAATCTACCATCTACATCCTTCCCAACAGTAGGCTACTCACTTTAGTTGACTATCAAAACATCCCTATCCTTCTCATACCTTCTTACTCTCTTCTTATTCTCCTCATTCACTCGCTCGCTCTCTCTTCCTCTCTCTCTCTTTTACTCTCTTTCTCTCTCTCTCTCTAGTAAATAAAAAGTAATAAAAGTAAATAATCTAATCTAATCTCTCTCTATTCAATTTTAAGAATTTAAGCCGTTATATTTGTTATCTACATGAATAAAGTAATAAATCTAAATCTATCTCTATCTCCTTCTCTATTCTCTATATCTTCTATCTCTCTCAACGGTTCTCATCTCTCTTACTTGCTCCCTCTCTCTCGCGCCGAAATATTTGGAATAATACGATGCAGAAATTTAATAATATGCGTGTCGTGGGTGGGTTGTGGGTTGGTGGGAGGGGGAACGCAGGGTATGATGGTGGTGGTGGTGGGGGGTGTAACGGTGCGTGCCTATTATTACTGGAATCGCGCCTCTTATTGCATCGCAAGAGGCACAGCGCAAAAGTGAAAAGGTTTGCTTTGAATTAATAATCAACTCAACCCTGACACTGGGGCTCCTCTACCATCTTTATCCACGCCTCCTTTCCTCTATTCTGTACTTTTTCCTTTTGCTTCTTATTCTATCTATTCTCTTTATTCTATTCCTTATCTTCATTCTGTTTCTCATTCCCATTCCTCTTTTTCATCTTCTCTCCTTCCTTTATTCTATACCTTACTTTAATTTTGTTTCTTATTCTCATCCTTCTTCTCATCTACTCTATCTACTTCTTATCATTCCATTCCTCATTCTCATTTTCAATTCCATTCTTTTTCCCCGTTGTATTAAAATAGTTGAAGGCCTCTTCAAATTATTAGTGACAAGCATCGAATAATATTTGATATCATCATAATTTAGGCTCTTCATGTGAATATGAGTTCAAGAAATGTTTAATAATTTGTTTTTAAGACGCAATAAATTGCTCACTGTGAAGGTTTTACTCGATGAGTTGAAAGAAAGAAGGTTTTACGTACAGTCTCAAGACATACATGAGCATCACCCTCCGTCAATAAAAAAGTATTTTACTTCTTTTCTCTTTTATTTCTTCCTGCTTCACCCCCACCCATCTCCACCCTTCTTTAGAAGACAAGAAGTCTTGGAAAATGAGGGAAACTTCATCCCCCCTCCCCATGCACAGACACTGCGACTTTCCTTCATTAGTTAATTAAATTTCGGCCCAGACTGACAGACAGGGGCGCGCATTAAAGCCAGCCGTCACTATTCAAAACCGTTGACAAGAGTTTTCCCCGGAAAAGCGCGTTTTCCACCCACCGGTAAGGGGTGGAAAATTCAAGGGGAAAACTCAGTGCAGCCGCTGCCACCTGCATCGTTTTGCCGCTCTTGTAATCTCGTTTGCCATACTGCCTAACAGAAGTGGAACGGGGGAAAGTGAGCCAAGCACTTTTACTCGACTCGTATTAAATTGAATGTAACAGGAAGTTTCAAGTGAGCATTTACATTTACCTAGGAACAGGAATTCACTTGCAAGTGCATTAGAGATTGGCTGATTGAGAAATAGGATCTTGTCTGGGAATCTTGATAGTTCAAAGAACGATATTATTGTCTTGAGTGTCTAGCTTCTTTTCTTAATTAAATGAGAATAGCCTTCCACACTGGGTATCAGCCTCTATTGAATCTGTCTACACAATTCGGTATAAGAAATCAGCTATATAATGGGGAATATGGTGTAGGCTATCTGAATGGTTCATTAGGCTAGGCGTACACCGGTTAGTCAAGACAAGACAAGACGAGATTAGTCACGTTTAGTCACAGTACTTCACGTAGTTGCTTATGGAGCAACACACACCGATTAGTCATGGCATCGGTGTGTGCTGTTTCATAAGCAACTATGTGAATTACTGTGACTAAACGTGACTAATCTCGTCTTGTCTTGTCTTGACTAACCGGTGTGCGCCTAGTCTTAGGTCGCGCATCCAAAAAAATGAGTCTGTATATAGAATGGATCTCGTATTAGATCTAGCAGCTACTAATTGTTAGCACAAATTTTAATATAAACTACAGATTTGAAGCTCACTATTTTCAGAAAAGGTTGCAATATTTCTGGAGAATTGTATTGAACGATAAGGTTAATACGATAAGGTAGGCTAGTTGTTTTCCCAATTGGCAGTTTATGACCGTTCTAGAGTCGATTCCTAATCTCAAATAGAAGCATGGCCGTAAACAATCGATATGGAATGAATGGGTCATTTTTAATAAATTTCCACTCTTCGTATTATTAGCTCCAGGAATTGAATCAAGACTGTATTTATTCATTGAATAACTGAACATTCAATACTTAGGCTAGGCGTACACCGGTTAGTTAAGACAAGACAAGACGATATCAGTCACGTTTAGTCACAGTAATTTACATAGTTGCTTATGAAGCAGCACACACTGCTGCAATGACTAATCGGTTTGTGTTGCTTCAGAAGCAACTATGTGAAGTACTGTGACTAAACGTGACTAATCTCAACTTGTCTTGTCTTGACTAACCGGTGTACGCCTAGCCTTACACATTAAAACAAAAACATTATAATAATGTTCAAATTCTATAACTACTTTTGAGGATTAGTATGTATTTCGAAACTGGTAAAATATATGCACAGATCTCACAAAACCTCATGTTTTTCTCAACAGAGTTACTCAAACAGTAATCCAAACTTGTTTTGCGGGTAGAGCTGCATACAGTGCAAGCTTCCCTGTGTGGGGTCAGACCATGATGTTATCTAGAAAAGGGTTTTGAAAGGGCTTGAGAGCGTTCGGGGGCTCCACGGGTGATACACAGCCCTTTTTGTACCCCGACATATTTCACTGTGAAAACAGCAACACACGCTTAAGCTCATCGAGGGTTTGGGGGGGGGCATCCAGCCCCCCTCCGGGGCGTGAATCTTGCTTTCGCCCCAAAAAGGGATGCAGCCCTCCATCCCTAAACATCTCCACAACAAAGTGCGCGAATATTTTCTTGCCGCCCGCAAAATTCTCTTGGGACTCGACAATCTCTGATTTTGAACAGCGAAAATTTGGTGGGTAAAATTGAATACTGTACCATAGTGCATACAGTGGAAATACCATTGTATCATTAGAAATATCTATGTAGGCTATTACTTATGCTTCGGAACAACAGTGCTAATATAAAGAAATGATTGATAAAACTATAAAACTAATTAGTCATGAAGATAATCAATAAGCAACCGTTTTTGGGAATTTGTAGGATATAATGTCGTTTGGTTGTTATTATGTGAATATGTGTTCGTATAAAGCAGACAGGGAAAAGTGAATAGTGCACTGATGCATACAGTGAGCATACGTGTATCATTGGAAATGATACAGAACGACGATGCTAAGATAATCAAGTAATTTATAATAAAAATAAGCGGATTTTCACAATGAATATTATACAATCCTTCATCTAGAAACATTGGAATAATAAGTAAAGAAACAGAATGGCCCAATAGAAGATGATAACACGGAAACTGGAATACCTTAAAACTGGAGTATCAATGGATGATAAGGGAATGTATACTGGAAAAACTCAGTACAAAAACATCTGAAATCAGCAAACAAACCATATGATCGAGATTCTGATTTAAGTCTAATGGAAAGAGGAGCATGAAAACAGAGAAGGGAAATAAGGTGGAGGAGGTGGAATAGAATGAGAAGGAGGAGGAGAAGGAGTAAGAGGAGGAAGAGGAGGAGAGAAGCGAAACGCGAAGCCTAAAAAGTTTTGATAGACCGCTTTACGGTGCAGTGGTCCTGGTGAAAACAATAATAGTAGCAGACCCGCAGACCAAAGCATAAACAAATAAATATTTACTGGCCGCTCTATAAATACTGGACCGAATTAGACTGAGATGAACAGAGGCAATGAATGGAGGAGAGAAAGCGAATAGGCATTAGAAAGAGACAGAGAGCGAGTGAGTGAATGACAGAGGAAGAGAGAGGAAGAGAGAATGTGAGAGAGACTCTTATAACGAGAATACTGTTTACATAATCATGTGTGGTCCATATTTGCTGGACCTACTATATTTGAATGTAGAGAGATTTCATTTATTGAGGGGTTATTGTATTGATTATCTTCATTATAAGGCAATGTTAGGATTTGCACGTCCTTTCAACCTTAATCTCCACCTCTCAAACTTAACCTCAAGCTTAACCTCCTACCCTTAACCTCAACCTCTAATCTCAACTGTTATCGGGGTGTTGTGGTTCAAAATAGATTTAAGGAATGATTGATCTGAAATCTTCGTGAATTTGTGTTACAGAGGACATTGCTGTCCAAACTTTGCCACGTCAGAAAAATAATGATTCCATTCTATTTTATTATTATATAATTGGTCAATTACCTTGCATTTTCAATCTGTGAACTGTATACAAGGTGCAAAAATAGAAGTAAATTAATGAGAGAATATGCGAGGAATTCAAAACACCATATAAATTTACTAAAGAATTATTGAAAGAAAAGTAATGGGGGGATCATAAACAAGGAATAGAGAAGAATGTAATAGTGAGTAACTGAAGAATGATAAAGGAAGAATGAAAATTGATAAGGATATAAAGAGAAACACAAAAACACGCGTGAAAAGAGAAAATCTCTAAAAGCAGAGCATTGAACCAATGCAAGCTCAGCGGTGGAAAAACAGTCCATGAAAACAGACTGAGTGAATGTATAATTTATAGTTGTAAAACAGGGCCTACGCGCGATTTTCGACTGCGGTTTTCCAACAGCCGACCGGATGTGACCCCCCACCCAACCCCCATCTCCAAAAAAGGGTTCACGAACCCCCTCACCTCCCTCTAGAACACGGGTTTCAGGCCTCAACGGTTGTGAAACATACGTGAAATAAAATGAGGCACTCGATGTAGTAGTGAGTTCATCTTTCAATGCTAACCCAATGATAAAAGGTCTAATGTTCAACGTGTTACGAGTAAATCGTAACTCGTAAATCAAACAGCACTGAAGAAAATTTAAAGTCTTTATTAGACTAACCAGACTCCTAGTTGCACGAGAAGCAATTGATTTGATCTGCTGTAAAACGAAGTCATCCACCAGAAACAATGTAACAAGATCCCTATTGTTCTTCGTAAAATGACGTTGTCTAACAACCCAAAGAAATTTGATTACTATTGTTCTTCGTAAAATAACATAATCTAACAACCCAATTTGATTACTATTGTTCTTCGTGAAATGACGTTATCTAACAAACCAAAGCAATGTAATTCCTATTGTTCTACATAAAATGACGTCTTCCAACGCGATTGAAACAAGATTTTATAGTTTAATTCAGATACCATCCAGCTACGTAAATTGACGTCATTTCACGGCGGTTAACTTTAATTGAATTTTCGTTCAATGAATAAGGCCAGGCGTACACCGGTTAGTCAAGACAAGACAAGACAAGATTAGTCACGTTTAGTCACAGTTATTATTAAGCTTATGGCTTTTTTGGCGGAGAGGCCCTTTCGGGTGTTCCACCTTGCAGAATTATCCAGTTTTCCCTAATGGGAAATATGGAAAACATTATAGGTTAAGTCCAACACTGAATTTTCAACTTATAAGTCCCAGTAATACACATAGTTGCTTATGAAGCAGCACACACTGATGCAATGACTAACCGGTGTGTGTTGCTTCATAAGCAACTATGTGAAGTACTGTGATTAAACGTGACTAATCTCGTCTTGTCTTGACTAACCGGTGTACGCCTAGCCTAAGGCATGAAGATGACGAATGTATGCAAATGATTGACAACTAACAGTCGATAGTAGAATATCGATATAGGAGATCAATCGATAGAAAGTGAATTGAGTCCTCCGTCTCTGAAGTAAAGAGTAGATGGAACAAGACGATCGTCTCTTTATTGTCTTCAAGAAGAAAGCAAGAGAAGGGGAAAAAAGAAGAACCTAACCGAATTTGACGTTTTGAGTGCAGCAAGGTGGATTGATGGTGATGAGTAAGGGGGTGGAAGATAAGAAGAAAAAGGAGAAGAAGAAGAAGAAGAAGAAGAAGAAGAAGGAGGAGAAGAAGAAGAAGAAGAAGAGGAAGAAAATGAAAAAAGAAGAAGAGGAATAAAAAAGTAGGTAACAATGAAAAGAGGTCAGGAGAACGTTAGCGTGATATGGGCCATACGAATTAGGTGGGTAGGACAGAGTGCAGAATCGGTGGGAAGGAGCGGAGGAGGAGGATGATGAAGAGGTGGTGGAGGAGGAGGTGGTGTAGGAGGAGGAAGAGCCGGAGGAGAGGGAGGAAAAGGAGAAGGAGAAGGGAAGAAATATGGGGCAAAGTAAAGATGGATGAAATTAAGAAAATTGCTGGCATTAAGTTAGGTTAGGTGGACCAGACAGGGTTTAGTGGGGAATTGGAGTTGAGGGCCCCTTTCTTCCTTTGTGGATCGATAGGAAGACTCTTTCCCTTCTTGTTCAACGTTCTTCAAAATTCTTTTCTTCCCTAACCCTTTCGTCAGTATATCCATATCGTTTACTCTCCAATTTTGATTATCATGATATTTGGACCCTAGTGATAGTAGTCTAGAGTCTAGTAATGTAATGTAGTAATGTAGTCTAAGAAAAATTTCCTATCAATATCCTACATCATAAAATCTCTTGGCAGAATCATGTTATGTCCCCAATACAACTCCAATAAACAAGAGAACATTGACAGGCAAAGACTTCGAACTCTAGGATAACAATTTCTTATGTTATGACACAATGTGATTTGATAGATCATGTAGGTCATCCTAATACGTGAATTTATTAGTCAATTTTCATCCGAAGTTCACATTCTATGATACCCAGGTAGATAGGTGCAGTAGAGATGGTTTGCATTTGAATTTGAAGCTTTCCCAGCCGTTAGAAACCGGCCATTTCATCTCAATTTGCCAGAGGCTGTTTCAAGGTACACTAGAGAGGGCGGAATCTCGATCTGAATCCTGAATTGAATCACAATGGATGCACTGAATGCGTTGTGTTTCCCAGTCAATGTTCAAATCTTCTATCTCTTCTATGCTCTACCCTTCATCTCTCTGTGAAGTAGGGAACAACAGAAGGAACCTACTCAATCTACTCAATCTACTCATTCCTCCTCCTTATTCTTCTCCTTCGTCGACTTCTTCCTCTCCTTATTATCATCATTATCATCACTATTTTTCTTGTAATTCGTCATGTTCTACTTCCAAGAGCAATGAATTAATCATTATTATTAAACTAAAATTATTTTTTGACTCTATCCCTCCCTCTCTTTACCAATTTTCTACATATTTCTCTTATTTCGCCCTAATTCTTTCATATTCTGCATCGTTTTTCATATTTTTCACTTTTCTCTCTCCCAACGTTCTCCTCTCTCGTTCTCATTATCTTCCCCTTCCCAAACGTTTCCCAGCCCTATCTGGCCCAATGTCAGTCAGTTTCTGTTCTAAGGTAAGGCCTGAATTAAATATGCAGCCTTCACTAGGCTTCCACCCAATGGAACAAGGCTTGGTTTCCTCCCATCACCTTCTTCTCCCCCTCCTTCTTCTTCAACATCTTCTTCTTCTTTTTCTTCTTCTTCTTCTTCTTCTTCTTCTTCTTCTTCTTCTTCTTCTTCTTCTTCCTTCTTCTTCTCCTTCTTCTTGTGATCCTTCTCCTCCTTCTTCTCCTCCTCCTCCTCCTCCCCCTCCTCCTCCTCCCTCTCCTCCTTTTTCTCCTCCTCCTCCCCTCCTCTTCTTCCTCCTCCTCCTCCTCCTCCTCATCCTCCGCCTCCTCCTACTTCTCCTCCATCTTCCGCATGAAGCCTTTTGGCCTGTTGGTCAATTATTAAGATGAGCCCACCAGTAGCTTGCAGGCTGGCTGGAGTTAGATGAACGTTGAATAATTTAAATTCCAAACTCATTCTTTTTTCCGTTTCCCGCTCTTTCCACCACTTTCCTGCCTCACCCTTTACTCCTCGCACTGTTAACCGTTTTCCCGCCTTTTCCGGGGGCGCGCGCCCGCAAAATTCTTGAAACTTTTAGCGGCAACAGGAAAAATCCTCGGCTTCATTGTCTTCTTCAAATTGTCCTCTTCTTCTACTACTTTTTCTTCTTCTTCTTCTTCTTCTTCTCCTCCTCCTCCTCCTCCTCCCCCTCCTACACCTCTTCTCCTTCACTTCTTCTTCTCTTCCTAAACGACAAACTCATTCGTTCTAATTAGCAATTAATTGTTAACCGCTTCGTTATTAATTAGGTTTCCATCAAACTTGGTTTGTGAACTCTTCTACATTTCTTCTCCCCTTCCCCTACTTCTTTCTTTTTCTCCCTCACCCCCCTACTCACTCCCTCTTCTTGTTTTATCTCATTTTTCTTGGTCCTATTGCAGTAGGGCCAGCAGCCTATGAGCTCACAGTAGACTACATGTTTCGCCCAGCAAGTCATCATGATTTTTGATTCTACATGTCTGTACAGATATCGCTGTCTTTTTATTTCTTGCAATCCCATTGGTCAACCTCATCTGATTCTCTTCAAATCTCTCTCAATTCAGCCTTGAAACGCATTGAATTGATACGTATTGAAATTTGAAACGTATTGATTGTGGATCGTGGATACACCGCTTTAGAATGAAGTAAATATCATTGGAAATACTTCCCGAAGATTTTTTTTTTCAAACCCACATTCAAAAATACACAATACTTATAAACCGTACATAAATCACATCATCATCATCATCATCATTAGCTAATAGTTACTCATTATAATTTTTGTGAAATGAGATTCATATTGCATAGTTCTATGGATATTATTTCAATGTCATTATTGTTATAAGAAATTAATTGTCTGCAATTTCGTTTCATCATTTCAAATGCTCCTCAATAACTTGCATTTCTACAGTTAGTTACCCCAAAGTGTTTTCATTACATTATTATCCTTTTTCTTCACGCAAATTTCCTCTCCATCTCTCGTTCTGCCCGCATCTCTTTGTTCTCTTTTTCCAACCCTTCGAATCTCACCCTTCTTCCTATTCCACCCTCAACTTCGTCAACATTTTAAAACTTTTCAACTCAAGTGTTTGCGTTTCCTGATGACTTTAAATTGCTTTAATGTTCCATCATCACCATCTTTGCTGTCATTCTTTTCAAACTCTCCTTCTCTTTTTCTGTTTTTTTTTCTCCTTCTCCTCCTCCTCCACCTCTTCTTCTTATTCTTCTTCTTTTTCTTCTCTTGCCGAACAAGCGTTTGTCTTTTCGCCATCTGAATAATTGATGTAGTGCCGTCGTCATTGTGAGTTACGTCATTTGAAACTGTCACGTGATTTAAAATTCTTTCATTTAGAAAGCTTTTGTAAGTGAAGTGAGCTTTTGTTTGCAATTCAATCCTCTTGATTTCAGTTTGAATGTGCTGAGAATTGGCGAGAGTACCGTGTTCTCCAATACAATACGGGACTTGTTGAACAGTTCATTGTCTTATTGTAGTATTGTAGAATACAGTAAGCCTATGTTGGATGGTTTGTGGAATAACTTAAAAATGTAATTACATATCATACAGAGCCAAGCCAAGAAATTTCCAGTCAGTGTTAAATTATATATCTAATACGATGATTATATCCATCAAATTTCATCCATTGAAATAGCAGTTTAGACAGCTAACTTCACGATTGAATTCTTCAATTCGTATAAGAGAGGACCGACTGCACCCTAACTATGTTAGACAAAAATGGGAGAACATAGAAAACTATTATTTATCATTCTATTTTATTCTCTTCAATCGTCTTGAACTATCTAATCGTTCACAACATTTTCTAAGATAACAGCGGAAATTATCCAACACTTCTCATAAACCACACACCTTTTTGGCCGACATAATTTCAAAATTTCATATAATATCACCCAATACCCTCACATTTCATTTGCGAAGGTCAAAGCTTGCCGTTTGGGCCGTGAGAGGTCAGCACATGTGCTGCTGCTGCCGTGCAGCTTCCTTTTGCGTCCGTAGCGTGCAGCCTATACTTTACTCGGCGATTTACTGCGTCAACGTGACGCGATCGTGAGAACGGAAAGAAGAGCGCTGAGCAAAGCGTGACTGCTGATCACGTACAAGCAAAGAAGAAGAAGGGAAGAGAGGAGGAGAAGGAGAAGAAGAAGGGAAGAAGGAGGAGAAGGAGAAGAAGAAGAAGAAGAAGAAGAATAAGAAGAAGGAAAAGGAAAAGAAGAAGAAGAAGAAGAAGAAGAAGAAGAAGAAGAAATTAGGAGAAGAAGAAGAAGAAGAAGAAGAAGAAGAATAAGAAGAAGAAGAAGAAGAAGAAAGAAGAAGAAGAAGAAGATGGAGGAGGAGGAGGAGAAGAAGAAGAAGAAGAAGAAGAAGAAGAAGAAGAAGAAGAAGAAGAAGATGGAGGAGAAGAAGAAGAAGAAGAAGAAGAAGAAGAAGAAGAAGAAGAAGAAGAAGAAGAAGAAGAAGAAGAAGAAGGATTGTAGGAAAAGAGGAAAGATTGGTGGATGAAGGTGGATAAGAAAATAATAAGGAACAAAAGGAAGGGAGAGTGGGATTGGAGGAGGAAGAAGGATAAAAAGAAAAGAATGAATAAAGGGTAAGGAAAGAAAAGAAGGATAAAAGTAAATGGAAAATGGAGGAGAAAAGAGTGTAGAGGGGAATAAAGAAGAAGAAGAGAATAGTTTGAAAAAGAACGGAAAGTGAAGACAAGAGTGTGAAGAAAAATGAAAAGAGAAGGAGAATGGAGAGTGAAAGAGAATGAGATAGTAATTAGAAACGAGTGTGAAAGAGAATAGTGAGCAGAAAAGAGTGCAATTGAACTAGATACTCTTGTAGAGGCGATAATAATGCAGTATTAACTCCATAATAGAGGCCATAGTTGCCAATCGATGGAAATTTTTGGCAGAGTGAGATGATGAAGCACAAAAGCTGCAGCTGGGAAATTGGACCTCTTCCAAATCGCCCTTGAATTTGCTGTGCAAAGACTCTTTTCGATGTAATCTATTCTGCATAACTTGACATTTTTACACTGGAAAACTCAAAGTTCAACATTCCAGTTATTTTAAACATCATGTAATAATTGAATATCTCTTAGGAAGATAACTATTGATCTGATCAATAGATTTTTGGAAGCGATTTTATTGATGGAAGAAAATTTTCATGAGCGATTTCTATCTTCACATCTATTTATCTTTCCATCTCTTTTTCTATCTTTACACTAGTGGCGAAGCGTGGTATACTTATTTGCTCATCGCCGGGTATATTCCTATAGGGAATATACCCGGCGATGTCCAAATAAGTATACCACGCTTCGCCACGGCTTTACAGCATGAAACATTGCATGGTAGCAATAAACATGAAAGTTATACCTTACATATTAAAGCAATAATGTTGTATTTTAATTTATCAACAATATTTATCATTTGATGGAACATTATTGTCGTATTGAGATAGTATTAACTTATTTCATCAATCTTCCATTGAAATCGCTTTAAAATTAATTATTATCAACAAAACACGGATTACTTTCAACGTATTGGCTACATCTTTTGATCTGAGGCCTAGGTTGATTTCTAGATCAGAATTTACTGTCTTGGAAATTTTGGAATGGTTTATCAAAGGAAAAAGGCAGATACACACTAGACATGAATAGCACTTAGCTGGAAATGTAATAAAATAATGATGTGATGTATTTCCTTGTAATAAAGGACTTTTTAATTTCTATTGAAGAAACCATTGGTGATTTAGAAAAGAATGAACCATAAACAAAATACCTTTTTTATATAGATTATAATTATTCTGATTTATCTTGTAAAGAGTAGTGAATTCTATTTGAAGTTTGAGAATTCTAATTTAAGACCAACCAAATGGAAACGATTCCTGCAGGCTGAACCTAGCAACTAACTATCCAATCCCGGTAGCCTGTCTGTCAGTTAAGGACTAATTCGTCACAAAATCACTCGACCTTACTTGACCAGAGGACATCCTCCATCCTAGCTTCCACTCTCTGTCATTTCCATCCCTAATACCTGGACGAACCCCAATTTGGGCGAATTTCCATTCTAACAACTCGGCCTAATCTCTACAACCCTTGATTTGTTAAGCCTACGGAAGGGTGGTAGACTATACCCTTGAGAGCCTACTATTAATTTTCATTTGTGAGTGGATTAGGCTTGTAAACAATATGCTGATTGTTTTAATGCTGTGTAATGGACAGTAATTGGTAGAATTGTCACTTGTATGCTCCAGTGAGTTATTTTGGGAGCAATCATACTGTATAAGGCTGGGCGTACACCGATTAGTCAAGACAAGACAAGATCAGTCACGTTTAGTCACAGTAATTCACATAGTTGCTTATGAAGCAGCACACACCGATGCAATGACTAATCGGTGTGTGCTGCTTCATAAGCAGCTATGTGAATTATTGTGACTAAACGTGACTAATCTCGTCTTGTCTTGTCTTGACTAACCGGTGTACGCCTAGCCTAAGATGCAATTCACTTTGCATTATTGTACTGAAAAATCATAATTTTGAGAACTAAATGAATTGGATGAATCTCCTCAATAAATTCTATCTAAGCTTTGGAGGAATGATAATAATAAGGAAAGTATTTTCGGAATACTTTATTTTCTTCATACATAGTTTTTTCCACTTAGTTTCACCGGCCTATTTAATTCCCTATCCTACTTCGCCTTCTTAAACATTTTTCTCGCTTTTTCTTCTTCTAACAAGCCTACTCCTTCTCTCACTCCAATCATCTTATTCTCGCGACTTCAAGTTCATCCCTCCATAACAACTCCACTCTTATTTATGTTTCCTCTCCATAACACCATACTTTACCCTCACTATCTCCTTCTCTTTCCACCATCATTTACATCCAGTTTTCCATCTTTTTCCTGTCTTCTGAAGAGTGCCGAAATGATTTGTGAGCCATTAGGCAGGCATTCGGAGCGGTCTTGCTTCAGATGTGAAAGATTTTCCAACACACAGATGTGGAGCTGGAAAACTCAAGAGAGGGGTGGAGAAAAGCTCTATATTTTTCAGGCTTTTTTCCGAGCCCTCTTGAGTTTTCCGCTTTTCAATCACTTGTGTCAAAAACGTGAAATGACAATCAGAATCACATCTTTATTGATTTGTGAGGCAGAGTGTGAGTGTACTCGAAGCTTTTGAATGAATATTTTACTGTATTATTCATTTTCACGGCCAGTTGCATTTGAGACAATTAGATTCAACCAGCGTAGAATCACGTCATAACGAAGGAAATGTAACTATGTTTCTATTTAACTTGGTAAAATAATGTCATTTCACGGCTGTTAAATTCAATTAGCTTTTCGTTCAATCGACTCTTTCAGTCAGTTGAACTTATATTATCCTATTCAATTCAATGTGTTATTCAAAAAAAGAAGTTAACGTCCATGAAATGACGTCATTTTACAGTGGCCTCGTATGTCTACGAATGACGTCAACTGTATATTGGCCCGAAACTTCAATTGAATTAAACCGCCGTAGAACATAGTGTTTTAGCAGAACCAATGGACGAATCAGACTTCAATGCAATGACTATGATTTACGGAGTTTAAATCAAATTGGATAATTGTGCAACTGGTCTGATGTGTTGTAAAAAGTTTCATGAAAGATGAGCTTTGAAGAATATCTTGTAATATTCTGGTTATTATATTATATTCTAGAAAAAGAGAAGGAGAGGTAAATGACAAAAATAGGAATAAACAAGAGGAAAGAGTGAAATAAAGTGAGAAAATCATGAACAGAGGTAGTAATCAATATAGATAATAGGTAACTGTAGAAGATTACCTATAGGTAAAGGGAGATTTTCGAACACAGGGAGCCAGACTTGCAAAGCTTGGGTGAGACCCACAGTCACAGTTGTGATGAGAAATTGAGACGAGTTTGGACCCATCTTCAGAGGCCGGGACTTCATTCGATCCGGGCAAACTCCGTCTGAAATCAAGTCCCGCCTCTCACTCCTACTTTGAAATCAAGTCCTCTCCCAAACAAACGAAGTCCCATCAAGTTGAAGGCTCCAGCTCTCAGGTTCGGGGTCATTTCGGAACCTGAAGGGACTTCACTTCTCTGGCGCGGCGGACTTGAAATCAAAGTCCGTTTGAGTGTCACAACATCTGATGCGCTGCTTATTGGACTGACGGGACTTACAGGAGGACTTGATTATTTCGAGAGGGTTTCGGGGATCGTTACTTGCATTTGTGACGTCATCTAGTTTGAGGAAAGGTGAAAATTATGGGCGAAAATCGAGGGCTGGAATAAAATATTGGAATTTATATTCCGGTGAAACGATGGGATTTATGAATATTTTCTTAGAAATCATAATCTTACATACCAGGCAGCCTGCAGTTCAATATGAGTCAAGAAATTTGTACACTGTCAAGTTTTCAATCGAAATCCATCCAACGATATTTATCAATATTTATCAAAGGTTATAATAATATTATATTTTAATTTTCATAATATAATATCAAATATGAAGGTTGTCTCAACATTCTGATAATCTGAAAATTGTCTTAAAACTTCTAGGTGATGTACCTTCTGATGTATGTGCTATTTCATGTGCTATAATATTTCTTATATAATTATTATGTTAACATTCATTATAAATAATAATCTGTTTCTTATTCCAGGTGTGTATATCTTTTCAATCCTCCCGAATAAAACTTCAAACATCTAATAAATAAGAGGTACTTGGGTAAGTATGAATACTTGATTTCTAAAACAACTGAGAATTCTTTTTCTAAACTTCAAAGTCACTAGATTCTTATAAGAACTTGATACAGTAGGATTTGATACGAGTCGAAAGCCATCTACTAAGTGATACCATACTGAGTAAGAAGAGTTGAGAAACGTCATACAATTTTGATTGTGTAGGAATTGATACAATCCTAGGAGCTAAAAGACTCTAATATACAATTTAATAATAATTTGAACAGCTTATGTCCAGTTCATACTGTTCATACAGCTTTTATTTTCATGCAGAGGAATTGATACAATCCTACGAGCTAAAAGACACTAATATACAATTTAACAATAATATATTAGCTTATGTCCAGTTCATACTTGTTCATACAGCTTGATATACATATCATGCTGAGCAATTGATACGATACTAGGAGCTGAAAGACTTGACAATTTACAATTTACAATACAATTTAACAATGATTTGAACAGCGTATACCCAGTTCATACGGATTATACATTTCATGCTAGGCACACCCCCCTCAAGAAACATGATTGTATGTAGCCCAAATATTTGGGCTATATTATATTTGTACACTTCACATACATACCCTCAACATAAAGGGATGTATTTGGCCAATATGAAGAGCTAACGTTCAGAAAAGTTCAAATACAGTTCTACCCTTGCTGATGGACGAATCTGTACAGTTTATACTTCAAAACACATAGATGTTGAAAGATCACACACAACAAATTTCTGCACATAGATATAGCTTGCCCGAATGAAAAGTTGTACACCCTATATACATAGCCTCAAGATACAGTCATGTATTTGGCCACTATAAATAGCTAACGATCAGAAAACATTCTCTGGAAGCGGGCAGAAGCCTTCAAAGCGTTTTTCTCAAGCCATCGACTTCATTATGAATGAAATCAGAGTGCAAATACCAGGCGAAATCTCTCCCTTCCCTATTAGCTCACATTCTAGTGCATTGCAACATTATTCCCTTTACGGTTATTTGAACTGGAACTCCTCTTTGCCTTCCCTTGTTTTCCCTTCACGCTCTTTTAACCCTTCCTTTTTCCCTCATTCTCATCTTCTTTCCTCTCCGTCACTTCCCCTCCTTTCCCTTATTTCCCCTCCTTGTTCTTCTCCTTTTCTCTCCGTAATTTCCTCTTCTTCCCCTCCTTGTTCTTCTCGTGTCCTCTCCGTCACTTCCCCTCCTTTCCCTTATTTCCCCTCCTTGTTCTTCTCGTTTCCTCTCCGTTATTACCTTTTCTTTCCCTCTCTCCTCAACCCCTTATTTTCTCCCTTGTCTGCGCTTTCCTTTTGAATTTTTCCTCTACTCTCAGTTCTTTAAACTGTACGTCTCAACCTTAGATCTCTCGTATTGCCTTTTCAGAATCGGGGCTGAATTTCTAGTATGCTGGAGATCTGAAGCGGACCTTTGATCAAGTCGATCTTATCTATCTTTGATGAAACAAGTGTAGAACTCAAGTATGATCACTTTTCATCAGCAAGGGTGAAAATATACGTGAACTTTTCAGATTGTTAGCTATTTATACTCGCCAAATACCTACGAAACTCTTTTCTGAATACAACAAAGTTTCATTCATTCAATAAGTGGATAATTTATGTGACAAACAAACGTACACTGTTTCTTGAAAATATGAATTCTTAGAAACAATGCATGTCTATCGTCTAAATATGAGACCCAGAAGGTATTCCTGTTTGGGGCTCCATCACTAAGGTATGGATAACAAATATTTTTAGTCCGATTGAAATCAATTGATCATGAAAAATATTAACGAAATATAATAATTGAAAATACTACATAAAAATGAAAATGATAGTGAATTGTTGTTTATCAGCTGATTGAGTTGCTTTCACAAATGACCAAATTTGGATTGGAAATTTGTTACTTCAGGCAAAATCCATAGTGTTTTCCTATTAGGCTAGGCGTACACCGGTTATTCAAGACAAGACAAGACGCCTTTAGTCACGTTTAGTCACAGTAATTCACGTAGTTGCTCATTAAACGTGACTGATCTTGTCTTGTCTTGTCTTGACTAACCGGTGTACGCCTAGCCTTACCTCTCACTATTTCCCACATACTGTGAGTTTTATTTAATTCATAAATATTATTATCAAGGATTATATTATACTGATCAAGCGGAATCATGTTGTACAGCCACAAATATTATAAAAGGGAGGAGAAATCAGAATAGATTGTTTCATAATTATCTATCTTTTCCCCACGCACTGAATCAAACTAGCCATTGAATTACTACTTATAGCAGGATCCTTTCAACTTGTCAGAAATCAGCTGTTTTGGTAATAATTAAACAGTGATTTCGACACAATAATCAAAAGTCTTGAAGACCTTTAAAGTCTTTAAAAGACCTTTTTAAAGAAGACCTTTCAAAGAATAACTTTTTAAAAGACCTTTTCAATAATCTGCGAGATTCAGCATTTGTAGGATAGGTATTGTACTGGTGGCCGAGTAAAACATATGTTTTCTGACAAGTTAAAAGGATCCTGCTATTCCTTAGCCATAGAGCCACATGACATCTACTCTTTGATAAATTATACATTGTCCAGTTGATTTACATGCAATGACCCCTACCTGGAGAGGTTGCCAATTTGTCCAGCGGTCTCCCGCACTGGAGAACTACAGTCTACTGGCGCAACTATTCACCCTGGAGGATCCTGGAGTAACAATTCACGCAATTCGTTTGTTATGCAAATGTTGCGGATGACTTCCGACCAGACCGGAAGTAAGTAGCGAACGTGAGTGGCGCCACTTCCCGGCTGAGTACTGGCCACACGTGGGGGAACGGTGGCGCCACAGAGCTGTGTGGCTTCATGAAGTTCTCATTCATTGAGGTGAATAGGGATGATCCACTTCGAACTCCTTTCATAGCACAAAAGACGATACAATTTTAAAGTATATTCGTCTAGTTGCACGGAAAGCCATTTGAATTCTACCGCCATAACATGGCGTTATTTACGGATCTCGTTGAATTGATTCTAAGTAAAAGATATCATTCCATGTTGTTTAAATACAATTGGCTAATTTAATTGCAATTGAATTACGGACAGCAAAACTTGCTAGTGGGCCTACTAGTATCACCACATTCAAGAAGTTAGCAAAATAAATACTATCAACTAAAAACCATTCCTCACTTCCAGTATCATTCAATAAACTTCATTGTAATTTCACTTCCAAAAACATTTGACTGCCAACATTTCAGAAAACGTTCATTGATTTTTCATTCTATTTTTCGTATTTATTTCATTATTTAATTTTTCCGTATTCAATGCGTGAAATTGACAACGTGATAGATAATTATATTTTGGCGTTCCCAGTTTTTTGTCAAGAACGAATGGAAAAGAAGAAGAAGAATAAGAAGAAGAAGAAAAGAAGAAGAAGAAAAAGAAGAAGAAGAAGAAGAAGAAGAGGAGGAGGGTTAGGAGGAGGAAGAAGCAGTAGAAAGAGTTGAAATTGTAATCAGTGTCAATTTATCATTGAGGTTGTTTTCTTGTGGCAAACAAAAGCGAATACTGACGTTCGATCAAACTTGATTCAAGTATAAAAGAGAGCGTTAGAGTGAGTGCGAGTACTAGTGTGGGAGAGTGAGTAGAAAATATTGTGAATGAGGATTGAAAAAGATAGAGCGGGAGGGAGTATTACATGAAGGGAGTGTGTCTAGCTGATAAGATAAGGAGAGAACAATAATCATTGTTATCAAACACACCACATGTGCAATTGAAAAGACAATCGTTCGAATCAATTCCTGAAAATATCGTAATGAATCGACGCCACATCACAGATAACGATCTTTAAAAAAAGGGTTAGTGATGAGATAAAAAAGAAGGGTAATGATTTGAATGAGGTGGGGGAAGAGGAGGAGGAAAAGGAGGAAGATGGAGGAGAGGGGAAGAGGAGGAGTAGGAGGAGCAGGAGGAGGAGGAAGAGTAAGAGGAGGAGAAGGAGGAGGAGAAGAATAAGAGGAACAAGAAAAAAAATATATATTTTCAGGTGTTATTGGTATTAAAAACCTACTCATACTGAATCATTTTAATAAACCTGGCATTTAAAAATTTTGGCATAATCTTGTAATTTTTTAGGGACTGATGCTACTTACTAGCGCTCACGTCATCATTACAGATACGAAAAAGCCTGCCTTTCAAAAATATTTGAAGAATAACCATTCAAAATATTCCAGTAGCACTCAAAAGCTAGGCTATAATCGTGGACTAGCCAAAGGTTTGGATTATCTCTGCTGTAATGTTTTAAATAACCTCAAAATTGAAATTGATTTAGTTCTTCTTCTGTACAATATACAATGTTGGGATCATTACAGTCATTATCATTACAGTATTCATCAGAGGAGCAATTTATAAACAATGATCTATACATTCAGATTTTGATATTTCGATCTTCCAACGGAGCTTAACTGAGCTCAACGAGGAATCATTACATTTCATGAACTGTCCTCAACCATTAACTATTATATCCTATTTTACGAGAGCCAATCAACCACCGTAAAATGACTTCATTCAACTCACCAACACAATAATTCCCCCATAAAGTTCCAATAGATTACGTCATTTTACAGCGGTCAACTTCAATTGCCTTTTACAGAGTAACCGTTTTACAGAAACTCGCCATTTTGAAACGGTAGTTGTAAAATACAATGTAAAACACTCATATGCAATCTTTTTACTTCAAATTCCAAATCAACTTTAAAATTGAAGCAGCAAACAAAAAAGTTCAACTGCTTCCCCTTCGAAGGGTTGCAGTATTTATTAGTTATTACTAATTAAGTATTTGTGGATACTTTTTCCCTTCGAGGCTCGCTTCCTAGGGGGAAACCAAGCTGACGCCGCATTGTCTGAACACAGAGGGTCTTCTCAATTCATATTTTTCTAATTTTATTTCAATTTTCCCCGTCAAGGGGAAGTCAAAACCGCAGGAGGCTGCTGCTTTTGCACGTTGGGGCTTCGAAATTTGTATGCTCATGCCCAACTAACACGCTAGCGTAATGGAGGATTATGGTTTTTGTCTCGTAGTAGGAGTCAGTTGGGGCAAAGATGTTCTTTTCATTTATATTTTCTTTGCTTTGCGTGTCTAGGCTGTTGTCTGATCTGGTGTCGTAAAAAAATAATCTGTCTATTTCATGTTTGGCTAGAGCTTTGTGTCCGCCATTTTTAATGTAGTCTAAGATCAGGAACAAAGTAACTGTATGGAAATTGGTGGATTATTGAGGAAGCTTGCATCATTTCTTTCGTAAGACGCTTTATAACTCATGTATGAGAACTATTTTTTAGTAGAGGACTAGTTGGAAATCTCAAAAATATTGAGGTTTTGTTAGTATTATCATAGACTAATCAAAACATGAATAGATGTGTCTGCTATTATTTTATAAGAAGCTTATACTTCTTGTATAAGCTTCAGGCTGTCTGATATGTAGATTATTCTGTGACAAATGTTCGCTATAATTCGCTTATTTTAATAGATGCTTATAAATATATGCTATATAATTATGCTGAGTGATCTGTTATACACTGTTATAGCGTATACTTGTACATACTGATATACCTATTTACCTTGCACCTATACACTGGAAACTTCAATCCAACTCTATCTCATTGGATAAGATTGATTGTTGATAAATTTGATAATTTCCAAACGCATTTAGGATGAACTTCTCTTTCAAATATTTATCTATTCCAATTCCGAAGTTGCACATAACATTACAGAAAAGACATACCGTATCTTTAATTTGTTCAAATATTTAATTGAGACTGAGATCAATTATCCGAGTTCTAACAAACCCAACCAATGTAATTACATTTCAATATACTCTTATCAGTCTTATCCTTAATCTCCAACAATATTGATTAATTAAAATGTATTTTTGGAAGGGCATGTGACATTCCTGGAGTAATATGAGTACCCTAAGGATAAAAAGTGTTTGTTCAAAACCTAAAAATCCAGCAATACCTAAATACTGTACAACATGCAAAGCAAAACAACAACAAAAAATACATTTTAATAACTGTTTGTATGCATATCATGTGTAGGTTAATATTGCTAATAATTGATTTATTTCTGGTTTTTGCTTCCAATCTAGTTTTTATCCTAGAATCATTATTAATCATTTAATAATAATTAAAATCATTATAATTGGAATCATTTTATAATGAGAATCATTATTTATCCTTTAATCATTATTGCACGGTTCTTTATCGTGAATTTCATGTAACAACTCTCTGTTAACTAGAAAAGTGTGACTCAATTCCATAACCATTTTCTCCCCTTTCTCCTCTTCTACTAATTCTCCCCCTTACTCTTTTTCTCTTCCTCTTCTTATGCCCCCTCTTCATCTATTTGACAGCCGACTACTTGAACAGAAGTGCTTTCTTTTTATTGGTCAGCACAGGTGTGTAGATACTGCCAGCTAGTCCCCATATACCTTGGCAGTGCATTACAAAAGGCCAGCCACCCTTCACCCTGCACTTTAAAAACTGTAATACTCGTATACTCACTGAGAATGGTAAACGCCATTCCTATTTTATAGGCTCACTCATTCTTCTCCTAACTCTTTTCACTCTTATTCTATTACTCTTCCGTATCATCATCATCTTCCTTGTTCTTCTACCTTTTTCGCTTACAACCTACTCCAAACTTTTCTCCTCTCAACATCCTCATCTTCTTTTTACTCCAACTTCTTTTGTCATTTTCTCCTTCTTATTCCTCATAGTTCCCTCTATCTTCTTCTCTTCCTCTTTTTCTCGCTTCTTTTCCTACTCACTTGTTTTCTCCTTCGTTGATGTTGATGATTTGTCAATGATGACAACTCTATTGCAGGCCTGATTGTTCCTGGCTGATTCTTCTCGTACCTAATTGTCATTTCTTCTTCTTCTTCTTCTTCTTCTTCTTCTTCTTCTTCTTCTTCTTCTTCTTCTTCTTCTTCTTCTTCTTCTTCTTCTTCTTCTTCTTCTTCTTCTTCTTCTTCTTCTTCTTCTTCTTCTTCTTCTTCTTCTTCTTCATCTTCTCGTTCTTCTCCTCTTATTTATTCTACTTCTACAATGCTCTATCTACGGACTTAGCCGCCATAAAATTCCCCTGAATACTTTCAACCCCCCCCCCTTAGGCATAACATTCCACGTCAGTTTTCCAAAGGGAAAAGTCCTGTCTGCGATTTGGTTCGGCCGTGAAAATCGTCTGTTGCTGAAATGTGAGTTTTCCCCCCAGGTTTTCAATCGGAAGGCTGTTTTTTCCCCCTGAACATTTCCACTTCCTCTATAGCCTATTTGCTTTCACCGTTATCTCTACTTTCTCCGTCTCTTGCTTTTCTCCTTCTCCCCTCACCTATTCTTTTCTTTCTATCCTATTCTCTTCTATTCTATGCTCTTCTCCCTCTTCAATTCAATTCTCTTCTTCCTCTTTAACTTTCAACTTTTCCATTTCTTCAACGTTTCTTATTTTTTCAACTTTTACTTTTTTCAACTTCAACTTTATTCCAAGATTGTAGACAGTGGACGTACTACAAAGACTGTATATTAACAGTGTGGCCATTCGATGTCACACTTTTGATTGCTTAGCTCGGACGTATACACCATTCTTTTTCCAAGTTCCATAACATTTGCTTTGAAAAGAAACGCAAATCATATACATTATGTTATGTTGAGTACTTTACTTCTTAGCTACAATTTATCTTTGCCAGTGTTATTCTTCATTATTTTAAGTTTCCAACTTAAAATAACTGGAGTTTGATAGAATACATATGATTTAAGATACCATATGAATCAAAATATTGTCCTGCACTTTGTATTGTTGATCAATTAGCTGATAAAGTTGGTCATACTAGCCTAGGCCCTAGGCTAGTTGCTAGACTTCTACAAATACAGCTCGAAAAGTTGTTATTCAAATCAACGCTCAAAAATCAAATTATTTCTTACAAATCGTATTTCGAGTTATTCAAAGCTAAACGTTTTTTATGAAGAATATTAATTCGTACTGAATGATCAATAAAGTACAAAATTAATCAATAAACAAGTACAACGTACAAATCAATAAAGTGAGGCCTATGTACTTTGTATAGGAAACCAAAGAAAACTACTAGATAATCACCAATCAATAAAGTGAAGTTCATGTACTATGTACAGGAAACCAAAAGAAGGAAGAAAGGAATTAACAAAGTATGATTGTAAACCAAGGATGACTAACACTTGTGTTGTGGTAACTGAACTATGGGGGATGCTAAACGAAGACAGAAGACCGATCCCAACAAAGAGAACCGATTGCGTGTCTAGTCCGGGGGATTGGCAAACAAAATAGGGGGAAAACTTTCGCTAGATCAGTCTGTTCCACCACGAATCAACCCTTATAGGGCGGGGTTGTTCTGTGCGGTAAGCAACCATCAGGCCTAGCCTTTTTCCACCCTTTGCGATTTTTAAATAGTCATAAATAGACGCGGGGAAATAATTGCAGGCTTGGTCAGAAAACGCAGTCGGCACCTTGGAGGGTAGTGACGCGAAGCACCCCTTGTCTTCATTTATTAGTATTTTTTTTTTACGATCGTGAACGGAAAAACTAAGTAGGAAGATAAGGAGGATGAGGAGGGGAAGAGAAGAAGAAGAGGAAGAAGATGAGGAAGAAAAATAAGTAGAAGAAGATGAAAGATAAAGAAAAATAGAAAGTTGAAGGAGAAAAAGAAGAAGGAGGAGATGCTGTAGAAAAAGAAGAAGAAGAAGAAGAAGAAGAAGAAGAAGAAGAAGAAGAAGAAGAAGAAGAAGAAGAAGGAGAAGAAGAAGAAGAAGAAGAAGAAGAAGAAGAAGAAGAAGAAGAAGAAGAAGAAGATGATGATGATGATGATGATGATGATGATGATGATGATGATGATGATGATGATGATGATGACGATGATGAAGAAAAAGGAGAAGAAGGAGAAGCAGAAAGAGGAGGGGGAAGGAGAGGAGAAGATGAACGAGTATCGTGTAAATGAGTTTAAAAATGAAGAGGTGAAAAAACTGCCCTTTGTTGAAGGGGTAAGGAGTATTTTTGTATTGGTTATTTGTAACGGGGGAAACCATTCACCCTTTGCTTGAGGTTTGCCTACAACAGGAAGTGTGGTGGTGCTTTGCAAGCACGCATACAGCCGGGGCTTAGGGACTTAGACAATGATCGATAGTGAAGTGAATGAGAAGTAAAGCCTTGTTTTCACGTTGGCATTGGCATATAATTATACTGGTCGAAAGTTGCCAGTGCTTTCTGGTAGAATTCTTTTTATAATTCAGGTGCTAATCTATTCTGATTCAATGCGTTAACGATGATATGATGGTTTTGAATCTACATGAAACGGCGTAGTTTGAACATATATAAATGTCCATTCTTGGGGAAGGATATGCAAGGACATCAACACTCAACCGTAAGAAGGGGACTAACAAGATGAAAAAGAAAGAGGCAAAGAAAGATGAATATTATTGGAATGCAGTAACGAATATATCCTGCATGCCGACTTCTCTCAATTCAATTAATAAATGCGATTGACATGAAATATAGCTACTGGTCGCTTGCATGCTGCTAATGCAGTTCCTTGTACGGCGAAAGCGGTTCTCATGAGTCACAGTCCCAACTTGATAAATTGAGCGATTTACATAAAACCAATCTTTGTTCGAACCACAGTCTCCATACTATGCAAAATGGATTTCTCGGGGAGCGGATGCTGTATGTTACACTGCATGAATACCGTATGAATACAGTTTGCTACACGGTTAAAACTACAGTTCGTTGTAGAGATATGATCATAGTAAAAACTTTAAAATATTTGTTTGGTAGAAACAACAGTTCGTTGTTCAGGTTATATAATCACAGTATACAGTATAGCAGGATCCTTTTAACTTGTCAGAAAACATATGATTTTGAAGAGCAATATCACAATACTTAACTTACAAATGCTGAATCTCGCAGATTATTGAAAAGGTATTTTAAAAAGTTATTCTTTAAATAGATCTTTTAAAGACTTTGAAGATCTTTAAGATTTTTAAGCCTTTTGATTATTGTGTCGAAGTCACTGTTTAATTATTACCGAAACAGCTGATTTCTGACAAGTTAAATGGATCGTGCTATATAATTTTTTTGAATATCTGTTCTTCTTACACTGTATGGATACAGTGATAAATACATCTTGTTGCACAGAATGAATTCAGTATGTTTATAAAGTACCATTGATTTTAGATAGAATATTGCAATAACTATTATTTTATTTTATTCTATCTAAAATCAATGAAAGTAGTCACACATATGAATATCATTGAGTTTCATAGAGACTCTTCTAAAGAAGACGTTAATGGTCAACTGCTTGATTGAAATTATATTTGACAACTGTAGATTGACGTCATCGAGTGTCATAGAGAGGAATGAGAGAGAGTGAGATAGATAACAATCTTAGAGAGAAACGATAAATCTAGCCTGAAAACTAGATGAATGATGATCAATCATGCTGAAAGAAGTGCTTTAAATTTGAGTTATATATCAATTTTTTTCTAATGACGAGATTAAACTGACTTCAAAAATCTTTTCCACTTAGAAGTTTTATTTCTACTTAAAACAGAGATAAACAAAAAAATATAGTTCAGTTGTTTTCTAATTACTGTAGAAGTTTTAAAAGTCAGTTTAATTTCAATTTGATTCAATACAATCATGGAAATACTTGAAAGAAAAAAGTTTTAGTGTATCTATACTGTTTTATTTTCTTTGTTTTGCTTTTCTAATTTATAATTATTGTAATTTAATATGTTTGTTTTAATTTGTCTTTTTGACGTTGCAGATATTTCTGTTACATGATATGGTGTACGTGAATGATAGTGCAAATAAAGGATTTGAATTTTGAATTTGAATTTGAGATAGCAACTCTATTTTGATGATATTATTTTAAGGATATAATTATAATAAATGAATTATAAATGAATAGGGAAAAGCTAAAGGAAAAGAAGAAGAAGAAAGAAGAAGAAGAATTATAATAAATGAATTCTATCTTTTGTTACATGGATATATTCAATAATACATATCTTTTGTTGCAATTCTATCCTGTTTGTTACATGGACATACTTGAATCACCAAAACTTGTTATTCTGCCACTCAGAGCGCTACGATCGTTAACTCTGCTATTCTTGACTTAATTGGTTACTGGAGAGCTGTAATATGGAAACGGACAATTACGAATATTGTAACAATCTCCAAGGACTGCCAATAAATACAAGTTATTGCTTCCATTGATAAAATTCGTCCGAAATCTCCCGCAGAGCGCCGTATTTAGCGCTAATGTAGGCTTCCCTATTAATCCTGTGGCCGCGTTTTCGGATTACTGCAAGCTCACGCTCGCTCATCCGTAATTAATCCGCTAATTATCGAATTAGCCGCGTATTAATTGAGGTTCAGTTGAATTCAGCCTGGTTGCAATTAGAGAACGGAATATTCAGTTCAGTTTTTGTAGATTTATAACTGAAATTTTAGGGTTTCCTCGCAAATTCGCGTGAATTTATGTTTGAAATTTTAGGGTTACATCGTAAATAACGATGGTGTATTAGCAGCTTAATATTTCACGAACTGAAGAGGATTAGATAGAATTCTGTGGATTAATTTATACAGTAATTATAATTTTATCATATACAGTAATTTATAATTTTCTATGAAATTATTTTTAATTTTTTTTCAGTATTGTTTGAATTTGAGTTTCTGCCAATTGGTTGTTGATATTTTTTATTAATTATTCTATAATCTTTGGTTGATCAATATTGTTGATATTCTAGGACTTGTACTGAATTTATGAAGTAATTTATTAAGTCAACTGAAGTAACATTGAGAGTTGATCTGCTGATGCTGGGGAATAATGAAAGTCTATAGATATATAAACTCACTTCAGATATATCCAATTAATAGATATATGAGATAATTTTGTCTAATAATATAGATATATCTATCACTCACATTAAAATTCTAATCTAAGATAATAGCAATAAAGAACTGATTAACTTTGACACTATTTCCAGAAGATTTTTTGTCATGACTTAGGTAAATTTATAAATGTTCCTGTTTTGGCAATGAATTATTCCGGCACTCACAATGTGATTTTTCTAATTTCTTATTTTCATCTTGAAAATGAGTTTCTGTCACCACAATATAGCTGTTACAACATAGCATAACTTTTTTGCATTCATTTCTTCTTATCAAACAATTCACAAGATTTCAAGCAAAAACACGTAAACAAGACAACTTTTCATTTCAAGGTTATTCTATTGTATGAAGTTTGATGAGAGTTTTGATAGTGTACAAACTTCTCTGAAACATATTGATGAATTAAATCATAACGAGGAATGAATACTCCAACTACTATAATGACGGCAATGTTAAATTAATAATGTACTTGTACTCTTGAAACGTAAATTGTGAAGTGATCAAAACGTTTTGGACATAACCTGAATTTGGACATTTTTTGTTGAATTTAGGAGAGACGCTTTGGGCTGACTTCCCAATGATATTGTATTTTGATGAAATAAATGAATGTATGAATGCCAGTAGAAAATCGATAACGAAAAAAAGAGGTACTTGTATTATAATAGTAAGTTTTGATCGTCAATAATGTCTAAATAACATCATATATATCATAAAAATTCATTGCTATGTTCTAGTAAGAGTAGACTTGACGTCCGATCACCTACCCCTAAAACTAGGTCAGGTCTGATGCTCTGTTGTCAATGTTATAGCCTACAGTGCTGTGCTCTGGCGAAAGATCATTTATCAACTTCACTCCATAAAGTATCGCTTCAGGGCTGAAAAAGAGAGAGAGAGTGAGGGAGGGAGAGAGAGAGAGAAAGAGTAAGAAAGTGAAAAAGGGTTCTCACATTACCCATGACCATATTGATTTACATTAGCGCGTCTATTGCCTACGTAGCCTAAACATGTTAGGACACTTTCTGGAATGGATATTCTTTCACCACCAGAAAAATGACATTCTGTCCTAGTACGTTACTTTGATCGAGCATTCTCGGTATTGAAACTCTTCTACATGAGTGTCACTTAATTTGAAATGTTTTTTATAGGCTGCTACAAACTACAGTGCATCCACCTTGCTGAGATAACTAGACTAACAATAAATAACCTCATAACAGCTTTCCACAATGGTAAAAGTGTATGAGACTGAGAATACATTACTATGATGCAACAACCATCATAATATCGTGTAATGAATAAAGTCTTGAACACTTTGACCATAGTAAAACGATGAAATGAGTTGTAATGCAATGGAAATTAATAAAGATGTTGTTCGGTGTGTTATTTATAAGTATAATTAATAAATTACATTCAAATTCAAATTTTATTCTCATTTCATTAGGAAGAAAATACATACGCATATTAAGTAATCTAACAAACGTAAGCATGATATTACAATTGAAAGGAGATAACACGAATTCAATGGAAGAACAATATACCCACAAGACATAGCGTCTGAGCATGGGCATGAATTGTAGATCTTATAATTATTATCAACATTATTATCAATTATGCGAAAAGATTAAAGATACATGAAGTACAAAATTAATGAGAAGATAGAGGAAATACAAATGTGAATTAGTGAATTTTTTACATTGAAAAAATACATTGCTGTTTGTTTCTGATGACGTATGTATGAACCGCCCACTATGTGGGAGGGGCTTGTCTTAGCCAATAGCAGGCGTTCACCTTGATAGGTCGTCCAACTACCAATCGTATTGCTTGCTCAAGAATATGCAAATCCTATTGTTTTACTCTACTAGTGATTAATGATTATAAATTATGTTCTACCAACTGAATCCGGTATCTCGTTTAATCAGTGAATTCGTGGCTGTGACAACTTTAAATCTTTCTATTCGAAAGACTATAGAAGTATAGATTCTTATTCGATGACTAGAAAGACTAGACTCTTATTCAAGATAAGCATTGAGCATTAAGCCTAAATTTGAGCTCAGAGTAGGCATATTATACAATATTTTGTATGTGCTTCCAGTCAAATCATCAACTTATAGCTATGCTATGATAGCATAGCTTATAGCTATGAAAAGATTTGAAATGTTATCATAAAGTCAGATTAATGATTGATGAAGTTTGTTAATGCTGATCTAAAATTAGCCTATTTGAAATCTTCAACTTTAAAAATAGCATCTATAACAATAAACTTCCGAGTATATTTTCATATTTAAAAGTATTATTAAGAACTCCCAAGACCTCATGTTTTCTCCAATATAACCGCAAGTTATTATCTCAATTCAAAACAGCATCTTGGCTACAGTCAAGCTCTATTTCCACCGCTAATTATCGCTTATATTTCTGCACGTTATGATTTTGACAAGTGTACATGAAATCTCACTCATAAATCATCCGGTTTTGACAGTTTGCTCGAAGCTGCGTCCAAGAAAATGTCACCACTTTTACTAAATAACTGTGGAACAACTATAATAAAGTCACAACCCTTGGTTATAACTGTCAAAATATCCACAGAATTATTACTGAAATGTGAGCGAAGCCTGCAAGACATTGGTTATAATAATCTTGAGTTAATTTGACACTTATTTCATCGTAAAGTAATGTGACGTTTATTTTATGTGATCTAAATGATGACTGGATCAGACAAATTATGTGACGTTCATTTCATGTGATGGCTGGATTAGACATGTAATAAGCTTCACATAATAAATAAGCTTTAATAAAAGCTGAATTGATAATTTCTTGAGTGCTTTATTGTACAGTAGATGCTGCGAATTAACTATTTTTGTGGTTGCATCAACTTAGGGTAACGCAAATATTAAATGAACGAATTTGACAATTTGGAGCGATTCCCCTCCACTGAAAATGAAAACTTGAAAATAGACTTGATTGACATGGACATGAATGGTTTAATGGAATTGTGATGTACATCAAAACACTCTTTGATGATCATAAGTGTGTTTTCAATTCGAAGCAAATAAGTCTTTATTCAGCATATTATTACAACAATGTAAGAGTCCATTTTTAGTGTTCATTTTGAAAGTTTCTAAGAAAATACCTGGCAAGTAGCAAACAATATTGATAGTTCTTCTTCGAAATATAAATAATTTTAGAGCCTGATGTTTGTATCGACTAATATGAATCATATATAGAAAACATTAAGTATATTTTAGAGTGTATCGACTTGAACTATTATAAATAGTTTTAATTTTCAGATGTAATTATACACATTTTAAAGTCATCAATACATTATGCTATCAAAACCTACCTAGAGTCTTTGCTAAAGCATGGAGCTCTACTCGCATTCCTTGATGAATATTACTATGAAAGCACATTTAAAAAGTTGAAAGTATTCTTTTAAAATGCTATTAAAGTAACCTATTTAATGCTATTAAAGTATTTCACTGTATATATTCAATGTTTTTACTTACATTATTGGATTGATTGATTTATTGATTGGCTGCCTTTATTTCCTGGGAGGGCGAAGTTAGGGCACAGCCGGCCCTCTCTTACACTTGACCCTCGAGTATTGGACATTCTTTTAATTTGGTTTTCTGCTATTCCAACTGTCAATCCCCCTCCTTCTCTCACTCAGATTACTCTTCAATCAACTATATTCATCAAGATTTCACAAGATTTCTCTGGATTGGTGGCTTTCTTCGCTTATCCAAAAATAACACCAAAATCGTATAATAAATTCGAGTTGGTAGACATACGTTAGCACTCAAGACTTAACACAGCTAACCGAGTAAACAAATCACTGAGAATGCGAAAGAAAAAAGAGGAAAGAAGATGAAGAAGGAGAAGAAGAAGGAAAGGGATCAAGAAAAATGTGAAAAGGAAGAGAGAATGAACAAAAACTGAGGCGTGCCAAGAATAAGATAGGATTAGAAGCTAGAGTGAGAAAGAGAAAGTAGGATAGACGAGTTGAGGATAAGACAGAGATAAGTTGAATTGTTAAGTGATATTCACTCTCTAAACTGCGCTCTAAAAGACTTAAATTATCTCCAAGTGATAGAGCTCTTTCCTGAAAGCATCAATTTGGAGAGTGGAGCAGCTTCAAGAGTGAGAGATTTTTACGCCGAGACAAGAAAACGCTATTCAGCTTCGCATTCTAAAGCCAAGTTGAGGCGCTTGAATTAAAATATTCCTTCAATTAGAGCCGTCTCATGGATTTAATTGTTTTTTATAATTGCTGCGGTTTCGTGGTGGCTAATGAACTTGTGATGAATGTCTCTCATCTCCAGTACTTCTATGTTCAGAATAATTGTGGCCTATTGCAATTTTTTCTCATAATAATACTCTTTTATAACAATTCCTTATGAAGATGAGTTTGAGTCTATTTGAACTTGAAATTTGAATGAATACTATCACTGGTGGTAATGCCTCGGTTACACCATAGAAAAAGCGTAGGAGAAGAAAGAACGATTCTTCTTCAGCAATTCTTGAAGGACTTCTCCTATGCTTTCTCTATAGTTACCCTTAGCCAGTGTAATGTCACCCAATCTACTAGTTTCAAGAGTTATTTATGAAATTTCATGTACACAAACACTCACTTCTTTTTAAAATAGGTTTTTAAGTGACATTGGAGTGTTAAGATATCATGAAAGTTACAAATTATACTCTAATAAAATCATGTACATTTAAAAGCCTAGGGTAGAACGACAGGCAAAACATTCTATTATCATGTAGCTAGATACAATACTATACACCACAGTACTAGGTACAAAAATATTGTTTTTAAACATATTTGTAGAGTTTCTGTTTGACTAGTGTTTTATTTTTAAAATATCATCGTTTGCAATAAATTAAGTTGTCTATATCAGCAGAAGATAAACTTCAAGCACAGATAAGATAGTAATATCTTAGATAGATTACTATCTTATCTGTGCTTCAAGCAAGAATCAACAACAGCTTGAATGTAAACAAAACAAGGAAAAATGGAGAAATTCGGCCGCCATTAACAATACTCGCATTCCATTGGTCGAAATGGTTCCGTCCTACAAGATGGCGTCGCTATTTCGTATCCACCAATACAATTGAAGAATGGGACTATTCTTCAACGATCGTTGTATATAAGAGTATTTTACTATTTTTACTTTTTTTTATTCCATGTTTGAGATCTTCCTATTTTTTATTTACGTGTTCGTAAATAAGTTCGCTTTGAAAATGTTCTTATTTGTTGAATTGTTCAACACTGAATCATTATTTTCCGTTAAGGAATATCTATTATTTAAAGGCAAATTTTCAAGATTCAAGGAACCTTTTGTATCCGAAATCAGTAGCCTAATAATCAAATTAATAAGTTTTATTTATTGCGAAAGAATTCGAGTTATGCTTGAATATCTACCTCCTCAACTACTGTCTATTGAATGCTAATCATTCAACTTTCTTTCAATTACATTCAAGTTCGACTGCCAAAAGATCCAAGAATTAGTATAGGCACATGCTTGAGTAAAAAAAAGAAGAAGAAGAACAAGAAGAAGAAAAAGAAGAAGAGGAGGAGAAGAAGAAGAAGAAGAAGAAGAAGAAGAAGAAGAAGAAGAAGAAGAAGAAGAAGAAGAAGAAGAAGAAGGAGAGGAAGAAGGAGAGGACGATCTTCACCATGCAACTTGCAGGAATGCCCAGGAGAATGTAATTCCTTAGCCTACCTCCTCCACCCAAAGGACAGCCAAGGATCCAAAGGGACCCTCAAATAGCAGAAATTGATGACAATGTGGGGTGAATGAAGAAAAGGAGGGGGAGGAGTAGGAGGAGGAAGACAGCAAAGTGATAATTCAGGCAGCAAACGGAGGGACAGTTCAATTAAAACTTGTGGAGCTCCCTATACTATTCAACAGATCGTGCTTTGACACCCCCAAATGGCTGGATGCAATAGATGTCTATGCTTGAAAGACTATGATGTAGTTTATAAGCGAAAAGTGAGTCTGATGATACCTCTCAACTAGGCAAAACGATTTTCACACATAATGTATCATACCAAAGAAAATTTAACTATTAAGTAGTAAGTAGTTAAATTATCTTTGATCATACATTGCCACGAATATTCCTGCTTGATTATTCTTCATATTAAACCAATTAAAATACAATATTGCAATCGATTGCATAGACAATAGGTATCATGGAAGTTTGTATTGAGAATTTAGCAGTAATCAAAAATAAGAAGACGGATGAAAGAAGAGAGAAATCTGTTAAGCCTGAAATTTGAATAATTTTCTATAGTCCGATTCACGTCAAGAAGTCAGCATTGTTTATATGAGAAGCATTGATGCCAAGTTTCATTGAGAGAGAAAGAGAAAACTGCACCAAACGTGTTTGTTGGGACTGTGTGCGACAACAATGCACAGTGCGGCAACTATGCACAGTGCTAATAGGATAGAGACATCAGCAACTGCCTTGTGCTGAACAAGGATAGCAAACTCCCATCTAAGCAATGCTGACTTCTTGACGTGAATCGCACTATAGTACAGTTTTTAAATGAAAGTTACTTAAATATATATTATCATCATCAATGAACTTTCTCTAAACGAACTTTACATCAAGATATGATACAATGACAAAAGACCATTGAAAACATTACATTAAGAAACAGTTTTATCACATTCAAAATGTCATGATGACATTCATGAATGTCAGAAATTTTAAGTAACAATGTTGCCTTCGATAATATAAACTTAATATCAAAGCATTTCCATAATATATTAACAATAAATAATAACTTAATATCAAGGCATATGCAAGCGCAGTATAAATAACAATTGAACATTTCTTGTTAGTGACATTTGAAACACCATAAAATTTAATGAGATTAAAAAGTATTACAATAGATTACAGTATTTCAATGAAATCATCAAATACCACTTGTACTTAAGCCCGTGGTTGTACTTTAATATTCATTACTCGAATGTACTTGAAGCGCGAGTTGAATTGAAATGATTTTATATTGTCATTACTCACTGACATTACTATGCAAACTACTGGTGATAATTCAGACGACGTTATTACTATGAGGGAATCCCCCGTTTCGAAGACAATGGGCAATAACATTCATTGTGAGCTTTTTAATTATGCGAAGCAGTGAGTGAAGAATGGAGAAGACAAAAGGTAATTGATGATGGAAGGGGGAGAGTGAGAGAAGAAAGGATAATAGAAGAGGAGAAGAACAATGTGAGGTGGAAGGAGGAAAAGAAGGAAGAGGTGAAGAAGAAGTAGGAGGAGAAGGAGAGGAGAAGGAGGAGGAGTGAGTGGTGAAGAAGAAGGAGGAAGAGGAGGAGGAGAAGCAGGAGAGAGAAGAATATGTGATGGAAGGATGAGCTTAACTTTTTTTTGAAAATGAAATAGTGGTGATTTGTGTTTCCTGTGTACTGTAATGGGCAGGAGTCATCGTACCTATCATCATTATTTCATCCCAGTCTCTCCTTCACTTTCAACATTTACTTTATTCTTCAATTCCTTGGGGTCCATATTTCAATAATTCTTCTATTGCTCATATAAACGGAAGTTAGGCTAGGCAAAGTTTCTTATGAAGCAACACACACCGATTAGTCATTGCATCGGTGTGTGCTGCTTCATAAGCAGCTATGTGAATTACTAAGACTAAACGTAACTAATGTCGTCTTGTCTTGTCTTGAGTAACCGTTGTACGCCTAGCCCAAGTTACTTGTTGAGGTGCCTCATTCCTATGTGATTGTTTATAATATTGTATTTATATGCAAATGTGGTCACAATTTTTTTTCTAACTATTGTTTTTCATTTGTCTGGTGAACTACAATAAAAAAAATACCATGCATAACAAGAACTTGAGTACCAGTCACAATGTAACCCGCAATAATTATAAAAACCAGATGTCAAGAAACACCCTTGAGAACAAGAGCAATCTTAAAACTGATCTAACGAACTGAGAAGTTTTGAATCGAACAAAAATCGAGAAACTACATCAATCCCTCAACTTTCCACTTATTCTGTCCCTCTTCAGGTCTTTCTTTTTCTCTTTCATTCCACCTAATTTCTCTTCTTTTCTCCTCACTTTCAAGCCTATTAGCTGCGTCCTATATTTAGCACTTCATTATAATTGGTGTACAAGAACACGCACTGACTTTTGGGATTGGGACGACTACAACTGTGCTCACGTTAATATATATTTTGTTTCAAGTGACACCACCTCCCAACCCCCTTCATCAATGACGTCACGAATAAAACTAATTGACTGAAAAGTGACGTCACAAATAAAACTAATTGACTGATAAGTGACATCATACTTCCTTATTGTAAGCCGATTGCTTTCGGAATGTTTCTAGATCTAGTCTAGACTCTTGAGACTATCTTGACATTAGTCAGTCTTCCTGTCGGGTCTGTTCTTCTTATTTCAACTTCTTCTCATTTATCTTCTTTTTTTCTCCTTCTTCTCCTCCTTCTTCTTCTTCTTCTTCTTCTTCTTCGTCTTCTTCTTCTTCTTCTTCTTCTTCATCTTTTTCTTCTTCTTCTTCTTCTTCTTCTTCTTCTTCTTTTTTTTCTCCATTTTTCAACCAATATTTCTATTCTAACATTGAATTGAACGACTGAAGTCTAAGCGTTCCCTCGCATTTCCAAATCTCTGTCTTATAACATAATCATGATTGTGGTCGAGTGCTCATACTACGTAAAGCTAGGCGTACACCGGTTAGTCAAGACAAGACAAGACGAGATTAGTTAAGTTTAGTCACAGTAATTCACATAGTTGCTTATGGAGCAACACACACCGATTAGTCATTGCATCGGTGTGTGCTACTTCATAAGCAGCTATGTGAATTACTGTGACTAAACGTGACTGATCTCGTCTTGTCTTGTCTTGACTAACCGGTGTACGCCTAGCCTAAGAATATTATCAGTGAATCATATGGGATAAAATAAATATTGTGTATCATGAATGTGGTCGAGTCAAGACAAGACAAGACTGCATTGGTCACGTTTAGTCACAGTACTTCACAGTTGCTTATGAAGCAACACACACCGATTAGTCATTGCATCGGTGTGTGCTGCTTCATAAGCAACTATGTGAATTACTGTGACTAAACGTGACTAATCTCGTCTTGTCTTGTCTTGACTAACCGGTGTACGCCTAGCCTAAGAATATTATCAGTGAATTCATATGGAATAAAATGAATATTCACACCTTCCACCCATGAAATATCTACTATAAGCTCACAAAACGTCTACAAGTTCTTACAAGCTACGTTTTCTACAGAGCTGCGGTCCCAAACATCTTGTTCAAAGGACAAGCTTCTATTGTAGGCCAAAATCGACAGGTGGCCGAACAAAAAGAAGAAGATAAAATGAAAAAGATTAACCGACTGGATCGGGCGACTTCATTATATCCACGTTATTTGATAACACACCCCTCTTCTTTCCATTCGATTGTGTAACATGATAATTCGTCACAAGAGTGCATCTTGAAAGCATTCAATAGAGTCAAGAGTGTGCAGTTTTCAGGTGAATAACTGTTTTCTCTGGATAACTTTCCGATCCTTCACAACTAGCAAAAAGAGTATGAGTTCCAGAAATCGAGAGATTTCTTCCAGACAATAAATTCCAAGGTTTCGAAGAATGAGACCCAGTAGAGAAATTTGTTATGAGGAAATTATATGGTGATTGATTTTCTGTTGAACAACTATAACCAAGTTCAATGTGCATACAGTTAGGCTAGGCGTACACCGGTTAGTCAAGACAAGACAAGACGAGATTAGTCACGTTTAGTCACAGTACTTCACATAGTTGCTTATGAAGCAACACACACCGATTAGTCAGTGCATCGGTGTGTGCTGCTTCATAAGCAGCTATGTGAATTACTGTAACTAAACGGTCTTGTCTTGTCCCCTATAATAACCACGCCTGTTTCATAGATATCAGAAATCACGTAATACAAAGGAAAGACTGACGTGCACTAGACTTTCTATTTTACTGCATAGTATGTAGTCATTCTCATGGCTAGTGTGTATAAAAGACTTTTTCCTATCACTTTAATTCTATTACTTCTTGAATTCTATGAAACAGAATCCACAGGATTTATAAAAAATTCATATCATTCAGATCATGAATCGCTGCATTAAAACAGTTCATTCTGAGTAATAATAATAATGTCTAATGTGCAGGTACCCAACAAGTCATGAATTCTATTGAGGATACTATAAGGCTAGGCGTACACCGGTTAGTCAAGACAAGACAAGACGAGATTAGTCACGTTTAGTCACAGTACTTCACATAATTGCTTATGAAGCAACACACACCGATTAGTCATTGCATCAGTGTCTGCTGCTTCATAAGCAACTTTGTGAATTATTGTGACTAAACGTGACTAATCTCGTATTGTCTTGTCTGTCTTGTCTTGAATAACCGGTGTACGCCTAGCCTTAGAGTGGATGAAATTTCACTCTTTGAGTAGTTGTGAAGGTGATATTGTGGTAGTTATCCATAATAAATGAAAAGACAAGATGTTGTCAAACCACTGATTTATTAGAAAATCTAGATACCGGTTTCGGTTGTTACACCATTATCAATCTCTGGTAAACTGAAAATTTAACGAACAGAGCAGCAGTATTTATACTAACGGTAAAGCACCGCTATTGGTAGACGCTCCAGCCAATGACCGTGAACGGCTGCCATTGGCCTAGACAAGCTCCTCCCCGATTAGCGGTTCAATCAAACATTACAAAGTAATGTTTGAACATTACATTTGAATCGCCATTTTGTAATGTGTGATTGAACCGCTAATCGGGGAGGAGCTTGTCTAGGCCAATGGCAGCCGTTCACGGTCATTGGCTAGAGCGTCTACCAATAGCGGTGCTTTACCGTTAGTATAAATACTGCTGTTCTGTTCGTTAAATTTTCAGTTTACCAGAGATTGATAATGGTGTAACAACCGAAACCGGTATCTCGATTTTCTAATAAATCAGTGGTTTGACAACATCTTGTCTTTTCATTTATTATGGATGAAATTTGATGACAATCTTGAATTTATCTCAACTGTATTGATATGACCCAATACACTTTTCAGTTTGATTTTTACATTTGATTTTTCTAGAGGTAGCAAGGAGTTTAGAATGATTTTATTGAGAATTTTTGTCATAAAATTGTTTGCAGGACAGTTAACTCGCACAAGAAATTTCGAACTACGGTAATTGCACTGTGACAGATGAAATAAATCTCAAAGAAGTAGCCTATAGTTGGAAGCATCACTAGGGACTATGAATTTAGAAAGAATCTGATCAGGAAACCTCACACCTAAAACGCGATGTGATCTCAAAATGTTCCAGGGCACGTCATCATGTTTTTACATCACTGCCTATCTATGGAAGCATGGTTAGTCAATAGTTTATGAGCAACACACACCGATTTGTCATTTCCTTGTCTTGACTGAACGGTGTAAGCCTAGCGCAAGCCAGCACGTAGATAGGCCGATAAAGTAAGAATAATTTGAAAGAAGGACGCTAAGAAAATGGAGATGTACAGATAGAGTGAGGACACCAAAGAGGGACGGTAAAAGAGAATAGAAATAGAGGGATAGAACAAGAAATAGGAGAGAAAAGATTGATGAAAGATGGATAAGAGAAGCAGAACACAAAAAAGAAGATGAAAAAATTATAAAAAGACCTCACAACAGCTGCTCTGAATTGAATGAACTGATGCAACTTGTAGGTTTTTCGGGGTTAAGCTTGGATAAACCTTTTCATTGAAAATAGAAGTGTTCTTCGACAAACTACTCGAACTATAATAATGCACACAATAGGAATGAGTGCGAAAAAGCGATAAGTTATGTCTATGCGGGCGTGTGTGGCGTGTTCTATCTTCGAATATCTTCTCTTCTTCTTCTCCTCCTCCTTCTTCTTCTTATTTTGCTTCTTCTTCTTCTTCTTCTTCTTCTTCTTCTTCTTCTTCTTCTTCTTCTTCTTCTTCTGCTTCTCCTTCGGCTCTTCTATCTCTGTTGTGCAACCGTGTTTCGCATCCAAATAGAAAAGAATAAATAATTGAGTGGGCAGAAAGTAGAAAAAAGCTATCGAAAACTACTCTTGAGAATGGAGTCGTCTTCAAATAAATATAGTTTTCAAAAGAGAACAAGAGTCATTTTACAAATAGTTTAGCAAAGAGGAATCCACGCGTTGGCTTGTGCAGTCTTTTTCACCTTTTATTTCTTTTGGTGTGTGCTTCAGCTGTTCCATTCTACTTGTCACCTCCTCTTGACATAGTTTCGCGTGTTTATTTTATTCTCATTTTTTGTCAAAGTTTATCACTTTCCAGTTTTGTACCTGTTTTGTAGATTAGAATGTTCTTTCTGTGCACATTTTATGAGCTACACTCCCAATGTACAAGTAATTTATCAGCTACATTATCATGAACATTAATATTCTCATTGTGTAAACTGTATGCTCAACCAATACCATATAATACTCGTGGAGCCTATAATAGCCTAGTTATGAAGATTCAACTTGTTATAAGAACATCTAGTTACAAGAACATTCTATACTATTTTCATGAACTTATTTACTGTACTTTCAACCACAATGTCAACATTGTACTGTATATCTTGGTTATGAAGATTATTATCATTGAGCTCCGTAGATCACTGGAAGTTGTATAATATAGATATTTTCCATGTTTTATTTTAACTTCTGATTATTTGGAAATATTCTAATTGAAGGTAAAAGCAAGTCAAGCAATAGTGTTGGTAGGCCTATTATGGGCTAGTACTCTACTAAAGGCTACTTCTTGGGTTCATTAGTTGTTTATAATAATTTCATTGTAAATGCGATAATTTAGGACCTCCAAATTCCAACATAAGCTTGAAGTTTCCATGAGCTCCAAATTTCTGATAGCTTGAAATGTGTGGGTGAGCCCTTGTTATTGAACTGTCTATTGTCATGACGATTATACCTATAAAAATTATAATTTATCAAAGTGATGATCACAGTGCTTCTATAATTAAATCAGTGCATGATTATTAATTATATTCATTGAACTATTGTCACACGAAGTAATTATCCAACTACACTACAGTTGTGTGGGATGGCTGAGATCAACTTAGGCTCACATTTGAGAATCAATCAGCTTAAAAAATATATTGAATCTATTTTCTACAATAAATTACAAAAGTAGATAGACCGACCATGAGAATCCAAGCTCAATCTTTACGTGAATCCTATATATTGTAATCATACATTGCAATCCGTGAACAATTTCTGTTGATGAAGTTGTGTGTACTAATAGTTGTAAAGTTGAACAATGAATGCCAGTATCTAATCACATGATTTATTCTTAACTCAAGCTGTAGGCTAGTCCATTCAAGCACCTACCAGTTGTTAACCTTTCCACTCAAGGATTATCACTCTTATTTACATGTGAAAGAGGATTTGTTATTTTTGAAAAGATTATCATTACTTTACCATTGTTATATCAGTCTGACAATAGGCGTGTAATCTTTTCAAACAAATCATGTTTTTAAACGGTTTGTTAGTGGCTCTATTCTTGGATTCGTATCTTGAATTTAAAAAGGTTTAAGGAGTCAATTTGATTCTTTGTAAATGTCAAATGGTTTGAGATTTGAGGTATTTGTGAAAGAAGTGTTAACTTTTGAAAAAATAATTAATAAATATTGATGGCATAAATTCATGAGTCAAATCTTTTCTCTATGAGTTTTCAATTGAAATCATGACGTCTTCACTTTCAGCAAATTCAAGAGGGATTTTCATTCTTAACATAGACGAAGTTGCTTCAAGGCTATGCTCTTATGAGCCCTAAACTTGTGCTTGGGTTGAAT